>VXBZ01007712.1:24909-89216 GCA_013399135.1 Heliornis fulica | reverse complement strand
TAACAAATTCATTTAATAGGGAAAAAACAACTAGAAATGGAACACACTGTCCATCTGTGTTCTCTTGAATAAACATGCATTTACTAAAACACAATGGGGTAAAAATTTTTTACCGAGAATGCAATAAACAGCTAAGTACAAAAACCCTAAACTTTTAGTACATTAAATAATAGTAAGTATGTAGAGAAGTGTTAACTGGTTATCTCGGTATTTTAGATGGCTGTAATGTGACCATCTTAGTTATGCAACATCATTATTTTTGCATTTAACTGTGTGATGAAGCAAAGAACATGTTCAGTGAAGAGACATAATTGATATATCAAGGACTGTTCAGAACAGCTGACAAATACTCTAGATTTTTTCTAACTGAAAAAACCCCATTTATAAAGTGAGGTGAATGATAATGAGGACAATTGAGAGGATGACGAAACCTGTAGAAAAGCTAAACTTTTTTATTGCCTCTTCACTAACTGAAAAGAGCTGGTTTTGGATTACAATCATATGGTGTTTTGTGATTGATTTCACAGATTTAGAAGTTCATCACTTTACAGATACAAAAATTCAAATCTGAGTAGCTGTTTACGAAACTTTGTGGCATTGTTACATGGCTGCTGGGGTTTTGTTGCGTGAAAAATNGAAAAATTTTCCAAATATTTACATCTCAGGCACCTATTGGAAGTTATTTTGTTAAATCTGTGCCAAAGTCTGAATGCATGTTTCTGGTTATCAGATTATTTGTATGCAAATCTGTAGACTGCAAATATATCTTAAGAATAAAATAAAATTTTTAAAAAATCTCTTCTTCTTCTCCTCAAAACCCCAAAACATACATGCATGTGTGGTAGAGGCAGAGAAAGAGTAATCTGTCTGTCTAATGAAAACTGTTCTTAAAAAGGATTGAAATCACAGGTTTGTGTTAAGAACAAATCAGAGACAGGAGGTCCTGATTTGTCACAAATACTGTGAATTTTCTTTTGCTTTATGGCTTGACTTTATGATAAAAAATNGAACATGTTCAGTGAAGAGACATAATTGATATATCAAGGACTGTTCAGAACAGCTGACAAATACTCTAGATTTTTTCTAACTGAAAAAACCCCATTTATAAAGTGAGGTGAATGATAATGAGGACAATTGAGAGGATGACGAAACCTGTAGAAAAGCTAAACTTTTTTATTGCCTCTTCACTAACTGAAAAGAGCTGGTTTTGGATTACAATCATATGGTGTTTTGTGATTGATTTCACAGATTTAGAAGTTCATCACTTTACAGATACAAAAATTCAAATCTGAGTAGCTGTTTACGAAACTTTGTGGCATTGTTACATGGCTGCTGGGGTTTTGTTGCGTGAAAAATTTTCCAAATATTTACATCTCAGGCACCTATTGGAAGTTATTTTGTTAAATCTGTGCCAAAGTCTGAATGCATGTTTCTGGTTATCAGATTATTTGTATGCAAATCTGTAGACTGCAAATATATCTTAAGAATANCACTTTTCTATTTTACTCTGTATTTTCATTTCCAGAAAGAAATATTTTTGAAAGAGATATTTCACATAGTATTAAGGCTGTACTAACAGAGCACATAATCCCAAATGGAGATGCACATAATAACAATTTAGAAGCTATATTTCAACATTAAAAGAATTATTCCAACACTAAATTTATTAGTAAAGCCAGGTTTTAATGTAGTTTTTGGTTTAACACAAATGTTAATCACATTCCAGGGGAGTTGCAGTATGTCAATATTTTGCAGCAGCACATCTGTGCAGTTTTCTAATTTGGATTAAAATGATATTCATAACGGAACAACTCCATCAGTTGTTCAGATGTACAGCTTGTTAATGAATCCTTTGTTCTCAATAATGACTTTTAATTAAATGATTTAGAAACAAATGTCAGTATAACTGTGGACATATTGAACATGCTGTGCTTATTCATGGACCTAGAGCACAATGTCTTAATTCTATAAACTTCAGGGGGAGGAGTGGGTAAAAGGAAGGGTTAGCTCAAGGTTATTTTTGTAAGCTGTTCTTCAGTTTCCCTTCCTTACACAAAAATACATAAACTGCACATAGCTATTAACTGACTTATTAATGATGTAAAAGTTTTTCTGAATGATTAGCCAAGACATGTCTTTTTTAAGGCATGCTGTACATGCTTGTGAGACATTATAAGTATTTTGGGTTTAGTTTTTGTTCCAGATTGTTACATTTCATTGGTTTAAGTATCCGGCTCAGGTGCTATCAGAATTAGATTGCTTCAAATCAGGAAGGTCTGTCTGGAGCACTGCAAAAGCTCCATGTAAGTTAATTTCTAATGTTTAATATTTTTTATTGTATAACAGGGAAATAATCTTCCTCTGTCAAGGAAAAACCTAGAAGTAGCAAAGAATTTAAATGCTGACAATACACACCAGTGTAGAGCTCAGGTGCTGTTGCTCAAGTTTAAATCTTCTTCTTTGCTGATCTTTAAAAATGCGTCCTTGAGCCAAGAGAAAGATGTTTCTGCTTATGTGCAAGCACATATTTTTCTAATTTCTCTGTGTCTGTTCCATTTCAGTCCCTTGCATGTTAGCTATGTATTTCCAGATAGGTTTGCCACTGTGAGGTGTTTAGCAGTTACAGCAACTCCTGAGCGAAACAACTTTTTCTGCTTGTGCCTCACACTCCTATCCAGCAAGATACTGGGAGTCTGACAGTGCCTCCTATTGTCTCCTCATTCTGGCAATGCTAAGTTTCCTTAAGAAGAGAGCTTTACATCAGCAATGTCATAAACATATGTTTGTGTGTACACGTGCATGTGACTGCATGTCTAAATATAAGTGCACTGGCTTAAGGCATGATTCAGACTTCACCGAAATTGGGAAGAAAGTGACTATTCCAAAGCATGCATGGAAAATGCAGTTGTACTTTATATAACCTGTCTGTAACTTATACCATATTCAAGATGCAATTAACATTGGTGTTCCATGTACTTGTTCAGTAACAGTTTTCCTTTGTAACTCACCTGAACATGCGCTATGATGAAGGAAATGCATGTACCAAGCAAGCTGTGGCACCTTGCTGTAGTTGAATCACATGTAGAACCTACACAAATCTTATGCAACTCATAATAAAGTTGCTTTTCTGTTCTGAAGTCATCAGTCTGGTCTTTCACTTCTGTTTTATCCAGATACCTGTTTTCTTGGTGTGTTTTTTGGGTTTTTTTTCCTTTTTAATTATGCAAAAAATGTCTTTTTGTAGATGGAATTTATTAAAGGTTCTCTTTGATGTTGTTTCTTGGTTGTTGAGTCAAAATACTGAAGGATTCTGAATTTTGTACAGTCTGATACTGATAGATTTAAAACTGTAACAGAACTGGAAACATGTTTACTCTTTGGGATATATTTTCAGGCTCCTAGTGTAAAACATTAGTCTTGCAAACTTGAATGATGGAATTTCAGTAAAGAAATGGAAAACTTAAAAATAGACAGATAGGTGGAAATTTCAGCAATTTATTTTTGCATTTTAAATTAGAAATAGAAGATATTGGTAAAAAAAAAAAAAGTGATAAACTTGCTCTCTTGATCCTGACTAGAAATAAGAGATGGCTAGATATTAGCTGTAAATGACATGGTGTGTCTCAGATTATAGCATCATGTCAAAGACAGTTTAAAGAAGTAAAAGCTACATCAAGGGAAAATAAAATCAGCTCTTTAAAACCTGTGAACCCAGTATGATTAGCAGGTAATATTTATCTTCTTTATCAGCTGCTACTGAGAACTACCACTAACCACTCTGAAGTTATACAATGATATAATGATCTTAAAATTTTGCTACAGTTGTCCTTGTCCAGAATTCTAAACAAAAATACACAATTAAATATTTTAACAGCTCTTGAACCTTGCAATATCAGGTAAATGCTACTTCTCATGCACATGCAATGATAGATCTGTTTTGTTAAGCAGAGGTTCAGTGTCAAATGTAAAATCTTGGACTGTCACTGTGAAAAGTCATTTTCTCAAGATACTGAATTGCGATGAGGGAGATTTTCTATGTAGCATCCTCTGAAATGATTAGTTGCTTCTTGCAACGAATCACAAAGAATATTACCTTCCTGTGAACTGAATTCTTTACAAGGAAAGGAAAGACCATGCACAGAGATGTTAGGCCAGATGTAAATTTTTCCAGTGCTCAAGAAAACATGACAGAAGGTATTTTATTTCTTGCATATAATGAAGATGTTTGATTTCTACCATGTAATAAATTTTCTCTGCAATTTTATGGTTTTACATGTAGCACAAGCATTCTGTAAAAGAAAGCTATTACCAAAACCTGTTGGCCTTGAGAATTGTGGATGCAATATAGCAGATATATTCCACTTAGAAACATGTAGAGGATCAAACTGAATCCTGTAAAACTGGGATTATACACTAAGCAGTTTAATATTTTAAATGCTTCATCTTTGTATTGTGGCACTGCCAAGTTTTGCGATTTAACCAGACATACTCCATTTGCTCCAGCAGACTCACATTTGTTTGTTCTAACCATATTTTTCAGGCTTTGAGGAGCTCTGTTTTTGTAACACCTTTAAAATTACTTGTTAGTTAACCACAAAACTATATTTTACAAGAGTCTTTCACTGGAAACAACTAACTATGCTGAGTCCTAACTATACAAAGGAATTGTTGTGCTACCTCAAAGTAGAAGCTAACATAGTTTCAGAAAACACCAAGACTTATTGCACTACCGTGGAAGGCTGATGAGGTTTTTATCTCTCAGAACATTGCTGCAGGCATGCTAATGTTCTCAAGCAGAGCTTGCTGACTTAGCTTCCCAACCAGAATACTATTCCTGCATGTGTGTTTGCAAATCAAGAATTTCTCGGTTGCATCTTTGAGGATACTGGGGGGGAGGGGCGCTTGGGGTGGTGGGTGGTGGTGGTGGAGTTTGTCTCTTTGTTTGTATGTTTGTCTCCTGCCCACAATGCCGCTATGGTTTCATGGAATCATAGAAATCTTTGGGTTGGAAGAGACCCCATAGATCATCTAGTTTCAACACCCTGCCATGGGCAGGAACACCCTGCACTAGACCAGGTTGCCCAAAGCCCCATGAACCTGGACTTGAACACTGCCAGGGAGGATGCTTCCACAATCTCTCTGGAAAACCTGCTACAGTGACTCACCACCCTTACAGCAAAGAATTTTTTCCTAATGTCTTATCTAAACCTGCCCTCTTTCTGCTTGAAGCTATTGCCCCTCCTCCTATCACCACACTACCTGGTGAAAGGTCCATCTGCCACTTCCCTGTAGGACCTTTTTAAGTGTTGGTATGCCATATTTAGGTCTCCCTGGAGCCTTCTCTTCTCCAGGCTGAACAAGCCCAACTCTCTTTTCTTTGTAGGAGAAGTGCTCCAGCCACGTGATCATCTTTGTGGCCTTGTTTCATCATCAAAATGTAATACAGTGATGTAAAGAGAAATTTTTCACTGTGAGGATGACAGATCACTGGAACAGGCTGCCCAGAAAGTCCTTCTCTGTGGTGTCTCCTTCTCTGGAGACATTCAAGACCCACCTGGATGCAATCCTATGTGATCTAATCTAGGTGATCCTGCTCAGGCAGGGGGAGTTGGACCAGGTGATTTTTTGAGGTCCCTTCCAACTCCAAATATTCTGTGATTCAGAACACTTCGTCCAGATGGGTTTTCCCACTGAGCTCCAGGTATCTCATTGACAAGTGATGGAGCAGAATATCCTTAGTTGTTAGTCTTCTTTCACAAATCAATAAGTAAACTGTTTCACTAACTGACAGAATGTCTACACTTAGGAGTCTATAACCATTCAGAATTTCAGTCCATCTAATTGCCTTGCCAATAACTCATAGGGTTTTTTAAATGCTGAAACATCTATTTATTCTTGGAGTGTTAAATTTAATTTACATTGTATATTGCCTGGTATCTTTGATACCGTGTTTGAAAATCTCTATATCTTAAGCAATACTGACGTGTAATTAGAAGTTTCCTAGTATCTAATATGAAGATTGTGCCCCTCTGGACTAATTTTAGTGACTATTTTAATTTTCTGTATATATTGTCAACATCAAGAAAATACCCATGCAGATATCCAAATGTCACAAGCACAGAAGGAAAAACACTCATCTGTATTAGTTCTTGGGCAGCTTTCCAAGTAGAAGGCCTGATTGTGTCTTCCTTGGATTTAAACTTCTGCATTTACCAAGACCCAGTGAAGGCAGAACTGGAGGTCACCTGCTTCAGACAATGATATTCTAATAAACAGTTTTTCCAAAGAGTTTTGGAAGTCACTCAGACTTTTCTTTAAACTCTCAAATGAGTCTTATAACATAATAGCCTTATTAACATTTGTTGTATACTTCATATAGAGGTGTTTTTAGATTAATTTCATTTGTCAGTATATAAAATCAGATTTTGAGTGGTCTTTTTCTGCAATGGTTTGCAACAATAAATTCAAAAGAGCACAGAAGAAAATGCAGAATGTGTGTTATTGGCTATAAATAAAAAGATATCCACTGGTTTAATTAATTATTTTTTTTTTTTACTTTTTATGTTCTTTCCAAAATTGAATTAAACTATTTAAACTGGCCATTCAATGAAGGTGAAAGGGAGGTTGCATTCTGGGTGATATTCAATCAGGTTTCTTAATAAATTCCACAACAGTAGTGATGCCCTTTGGTGCATGTTTGTATACATCTGATGTTCTGGTTAGGCCATCAGTGAGTTGTAATATCGCAGGGTTTCACATAAGGAAGGAAATTTTCCAGAATTTTTTTGCTTGCCCTTAGTGTTGTCATTCAAGACATGGTGATTTACCCGCCCTTTACTGTCCTGCACTCTACAGATTGATCCACAATTAACTTGTTACTTCTATCTTGTAATCAGGAGGTCTTGATACGTGATGATGAATATATCAGAGCCTTTCTTTTCCTATCAGCGTCCTACATTTTTGCCAACAATAATGAGCTGTCACAGTGTGAGTTCTGGAGACGAGATTAGTGCATGGAAGAATGAGTAAACCTGTACACTAGGAGCATAATTAAATCAAGCAGAACATAATAACAAGCACGTTACAGCAGTTTGACACGAAACAGGGACAAACTTGGACAGGCTGCTGAATTATGTACATACACAAAACTGTTCTTCGTTGTTACACGCTGAAGATTAGCAGTCTTGGTGGTGCCACGTTCGCTGTTGCCCAACTTTGCATAGCTCAGTTTCCCTGTGCACGCTGCTAACGCAGACTGCGAAGCATAAGCCCAATGCTCTGTGTTTTCCACACATCATGCTTTTTTTGGCGGCACACTGTTTATATCAGAGCTGTGGGACTCGCAACAGCGTGGTTTTGGAAATTGGCTTGGAGCAAGCAGGTATGGCTCTGAGGTATGTAATCTGCCTTTGTAGGAGGAAAGGAGAAGCTGGGTGACAGACACTAAAAAACCCACTTGGATTTCTCCCGCATTCCAAGCAGCAGTGGAAGAGAGAAATTTGAGGTTAGCAGCGGGCTCCAGAGTGGTGATTGCTTTGTAATGGGAAAAAATTCAATTACGTGAAATATTAGACCCGTCTCTCTGCCTTAGCTCTCCTCAATCTATTTAGGGATGGTCAGGAAAAAAAATGAAACTTCTTAACAGATGCCTGGCTGCCTGGGTACAGAGAGGAAAACCATAATTTGTCTGTAATCCCTAATGCAAACAGTTGTTCATTAAGAAACAAAACTAATGTAATCTTGATGATTTGCTTGGATTTCTACTCTATCATGGTGTTTTGTACAGCTGGCAGGCTAATGTAATTTTACTTAGAAACCCAAAGCAATCTGGTACTCAGACAACACCATGTAGATTTAGGTAAATTTGGGGCTCAGATTAGCATAATACTAACTAATCGTGAATATCATTTGCATTAATTAGAGTATTGGGGAAAGATTGTTTTTAAATGGAAAAAAATTGAAAGAAAGATTAAGGGCAAGGGCTTACAAACCTAGTTTTGCTTTATGCAAGAATATAACAGATGATTTCTGCTATAATGCCTAATATTTTAATGTGTAAGTATTAATTAGAGTATCAGCAAAAGATTGTTTCTAATTGGAAGAAAACTGAAAGAGAGATTAAGGACAGAGTTTATGAATCTGCATTTGCTTGATGCCAGTATGTAGCAGATGATTTCTCCTATAATGCCAAAGAGCTTAATCTGTAAAGGATAGGGTGACTAATACACTACACATTAGAGACACTACAAGGATTTTCTTCCAAATTAGGTTTATTTCATGCTGAAAGAAAACTAGATGTTGTATGAATATGTCCATTATATTACTAGCAAAATTAAACTAGTAGGGAAGAAAAAATAACAACTTTGAAGTCAATATGATGTAGCCTAAAATGTGATTGACCCTCAAGTGTTTTAGCATTTGGCATACCTGCTTTCTTAATAGTTACAGTATTTCCAGGTTATCAGAGTGCTTTCTTTGGGGGGAAAATGAAAGAAAAAGAAAGAAAGAAAGAAAGAAAGAAAGAAAGAAAGAAAGAAAGAAAGAAAGAAAGAAAGAAAGAAAGAAAGAAAGAAAGAAAGAAAGAAAGAAAGAAAGAAAGAAAGAAAGAAAGAAAGAAAGAAAGAAAGAAAGTAGAATATCTGTGCTTTAGACTATATAACAAATATGGTCTCGGTACTCTGTTCTAAAGCCATGTTCCAGATATGCAACACTACATCGTTCTGGACACTCAAGGCTTTGGGGGCAGTTTCTATGGCTATATTAAGCATCACATTAGGAAAACACTTAGCAAGTATGTCTTAGTTTTACAAGTATTTTCAAGACTTCCCCGTCTGTTAGTTTTTGCTATTTATTACTGCAGTAAAGCACCGTAATAAGTACTACTGTGGTACCATTTCTTCAGTAGCACCGAAGACTTCTTGGTTCGACATTTTCAAAGTAATGCCTTTCTTGTCAGAGAAATTGAATTATACCTGATTTTACTGTGTGTAGTAACTGATTTAATTTGTAAGAGTGTATGGATATTATATAGTGACGCAGTGGTTTGTATATCCCTCGCACACATTGCCAGGACCACTTGGAGGCTTAATCCAAAATTTAAATCAACTTTGTCTCTGGCTCTGCTCTCAAACTTCTGTTTCATTTGAGTCCTTTTATGTCATGAGGCATTGAAAAACCTTCTATCAATACATTATCACACTCTGTCTCCTAGGGGAAAACACGTTTGCGTGCATACTGTGTGTGCAAAGAAGGAAAGATGAAAAACAAGCAAAAGACATTGTGCTGTGGTTGCAGGACAGAAGTCATGCTGGTCTTTCTCAAAGGTGCCTGTGCAGCTTTTCAGTGTTTTTATAGTAGGGGCTGAAAAGACTTGTGCTTCTGTTGGTGATTTGAACTTCTGCATAAATGTGTTTTGTGAGATAAAAATGTGATGTTAACAACAGCAGCCTGACAGCTTGAGAGGTCTTTTAGCCTTCTTAGGTGTCAGGCCATGAGATAACATTGAAGCAGAAAAGCCTTGAGTGTGATGTGTCTACTTTATGAAAAGCAGTGAAATGAGTTTGGTAAGGTCTCAAGTTGCTGAGAAAGTGTTCAGGCTACATTCTGAAAACTTTTTCATTTTCTCAGGGGTGCTGCTTCTGAACTTTAGATGGTGTGCACTGCTGTGGTTTAGTTTTGCCTTCCAAACAATACCTCATGAGAAATTCAACGCCTCAGCCTAACCAGTCATTTGTGGGTGTGGATGTGTTTGTAAGTACTGCAGAGTGCTCAGACATTTAGTGGCTGGAGACCTTTTTCTTCCCATTTTGACACAAAGCCCACTTTGATATTGCTAGCATTTAACTGTAAATATATCTTCCTTTGCATGATGTCCTACAATATTAGATAACTCCTTGAGAGAGTCCAGCGCAGGGACACCAAGATGATGAAGGGAGTGGAACATCTTCCTTATGAAGACAGGCTGAGGGAGCTGGGTCTCTTCAGCTTGGAGAAGACTGAGGGGTGACCTCATTAACGTTTATAAATATGTTAAGGGTGAGTGTCAGGAGGATGGATCCAGGCTCTTCTCAGTGATGGCCAGTGATAGAACAAGGGACAATGGGTTCAAGCTGGAACATAGAAAGTTCCATGTGAATATAAGGAGGAACTTTTTCACTGTGAGGTTGACAGAGCACTGGAACCTGCTGCCCAGAGAGGCTGTGGAGTCTCCTTCTCTGGAGACATTCAAGACCAATCTGGACACATTCCTGTGTGATCTAATCTAGGTGATCCTGCTCCTGCAAGGGGGTTGGACCAGGCGATCTTTCAAGGTCCCTTTCAACTACTAACATTCTGTGAGGATTCTGTGATTCTGTTCCAAAAGACCAACCAAACACTCTCATTTTCAAAGTGCTTCAGTGATGAAGCTGAATATTCCAGGAAATATCTCTTTCCACAGGATAGATAAGAGACTGTTGAAAGTCTCCCTTTTAGGGAGGCAGTGCTTGAATGCATCTACAAAGCTCTTTGACTGAAAAGAAAATCTCTGTCAACTGAGAAAACAGGGCAGGAACACAGAGTTTTAAGTACACCTATAGAATACTGCCCTATGTAGTCATCATAGAAATATCTGAATATCTGTGATATGTGTTGCAACACGGCTTAAAAGGCTTTAAACAGTCAAGCTGTCTCTGAATAAGAAGCAGGTTAATTTTGGATGTGATGAGCTCTATCTTGCATACTAATATTTCTTAGTCTAACTTATAAGGAGTGTATTCCTCTCCCCAGTGTTGCGGTGTGTGGTACAGGTGCAGTCCACAGCTGAAGCACAAGAAAATGACTTCTCACCAAGAAACCTAGGCACTGTTGCTGAATCTAAATCCACTAGTACTCCTATTTTGTGCTGAATCCTCCTGCCTGGCTAGAAAAATGTCATAAGACATCACTCCTTAACCACTAATAGATGCACACCAAACAGAATTTATGAAAGCTTTTCTACATAAAATTAAAAAAAAAAAATAAAATACATATATGAAGCAGATGAGGAAGCATTGGCACAGGAGCCAGGAGCTCTGAGTTCCTCAAGTACCCCAAAAAGAACAAGATAGAAAATTTTATTTAAGCAGACTTTAAACACAGCAAGTGCTGGACCTTTTATGCCAACCCTTACATTGAAAAGAAAGCCAATTTGTTATAGAAATGAAAGCTCCAAAAACAATCCAAGGTTCTGGCCTTATCAGACATGTATCCCTATCTCTGTTTTTGGCTATGCTAACTGGACAGGAGACCACTACTGGAAGCCGCAGTGGCTAGATATTGTGAAGTGCTTACTGTACAGAAAGTAATAATAGTATATAGTTCTGGCAATTATTTGTACACAGGTTGCAGACTATAAATTTGTTTTCCTAGCTAAATTTCCCAAGACTCAAGTACTCTCTACTTCACATCAGTAAAAAATCAACATTTTCCTGTTTCTACTTATTTACTACTTAGGACTGGAAAGGAGGAAGGAGAATGAGCAGAGAGGCAGAGAGAAAATAGCTCACAGATGAGTGGACAGTAACTTCTACGTTGAGATCATAGGCAGGAAAATATAGGACGAAGATTAAATTCCCTGCTCTGACATTTCCCATACCAGAAATAGTTGGTGAATTCAATATTGCTTGCTTTCTGCGTGTGTGCAAGGGTTTTAAGTTAGATCACAGATTCACTCCAAGTTGTTTGCCCAGTGGAATAAAAATGGAATATAGGAGACACACCTTGCATCAAAGTGAAAGAGAAAAAAACCCTGAAAATCAGGTTTTCCACACAAGATGTCATCAAGCTGCTTTTCTTTCCCATCCCGTTCCCCACTTTTCTCATTTCCTGAGAAGTTACATTCTGCCTCTATTTCTGGTTGAAGTTTTATTTAAGCTGTTTATTTTCTATGAAAGTTTTGATTTTGATTAATCGACCTTTTTGAGAAAAATACTGCTTCAGCAAGAAGCTTCAGCCAGCTCAAATCTGTGCTTGGATGAAAAGTGTGTGAAATCTTTCATCATTGAGTTCCTGTTTAGTTTAAAGTTATTTATAGTATTGAATTGAAGTATTTACATTATTAAGTTGAACAGAGTTCTTATCTTTAAAAATGTNTCTAAGAATATTCGTTAGAAGCAGTCAGAGTTGTGGTCAGACAACCACAAGCAGCTTTTGAAAAGCATTTTTGGATATTAGAGCTGCTAATGTGGAAGCTATGTCCTCAGTTTTGATGCAGATGATGTGTGTGCTCTTTTTGGCAATGCGGTACATTTTCTTGCTTTACCCCAAACTACTGTTGAAATGAAACTAGAGTTGGTGCATCCTGTTACACTGCGTTTTGAACTAGGACTTAACTCACTGCGATTAAACACGTTGGCATATTCAGCCCTCTTTTGAATGCTAATGGGCTCCTCTGACTCCAAATGTGAGTTTAACATTGCAAATCCTTGAAAAAAGTAATAAATCTTATTTGAAACAACAGAAGTGAAGGAATATTTTCAGCAAGAGATAGTATTATGACTTTTTTGTTTTTTCCAGGAGCAGGTTTGGTCATTTTATTCTCAAGATATAATTGAGAATAAACCATGCCTATAAATCAACATGCCACGTGAATCCCACAGTGATAATCTGATAATGGCAATCGCTGCAGCTCTTACACCTTCACCTGATGATTTGTCTTGGAGACAAGCCAGATGCAAAGCTGGGCCAGAGCATCACTTTGATTCACTCACAGCAACACACAGGGAGGGTTTTATCTGGTAGAAAGAGCTTCCCATGATGTAGACAAGAGCAAGAGGCCATGGACTCCCTGTATAGTTAATAACTACTTGGTCAGTGGAGTGTAGTGAGAGACCTCTCTTCAGCAGACATCTGGAGTGTGCTGGCTGAGTGGGCGTTGTTTCACCTGCAGTTGAACTGGTGAAGGAATTGTCCTTTTGATCTGTCAAACTGACACATTTGAAGTGCTATATCCTATCGTTGTTGTTGGCTATCTGGAAAGAGATTGCACAGTAATTTATGTGAAATTTCCTCAGAAATCTCTGTCTCTCTTTAGATTAATGTTACTTTTATTCTGGCCATTCATATGTTCTTAAGAACTGGGCTTACTGAGCTGTCAACTGAGTAGTTTAAGTGGACTCTGGACTGAGTAACAGTTTTACAGGAAGTGAATTATTTTGCCTTTAGGAATGGTTGCTTAAGGGTAGTCTTTGTCTTCATTACTTTTATTAAAGATTCATGAATAGCCATGTTTCTACAAATCTGTGTACCCGAATAATGCTTTTTAGGCATGTCCCATGTCTGCCTGACTGCATTGCTTGTCCTCGCAGTGTGCCGTGCTGCAAGGAGTTGAGGTGTTTATGAGAAAGAGCAAAATGTACTAGGGCATTACACAACACACTTCACAAAATTCAGTTTTGCGTTGAGACCCTGATACCTTGATACAATAAAATGCAACACTTTGAACTGCCTACAAGACAGTTTGCCCTCACCAGGCAGGGGATGAAAGCCTTCCTGTAGGGAAGACTTTCTCAGGATTACATCAGGAACTTAATTCTCTAATTGATCTGAGACTTGAGCTAACAACCAGGTGAGCAGCAGCATGTACTTCAAAGGCAAGGCGGTCCATTCTGTTTTCGACTCAGGCACAGGTTATTGGGAATAATGAAAAATAAGAGGTTTTCCTAATACTGTGAAATTACCACAAACTGCTTAGAGTATAACTAAAGTTATATTATTTCATACACTTTGTTTTTCAAAATGTTATTTTATTTTACAGTTTCTTACTCTTTCATCTGTGAATCTCATCTGACACAACTGATCCCCTGAAGGTGAGATGCACTGAAATTAAGAAAAGTTTATGTTAATCATAAAATTATCGAATCATAGAATGGTTCAGGCTGGAAGAGACCTTAAAGATCATCTAGTTGTACCCCCCCTGCCATGGGCAGGGACACCTCTTGCTCAACCAGGCTGCTCAAGGCCCCATCCCACCTGACCTTGAACACCTCCAGGGAGGGGGCAGCCACCACTTCCCTGGGCAACCAGTTCCCATGCCTCAGCACCCTCATAATGAAGAACTTCTTCCTAATACCCAATCTAAATCTACCCCCTTCCAACTTAAAACCACTATCCCTCATCCTATCACTTACATGCCCTTGTAAAAAGTCCCTTCCCTGCTTTCTTATAGGCCTCCATTCAGGTACTGGAAGGCCACTGCAAGACCTCCTCAGAGCCTTCTCTTCTCCAGGCTGAACAGCCCAACTCTCTCAGTCTGTCTTTATGGGAGAGATGCTCCAGCCCTCTGATCACCTTCGTGGCCCTCCTCCAGACCCGTTCTGACAATTCCATGTCCTTCCTGTGTTGAGGACTCCAGAACTGGACACAGTACTCCAGGTGTGGTTTAACAAAAGCAGAATAGGGGATCAGGAGAATGACCTCCCTTGATGTGCTGGCCACGCTCCTTTTGATGCAGCCCAGGATACATTTGGCCTTCTGGACTGCGAGCGTGCATGTCGGCTCATGCTGAGCTTCTCATCTACCAGCACCTGCAAGTTTTTCTCTGCAGGGCTGCTCTCTATCTCACCATCTCCCACCCTGTACTAGTGACAAGGATTTCTCCAGCACAGGTGCAAGACCTTACATTTGGCCTTGTTGAATCTCACGAGGTTCACATGGGCCCACTTCTCCAGCTTGTCCATGTCCCTCTGGATTGCATCCTGTCCCTCCAACATGTCAACCATACCACTCATCTTTGTGTCATCTGCAGACTTTCTGAGGGTGCCGTCAACCTCACTGTCAATGTAATTTATGAAGACAGTAAATAATACTGGTCCCAGTACAGACCCCTGAGGGACAGCACTTGTCACCATCTCCATCTGGACATCGAGCCATTGACAACCACACTCGGGATGTGACCAAGCAACCAATTCCTTATCCACTGAACAGTCCACTTATCAAACCCATATCTCTCCAGCTTAGAGATGAGGATGTTGTGGGGGACTGTGTCAAAGGCTTTACGGAAGTCCAGATAGATGACATCCATTTTCATGTGCTGACTGATGCAGTTACCTCATCGTAGAAAGCCACTAGGTTGGTCAGGCAGGATTTGCCTTTGGTGAAGCTGTGCTGACTGCCTTAAATCACCTCCCTGTCTTCCATATTAAGTGAGACTAGCGGAAGGGAGCTCCACTGGCCAGGACACAGTAGGAGAAAATTAGGATTTAATGTCCTTTCAAAATACTCTACACTACTAAAAGCTCAGGGAAAGGCACAGAATGTCAGCTTAAATCATAGCTTTAGGGAATAAATATTAAGAGATAAGGGCACATATATGCTAATGCTTCTTTATGGATAGCCAAGCAATGAAGAACAGGTGAAGAATATTCATATAGACCCCCAAATAAAACAGAACAAGACAGATAGCTTTGTCAAGAGAACATCATGAACAGTTTTGGAGCCATCTTCTGTTTTCTTACAGACCCAGGATGGAGGAAAGTGTTTGACATAGACTCTGTGTCTCAGCTTCTGTGAAATGTCTTTAACAAAGGAGTAATTGTGTTCACATTAAACACAAAATCCTGTGGCCATCTCATTAGGGGAATTTCTGAAAGTCACTGTTTGATGTTCAAGTCAGCACTCTCTCTGGACAGCAGGTAGATATTTTTTACAGAAATTATTTCTGTATCATTAGAGATACTGATGAACCAGCACACATTTCTGAGTGTTTAATTACTTGATGATGAGCAATTTCCAATCCAAACCTTTGGCTTTCCAACACAGGAGATGTCAAATAAGTGACAAAATAAAATTCCTAGTCCACCAAGTTACTAATCATTTCAACAAGCTTTATCCCTGCTTTTAAAACTTGGTAATGAAGCCTATTTAGTTATTTGCACTTAGAATAAGATTAGAAGCTCTCCTTCTTTTGTCTGCATATAAAGGATCCTGGAGGGGGTGGTCAGCTGAACATGCACACAGGCTATTCCAGAGAAGTGGCAGTTTTCTGAGAAACCTTTTAATTTAGCAACTTTTCATGTCTCTTTTTAAATTATTTTTGAGTGAAAACTGGTGTTCTGTGGACAAGAGGTCCCCATCAGTTCTTTTGGTATTATCTCTGGTTATTCTTAGCACTCATTCGCAGCTGGAGCTGTTCATAATCATCTCATGACTNGCAGGGAGGAAAACAAGAGCTGCTCTTGTCAGAGAAGCTCTGGCTGCTGCTCTCCCTCTGTTACCATGGCACAAATCATATGACCACAGGAAAGTCTGTTAGTTAAAAGATTAAAAGGACCAACATTGCTTAGGTAGGCTGGTAGATAAGAGAGAGTTTATATAGGTTATATAACAGAAATATAAATGTTACAATATGTAAAGGAGGCAACAACATTGCCATTTGGACTAGATGATCATTGCAGGTCCCTTCCAGCTGAACTGTTCTAATCTGTTCTATTATACAGGACTAAAGCAGCACTCTGTGAGCTGGTCTGTATATACAAGAGATACACAAAAATAGCATCTGACATGCTGTGTGACTGACCCATAAAATTCATTGTTAAAGGATATTTTCTGACAAACATTCACAGACCACTGAGCTTGATGGCTTTGGTCACTACTAAGTGAGCAGTAGAATGAAGCATGAGTAGCAAACCTTCAGGAAAGTTTCTTCTATAACTGTTACAAAGTTTAGGTACATTATAATTCTGTTTATAGCCAGAGAGAGGTTCATTTTGCAGATGGATAGTATGTTCATTCCTTTATTGGTCTGATGCACTCATTTTCTAAACTTGTCTTCATTATTACCAAGTGGCCTCTGTCCCACTCTTTTTGCTAATGCTTTGCTAAGAGTTAACCTTTTATAAAAACAGTTTCTTCATCTTTCAAGCAATTAGTGAAAGAGAGAAAGGCAGCTTACACTGAAGACTAATTATATAAGGAACACAGCATCCAACTTAGCAAAACAAACAAAAATTATTACAAAAAATGTAGGATAGTCTTGAAGGCTGTATATTAAAGGGTAGAAAAAGCAGAGTATTTGTATTGCAGCTAATCAAACATAAACTACATCCTAAGTCAGATCTGATGAAATGCTTATTTTTAGTGACATTTCAGTGTTGTTATAGCAGTGCCAGTGTCTTAGAGAACTAATCCCAGCTCTTACTAGCATATGAAACATGCTGCACCAATGTGTATATCAGAGATAGAGAATTTCAAGGTACTGTGCCTGGAGGAAAAATGGTCCTGTAACTCCGAGGGAGCAGCATGGGACCCACAAACCCAAAGTGCTGTGTTGTGTTTTGCTGCAAACCTCATCTGCTACACACACACAAAACGTTTTAGCACATCTGTGAGCAGTTTTCTTTGAGTATGACATTTGGATTTACCATTTTTGTGGAGGGACAGGTGGGCTGTGTGACTCAAAACAGTAGAGAGTGGAAAGAGTTGAAGAACTAAAACACTGAAACCGTGAAAACCAGCTGTCTGTTGTGTTGGCCTGATGTGAACACAAACCACTTTGCTTCTAACTTATGCTCTCATCTGTGAGCTGGGAACTATGCATATAAATTAAGTTGCTTTTGGACCTTGCTGCACTCTCAACCAGGATGATGAGACCACCCCTTCAGCAATGAGAGACAAGCAGGCCAGACACATTGCCAGTGGCATTTCACAGTTGCTGTTTTGTGAAGAGCAGAGGCTTGGATTCCCTTCCTTGGCTGTGCGTGCAGCCTGTGTGACCTCAACTGGAGCATCAGACACTTCACCCCAGCGAAGTCTGATGCAGGCAGTATGTTTCAGTCTCGGTGCAGCAAGAGGTGTTTGTGAGGCTCTGCTTCAGGATGCTGCCCGAGGGCTGGCAGCAGAATTGGGCTGGGGTGTGGCACACTGCTGGCTGCTCAGCATATGCAGCATCGGCAGTGATGCACTCTGTCAGCCCAGCAGCAGGACTGGCCACATTTGCTGTCAGAGTGCTTCTGCATTTCATTTTTGTTATCCTTATTTGTCTGAGGTTCTCCTGTCCAAGAATTTGCTCCCTCTTTGATAATCCTTTATGGACAAATATAATGTAATTGTGTTTTGCGCTACACTGTGAAATTCTGCAGCCCCTGCCCCTTATTCTTGGGAAGAGAAGGTCATTTTATCTTAAATTATGTTTCTTTCTTCTCCTGTTTTATATGTGGATTGTGCAACTTCTTGTCTAATCCAGATAATTAATAAGGGCCCTTTTATTCTAATACCCAATTGCCTGTGAAAAACAGAAGTATTATTTCTCCCCTGTTAAGGGAGAGCCTTGATATCCACAGAGAGATTCCAGTTTTATAACTTCTGCCCTTTCCTCAAGACGGAAAATTAGAAAGGAATTCCTTTATTAAATACAAACAAAGAAATTTCAACCACTATAGCCATCACTAGCCCTCTGGGGAAAAGGCTTCTATTCATATAGGTAGCGGAAAGAGAGCTGAAAGCAACAAAGACAGTATTGACTCAGTTGTATCAAGTGTCCTTAGTTCAGGTATCTGATGGATTATTCCAGGGTCCTTCTGATTTTATCACAGCAGTTATCTCTTTTTTTTTTTTTTTGTTTGTTTGACTAAGGTTTCTTATCAGCATGCTAGACAGGATGTAATTATCTTGTCCTTTTTCTCTGCACACCAGCACAGGCATATTGTTATTGTGTACATAGATGTGAATGAATTGCACATTGTGTTCTTAAATACGAGAAGTGACTCCACATGTGGGTTTTTTTGCTTAGCATATAGCAAAGTGACAGCATAAAGCATTCACAGATAAATGAAAACCATGCCTTGTTTCAGACATTAATTTTATTAAATAGAGAACAGAGTTTTTGGAATGCAATGACTGAGTAAGACTATAGGTTCTTATAGACTATTGGCAGCCACTCCCTTGAATAAACATGTTTGCATGGCTAATGCCATGTGTAGGTTTTTTATCTGTAGAACAGAGACTGATCAGGAAACAACAACAGGAGCTTGGACACAGCAGTTTGTCAAAATTCCTCAACTCTGATATCCCAGAGCTCCTGCTGATTCAGAAAGCATAATCACACAGACCACTCCTTTACAGTAGACCTGCCAGCCAATTTCTGATATAGCACTGTTATGCTAAGACTTGCGGCGAGCGTGAAAATTCTCTAAAAAAGCAGCAGTCAGTAGTGATGGCAGCTCAAAATTACTTCGTATTTACACATTTTGAGTGTTGTAATCTGGGCACTAAGGTGGTTGGTCTCAACTACACCATGCATCTGAAGCTATCATGACCTAGAGCATTGACAGAAGTAGTATGTAAAAGCCACTCACTTCTTCTGTGCATTTAGAAAACTGTTGTAACTCCTATGGAGAGAGGAAATACCTCTTCCAAGGAAAAGTCAGAGAAAAGCCTGCTGTAATGCCTATAATGATACAAGAGGAACAAGTATGTCTTGAGGGTGAAGGAGGATCTGTAGCAGGAAAACACCAGGTTCAAGGACTCAGAAATATTCTCTCAGTGCTGTTTTCCTAGTGATGTTTCTGCAAGTAGCCCCATTTCTAACCCAAATGAATAGATGGATGTTTAAATAGTATTTCCCAGTTTCAGGGAAACAGCCATTTGTTCCTTACTCATCTTCTTGTTTGCTTCCGTGCTGATGAGATTATACTCAAGTAATCTACCCTTGTCCAATGAAGGGATTGATATACTCTTTTTATAGTAACACCTTTTTTTCACTGTAGGTGAAATACAGTGAAGTCTTCATCTAGTAGTAACAACTAAGTGATGCAATATAGCTACTAGTTCTAGATGGAAACAAAAAAGCTCATCACCTGTCATCATATTTTAATCTTCGTGAAATACAAAACCCCCTTGCCCTTGTGTTTCTAGGCAGAGGGATACAGAACTGGAGGCTTTCAGAACATCTGCCTTCACAGTGGAAGTCAAGTTAAAATAAATTATTTGTGTTAAAATAACTCCATTCAGCACTGATAATCTGTGATCTTTTGTGGGATGATTTATACTTATAGCTGATGAGATGCCACTAAGTTACAAATGCATTTGTTTGGTCTTTTCTGACCCAAAGGGGCAAAGGAGGGAGGAATTTTTCACAGTTCTCTAAAATTCTTCTCCATTATTATTCCTTGGGTGTGACTGACACAAAATCTTTGACTGAAGTTAATTCAAACATTACAGAGTTGCCAATCCTAACAACTTTAAATATTTTTTTTTTCAAGTTTAAACCAGTAGCAACTTCAGGAAATATTGTAGATTTCAAAAAATATTGCTGGAATTGACAACATAGTATTGAACCTGGCAGAACTAGGAAGTGCAGTCCTCAACCATTGCCATAGCACCCCAAAACATGCCACTGGTTGAAAAATTTGTTAACAAAGGTAGTAACTTCCACAGTTGCCCTCAACATAAAGAAACATGGTGGGAGTGAGGGCTGGACTACATGATCTTTGAGGCCCCTTCCAGCTCCTAAACATACTGTGATTCTGTGTGTGAAATTCTGTCTAAAATTACAAGTTGCTGACTGGTTCTTGACTTTGTTTCTAATTCGTTTAGCTGAAAGGCAAAGCAGGAACTGTAAAGTGTAATGAGGAGTTTGAGTCAGTCATGACAATGTACACAAAGACAGAATCTTCTTTCAGTACAGGTGAGTTGGATAATTGTTGAGAGACTCTCTAGCCTCAGGGCTTGTGATAAACTTGCAGTACTAACTTCTGAAAAGTTATTAGAGGGACTCCAAAAAAAACACAATATGATTTTTTTTCTTAAAGTGTGCTTGTTGAGCTGTGTTTAATGCACTTACAAAACTACAGCTCCATTGTCTGGATCATAATCTGTAACACGCTTCTTATTTAATGCCTTCTTCCATGTCATCAAGCAGACCTTGATCTTAAACCCCATCTGTGTCCAGTGTGAATTTCTATCTGGTTGTTCCTTTCTGTCCCCCATCCATATCATTTCAGCACTGTTGGACCATTACTCTGCAACTTTCCAGCCTGCCTCCTGCTTCCAAGATTACTCCCATTTCTTGTCTCCATCCCTCATGTCCACCTCCCATACTGATCTCATGCTTTCTCTTCTAGGTCTTTAATGTGTCTCCTGGCCTGTTGTAGCCAGGGTGCTTCCTCATATCTATTCCTGCTGTAAGTCATCCTACTGAACCCAAGATCCCCTCAAGAAAGCTATACAGCAAATGACTGTCCTTTTTTTTCCTCTGTCTCTCAGAGCAGCTTTGCTTAAGCATTATCAAAACCAACAGAAGACAGAGACAAATATTCCATGCTGCTTGGACATATAGCTGTTAATATGAAGCTGAAGCTAAACACAAGCATGCACAACATTTCATGTTTAAAAGCATAAAGTTGAAATTTGTAAGAAATATTTGTCAATATTGCAAATTGCAATTTTTTTTTGCAATTCCAATAGAAGTGCAAGCTCAGGTCCATTGCATATGCTAAACAGTGAGAAATCAGAAAAGTTTTCTTGGTGGGTTACTTGGGGCTGATTCAAGATAGGATCAAGACATTATGGAATGTGCAAGGTCCAAAAGCCTTTAGAAAAGCTGGGAAAAAAAATTTGTCCAGGAAGCTAGAGGAAACATTTATGCAGGATAAATGAAATAAGCTTGATAGAGAAGGATAATGGGACAAATAGGTCTTGGCTATTTTACTGTGGTAGGTCATAAGTTAAGGTTACAAACATACTTCTGGTTTTTTGCTCACAGACTTCATATACCAGATGTGGTAGGTGAATTGCTAAACTATTTTTCCGCTGAGAGGAAATCAGAAGTAAAAGTTTCATCTTTCCCTCTATAAGAACAAATGCCTGTTCTTTGGCTAGTAGGGAGACCAAGATGCTAAACTAAGCTCCCACCAACTTAATCAAACATGGAAAGAGTATAGTTTTCCTGCTGTAAAGCAAAAAAAAATAAATGACACCATAGATTCTGTCTGGAGATGTTCTCTCATTATACCCCTCTACAGTTTGCTTTGGTTTCCTATTATCCTGTTTCCAAGAAGAATGTTTTGCAGCAATGGTTGTATCCAGCCTTCCTGTGCTAGTTACAGAATGGTCCCTATTTCCAACCACAATTGTTAGGCACTTGTAATACAGCTGCAAAAACTCTCTTGTGATTGAACTGTAGGAAAGAAGGTATCTGAAGAAAGCAAAAATGTTTCCGTTTTAAATACAAGGGCCTTCAGTCTGTGGTTTAATGCATTCTGCCTAGGTGTTAAAAATTTCATGTTATTACCCAAAAGTGAAATGAATTGTTCTTTTGTATATCACACAATTCCTCCTCAAGTCTCCGGCTTAGTCTGTTTTAATCACAAAACTGTAGAATCACAGAGTGGTCTGGGTTGGAAGGGACTCCAAGGATCATCAAGTTCCAACCCCCTTGCCACAGGAAGGGCCACCAACCTCCAGGTCTGGATCTAGACTAGGTTGCCTAAAGCCCCACCCAACCTGGCCTTGAACACGTCCAGGGTTGGGGCATTCACCACCTCTCTGGACAGCCTGTTCCAGTGCCTCACCACTCTTAATGACCCTATGTGTACAATGTCTTCTGTAAAATTCCAAGACTGCTGACAAACCTGGGCTGCTTCTGAAAATTGTGTTTCAGTACTCATTTGTGAATAATCTGTTTATGTGAGTCCTATGCTTCTGCGTCTTACCTTACAGGGCAGAGAACTAGCAACAGTAGAATGCTATGGTATTTGTCAGAGGAAGAGACTCAACATGGCCTTCACATATTTCATAGTGTATTTAAACAAAATTAGCTTTAAACAAAACCCAGACAATACTGTTCTGCCGCTTTCATGTTTTAGTCATCTGCTTCTCAGCAATTTACTGCTAGAAACTGATACGAATTTAGGAGTGCGAAGAAATACTGCTATTAAAAAAAAAAAAGTCACTTTTGGGTTTCATACCAACATCCCCCAAACCTCCAACTAGTAACTAAGGTGGTAAATACTAGTGAATAAAAAGTGTGATTGCAAATACTAGGTGGATGAGTCCCTGAGTCATTTTGATGCAGTTCCTTGCGGTAAACTGCACATCCTTGCGACAATATAATGGCTCTCTAAAAAATGCAATGACTTGACATCTTATGATACTTATGCTGTGTCAGGCCATTTATTGCACTAGCAACAAAGCCTTTGATTCTTACAGAAGTAAATTGTTACCTGCTTGAACATACACAATTCTGAAGCTACAAGCATTTGATTATGACTGTGTAGTAAACTGGAAGCAAGCAAAGCTTCAGATTTAATCTTCCTTTTATTTATTTATTCCCCTCTGCCCAGTGGGCAGGCATCTTTGCTTGAAAATTGCTTTGCTTTCAGGCTCCTAGTAACTATTTTGGACTTTTCTGAAATCACTCTTCAGGCAATCCTGTTTAACTGGCTCACTTGTATAATCTCAGTATATTCGTAGATCTAACAATGCTCATCTTTCTTACAACCAGTGTTCTGATGCTGCCAAAACTCAGACATTTCTGTGGTTTTGGTTGTAACAGATTGCTGTTCTCAGAGCTGGTGCACAGCTGAGGTCTCTGTTGCGCAGGCTGTGAGGAAGAGGAGAAGCTCACTTGCCTGTGGATGCATCAGGCCCTTCTTCATTCCACAACATGATACACACCAGGGCTTGTATCTCTGCAGACTGTGGACTTACACATCCTTCTCAATGTAGCTAAGCCCATTCTAGGCTGGCCAAAGCTATATATGTACACGTGAGCACACATACACACAGAAGTGAACATCAACACATACAGGAACATGAGCAGACCAAGAGCCATATGAACTGGCTAGCAAGCAGGACTCTGGAAAATAAAGAGAAAAAGACAATGATAAAAAGACATTATATGTGTAACTATGTAAAATAACATCCAAAATCTAGGGATCTTTTCCCATCCTTTTGGGGCAGGACTGCTGAGCATCAGGTATATCTCTGTAAAATAAGACATCCACTTCACTCATTTTGGGAGGTAGCACAGGTTTCAGTCTGCCCATTTTACTTATAATGAAATGTTAAGTAAATTCAAAGGGAGCAGTTGCTTCTCTCATGAGGCTTTATAGCACCTTAAAATCTTAAACTGTAGCAAAATACACTTCAGTCAGCTCAGAATGGAAAGATGCCAGAGTGGATTTAAGGCACTTCAGCCAAAGGGTAATCCAGCTAGCTTGGTGGTTATGTCTCTAATTTCATATATGACAGGATTAAGGCTGCTATCAGTTATTCTTAGTACCTTTTGTCCTGCCTGATGGGGTGATGGTATAAGGTAACCCCATCCATACCCTCTTTGTGCATGTAGTATCACATACAGTGAAATGAGGGGAAGAAAAAGGTACTAGTAAGTAATGTCTCATCTGCATCACATGGTGATATCTATAGGATGAAAAAAAATCTGCAGAATATCAGTGTTCCCTAAGTAATTGTGTTACTACACCTGCAATGTGAGCCTCTTCACAGTTGTGATTTTCAGTTACCCCATTTCTGCCATGTTAGTTACCTATATGCATGCCTTGTGAACACGTTCAATTGGAGAGTGCTCAGCAATTTCATTACTGGCTTAATTCTCTCAGCAAAATCCCTCTGTGATCCAGGGCTGGCGTGCCAATACCTCTGCTGCAATTCCCTGCCCATCCCCAGACATCAGCGGGTTTCTGAAGGTACTTATGGCTGCTGAGTATTTCTCTGCCCTGCAGCTCTGAGCAGCCAGTTTTCCCCATGAAACCATAGGCAAATGGGCATTCAGGAATGACTCAAATCAGTAAAAATTCATTTTTCACCCTTCAAAGGCTCAACACTTATTCCATGTGGGTCTGAACCAAAGGTCCAGACTGAACATCTGGATCCTCTAAGAGATGTTGTCACATAGATATCATATATCTTTCTCTGTAAAGATAAATATATGTGTGTGTATGTCCATATGTTTATCTAGCTATACGTGTCTCCAAAAATATACTTACACACACGTACGCATACATATGTGTGTATGTACATACATGGATGCATACATAGATGTATGTACACATATGTCTGTCTGCACATGAGAGGAAGAGCCCAGTTCTCTAAAATCACATATTTGTGACTGAAGGTGCATTGCCTGTGCCGCTCCTTCAAGTTCTTTCCATACAGATGTACAACCCAGGGTGAAAGAAGAAACAGAGCTTGCCTTTGTGCATTGTGCTCTGCTTGGAGAAACACCCCTGTGTCTAATGCTTGCTGCAGTCAGCTTCTCGGAGTTTTCTACATGCCGTGAAATGGAAACTTCTGGTCCTTGCCACACAACTTGTCAACCTTTTGTTTACTAAATGAAATTTTTGGGAGGATCATAAGTAATTTTGCATGCTTGCTGCCTAGTTTAATTACTGTGTATTTGCTTAAATGAATCCAGGTGATTTGTTTCTTGTCATCTAGGTCTCATTAAGAAAAGAATAAATAATTGGAACTTGCTGTTGTTTTTTTCATTCAGTTTTTGTTTTCAGAACAAAAAAGGACAAGGTTGCAAGTAGGAACCTGGAACTAGGAGAGGTCCTTGTACCCACCTGTGTTTTTCAGTAATAAATCACAGTTAGGCAGACTCTGTGGGGCGAAAGGGACAGTGAGTCCCTCAAGGCAAGATCAGATGTGAGCCCAGGCCAAGTTCTTCAGGGCTTCAGCCAGTTAGGGTTTGAAATCCCACCAGTACCGGGGACATCTAAACCTTGCTGGTTCCCAATCCCATTACTCTTGTCGTCCTTATGGGGAAATAAATTCTCCTTATCTCCAACCTGAGCTCCCCCATGTTTCAGCTTATGCTGCTGCCTCTTGGTCTCTCATCACACAAAGATGTGAAGAGCCCAACTGTATCTCCTCCATTTATAGAATCATAGAATCAATCATAGATTCATAGAATCATTAAAGTTGGAAAAGACCCCCAAGATCATCTAGTCCAACTGTCCTTGCACCACCTACATTACTTGCTAAACAATGCCCCTAAGTGCCTTATCCACCCTTTCCTTAAACACCCATGGAAGATATGGACTGTTCAAAATTTGCAGCTGGATTTTCCATCTGGATCCAACTCAGCCGTGACAGGCTCCTGAGCAATCCCCACCTTCCAGGGCACAACATCCTGAGTAGTGGCAGCCATGTGAGGAACACAGGCTTTGTCACCACACTTCTCTCATTGGTGCCAGGAATACTTTTGAGTGCCGCCAAAGCCATCCTTCTCCAGGCCCCATCCTGTAGCCTCCCCTCACGGGGTAAGGGCTTCAGCCCTACTGTCTGATGACCTTCCTTCATGACCAGTCCGTGGGTGTCCTTCCCGTATTTTGCCACCAAAATCAGATAGGGACCACCTATTGAAGCCATAACCTTGTGCTTCATTTTGTTTCACTCCTCTCAAACACTTTAAACAAAATATTTAACATGTAAAAGTGTGTTATATTGTTCCTTTTTCTCTATTGTCTTTGTTGCATGAGTGTATGTTTGTGAGTGTTGCCTCAAATTGTGTCTGTCTCTAAGTACCCAGGAGTTCATATGGAGCAGTCAGTTACAAGTTCCACAGGACAAAATGCAAAAACTTTTCTTCTGTAGTTTCATAAATATGGAAACTTGAGGTAGATTCAGAAGTCTCTGAAGATTAATATGCATTTTTTCTCTCTCTCAGTTCTGACTACTATAACCCAGATATTTCACTCCTTTATCTTTTTGTTTAATTTGTCTGGAGGTTGTTCCCTTAAACATTTCCTTCTATGTACTTGTTCTCTTCCTGTCTTTGCCCTGGAAGCAGTCTGCCCGAAAGCTAAGTCTTGTGCTCCAAATGAGGACTTGAGGGTGTTCAAAATGTCATCTTGAGGATGTTTTGAGATCATGAATGAGCCAGGGACTGTAGATGGTGTTGTTTGTTTGTGTTTTTTATAGAGGTATATAGAGGTATGCACAAATTTCACAAAACAAACAAACAAAAAAAAACCCCAAACCCAAACAAAACCAAAAATTAAAAACCCAAAACATCAAGTAAATAAGCAGTTTAGATATTTGTAGTTCAGCTGAGTGGTATTTTTCACCAGAAGAATGAGAGACAAGAAGTAACATATTAGCATTCTGCAAGTAGAAGTAACAGGACAGATTGTGTTTTAGGAAGGATGTTAACTGTGGTAAGAAGGGAAAACAGGCTTTGCACTGATCTTTCAATAGAAAGAGCAAAACATAGCTGACACAGCCTTTCCTACACTGGAAAAAAAAGTCATCTGGTTGATGTAGCTCCCCTGTGTTGTACTTCTCATGTCTAGCAGTTCAGTGAATGGGAACTGTCAGGATGCTTCTCCAGTCATCTGCGTGGGAGCTGAGAAGGGTGGAGGGAAAACAAACCAGCACGCTCTCTGTGAAGGGGCCTTAAAGCCCATGTTTCACAGTCTTCATTTTATAAAGTGCTGGGCAATGGTAGTATAGGCATTAATGGGAATTGTGGATGCTTCACTGACAGGTAAACTGGAAGAAATGTAAAGAGGTGTCATCTAGGAGTAGCGTTCTTCAGAACTTTCCAATAGGTAAAATGGAGTATTTAAAAGAGGCATTGCCAAAATTTGGTAAACCTCAAAGTAAAGATTTGCAAGGACCAAGCAAGCCAGAGTTTTGCAGTTGCTCTGCATAAAGTTTGGCAGAAGAAAGAGAGATTTTAAACTATTCAGTTTAATAGAATTCTCTGGATCAGATAATTTTCAAGCAAGGAGGAGGTAACGTTTGGTCCTGTGCATATTGAAGTTATCTTCCTAAATGTTGGTCATCGCTAGGGAGGCCATAAAGATAATATCTGGTTCTGACGCAAGCTCTGAGGTGCATTTTGTAAGATGAAAGGCTTTGTAAAAAAAAAAAAAATCAGAATAGATGGATACTTCTGTTTTCTATAATATGTGAAAAAACTAGAAGGATTCTCAACTTTTCCAGCAAAATGTCAACATAAATGAAACTGCTTTAATTTATTTGGGACCATGATATCACTCTGTGGACACAATCCACGGGCTTCCCGGAGAAACACTTGACCTAGCTTGGAGGGAGTTGTCCATTCTGGACATAATATAAAACCAGAAAATGTGATGTTTCCTGTCCAGCAGAAGAGACGGTGAAGTGAAATAAGATTCCTCAAAGGGCAAATGTGGTGCTGTGACTTTTTTTTTTTCTTACCGCAGAACAATGGCCTAATCCTGCGAACGATTGACTGTGAGACGTTCAGTATTCCTCATCAAACCACAAAATAATCAGAAAAAAAATAACTGTAGTGAGGTTAAATGGCTAAATGGTCAAATGACAAGGTTAAAATAGTGCTCATGAGAACTATGGGATGAGATCATATTGGTGGTGCAAACTTGCCAAATCTTTGCTGGCTGAACAAGGAAAGGCAGATGGAAGAAAGCAAGTAAATAATTAAAAACTAATGTCACAAACACATCTGATTTTGCTTCTCCTGCACTTTAGCATTCTGTTGCAACTATAGGTCTGCCAGCACTTGAAGGAGTGCGTGTCTGCACAGCATCTGCAATGCTTTGGTTACAATGGTCATTTACCTCAGGTAAATACCCCAAGAAAATGTATGACAAATATTTCTGTTCATGTCAATTTTTAGCAGTTTTTCATGGCTTGATCTCATTAACATACATGCATACAAACATGCCTGCATGAGTGTGCAAAATGCCACTTCCCTTTCCCAGTGAATGAATTGCCAGCTTTGCTGAAACAGACCTGGGCTGATAGATTGTTTTCAGCAATTGCAGTATCTTTCTAACATAATTTTCTACTTTTAATAGCACAATACCCTCCATTTTAATACCTGAAAGTATAAAAGAACACTGACCACAGCATGAGTTGCTGACCCGTTCGCAAGTGCTGTCTACACTTCAATGGATTTCCAAACACTGTGTCTGGGATTACAGACAATGCACATGACATATCTCTTTTATAAATCTTTTTTTTTTTTCTTATAAATAGGAAGTTTGTGTTTCTTGGGATTAGGAAATAAGGCAATGATTCTTTCTTTTTAGTACTTAGTTACAGCAGTGTATATACGACATATATATGTGCCAGCTGAGCAGTCTCCTGGTGAGTGGCTGTTGTATTTGAGTAATAGTTTCTGCACTGCAAAGACTATAAATAGTGCAGACAAAGAGTTGTGGACTGCAGAAACTCTACAGAAACAGTATGCTTTACGCTTATCTACTTTTTGCTCTTTTATCTGTGAGAAAGCAAGAGGTTCAGCTCTCAGTGCTGGCATTAGATCTCCGCTACCATGCCTATGCAATGAGGGAAGAGCTTAGTAGTAGAAACAGTGACAAAACAAATTAACCCCCCCAAGTTTTTATGGGGTGTCATGAAGGTCTTTCTTCTGGAGTAGTCATGCTTATGCAAAAGGACTGTGAGACTTACAAGTCCTTCTGTTTGTTTACATGATAACTGACATGCATATTAATATATAAGCATATTTCAGCAAGATAATTATGTAGGTTTGTGCTGGTGATTATTCTTTCTCATTTTCCATTTGATTTGGTTTATAGAATATTCAGTTTGACTCTACTTTCAAGTCCTTTGGCTGTATCTTACTCTTCAACTAAACAATTTCAACTTAGAAGACTTTTTACTTCAGTCAGTACTTGGAAGAAAAATTTTGCATTTTTCGTTATGAGAAAAACAGTATGTTCTTCTCCTGAAGTCAGTTAATCTACTTAAAATCCTAAAAAAAAATTAAGTGCTTTTCTTTTGTTTTGTTTTTAGTCCAAACTAGCAGGTCAAATTAAAAGCTATGGAGACCTGTCAGCCAGCTGATTTAGGGTGCTTTTTCCTGTTAGTATCTGACTTTCAGTTAGAAATCTCACAGTAAGAACATGCCTTTTTCAAGACAAAATCAGTTGTCAGAACACAGACTTGGAAGCAAAGAGCATTTCCTTGCCATATAATGTAATGTAGTGCGGTAATTCCTCAGCTTTCGCTGAACTAGGAAGCAGGGTTACTTTACCATTGTGCCTGGATGATATGGCTTTTCTGCTTCTGAAACTGAAGGCAGTGGAATACATGATCTTGGAGCTGTTCTTACACATCTATCTTCTAGAATTGTAATCTGAAAAAATGGCTCATCTGCCTGCAGCTTGCCAGAATCAAATTATTGAAACTGATCTCCAGAGATACCAAGTAGAAAACGTTTAACTTTTCCAAAGCTTGTTCTGTTCTGAAGCCCATTTGGGAGTAAGATTTAAGCACCTCCCCATATATTTGTTCCTGAATAAGCAAAAACTCTGGGTAAAATGGTCTTAATTGTGGTATCTCTCTTGCCCATGACACTTCTGTGCTCAAAACAGATGAAAAGTATAGTTTAGAAGAGTAACCCACAGCTAAAAAAAAAATCACCAGAATGAAAGCTTTCTCTGCCTAATGATGGAAGAAAAACAGATAGATATATATATATATATCTCACAGTTAATAATTTAATTTAAAAAATTAATTTCCATTTAACTTTTTTTTTCTCTGTAAGCTATCACCTCCTAGTTGCACCGTCTCACTGTACAAACAGATGATACTGATCCTTTGCAGTAAGGTTTTCCACTGATGCTATCAGCATTCTTTTTGATAACAAGTACACAGATATTTCCCCCGAAAATTGTTCTTAAAAGAAGCAGTGGGTCTAATGTGAGTCAAAATCCGATTCGCTATTCCAAGACAGAAGAGTCTTAGAGTCCCTCGGGTGGTGACTGGTGTGAATTGCAGCAAAGTACGAAGTGCCTTTTGCTACTCGGAAAGCAGTACAAGCCTTTCTGCAAGGCACAAAGTATTTTGCATGATCACAAAAACAGATGGTTTAAAATCATGGCTGTTGGCTATGGAATATATTTTCTGTTTCCTTTAGATACTGTCATAGTTAGACTTTTGTTGTGTGAAGTTATTCATTTCTCCCTCAGAGGCTGGATTCTGCTCTCAGAAGTAAGGGTCTGCTTTCTATTTTTAGTGGCAGCATGTTATGCTCCACAATGGAGGTGCCTACATTTATCTTTATGACTAAGTTGTGTTTCAGAACAAATTGAACACAGGGCGTGTGCCCCTCTTCCTTTAATAGTAACAATTCACCTTTGTGTGTTTTCACACAGTGTTCACACTTAAGATACAATAATTTTAAAAGACTGTGGCATATAGCTCAGCGAGTCACCTCCTAATAACAGAATTTTTAAAAATTAACTGCACCCAGAAGTTCTCCTTTCCTAGTTTTACTGTTACTGACGTCTCTTAGTAGTAAGTATGCCGTATTATTTTCCTGCATAAAAGCTATCAGGTGGGTCTTGGGAAGCTGGTCCAAGGGGTGGTGTATTTTTGTTTTGCTGTGCTTTCAGTGTGTCAATGTTGGCTTAGTACCACCGCCCGCCATTACCTTCTTTATAGCTGAAAGCTGATGCCCTGCATGTGTGCTCGGTCACCGTAGCTATGCGCAAGTGAACAAAAGACTGCCTGATGATGCTGAAAACATGCCTCTCTGTCACATGCCTTTCTACGCCAGAGAGGGTTTCAGATGAAGTTCTGGATATTTAAGGACTTGTGCAATTACCGTCTGGTAGATTTCTTCACCACAGCTGCTATTCATCCCCCCAAGTCTGTTTTTTCCCCTCCTCATTTTAGCATTAAGCTCTCCCATAACCTCTCAAATAATTAGTACATAAAAATTGGACTGTGAAGAAATCCAAATTGCTCTTCAAAGAGAGAAGCAGAAACACAGATTTTTCCTGTATCCTTACAAATGCCTTTCCTTCAATTGTACATCTCGTGTTATGAGGGCTCCGTGCAGGAGTTCAGTGATGGGCTACAGTTGGAACAGAATTCATGCAGCCATGTTGTTCACACTGCTTTCATTCACTAAAAATTTTGTTTCTGGCCCTTGGAAAAAAAAATCCCAAAAGTGAGTGATACAGTTTGTCACCTGGGAAGAAATCACTCATAATCTGATCAGCTATCTTGATGGCTCATTTTAAAATTTTAGGCGTGCTAAGCACAGTACACCTCAATGTCATAATCCACCGATACAAGACAGACATCAAAACAAAAAAAGCTGCTGAAAATTCCCCAAAATATTGGTAGAGATATACAGGAAGACAAGTTTCCCCTCCTCTCACTGCATGTTCCAACCCTTGCCCCTCTCCTGGCTGAAGAATTGGCATGTCCAAATTGATACATGCCAAAGGCCACATTTCTCTCTGGGATGCATGTCTGCATTCTGCTTGCACTGAACACAAACCAAGAACAGGACCTGGCTTTATGGTCTGGCTGGTACAGCATCTAATTGCAGCCAGGCCCCTGAAACTTAGCTGACAGCTCACGATCTATCTTAAATACGTGCTTTGGAAATAATAAAAAAGTAAGCCAAACCAAATCAGATTAAACCAAACCAAAACTAGCACTGCATGCGCATGGGAAGAGATGATATGGGTTTTTTTCAGGTGGGCTTTACTTATCTGTGCTGTACTACAAGGCAGGCTATTCCTAAAGTTGCTTTTGTGATGGCTGCATTCACACAATGACACAAACCTTTCTGCTTTGCAACAATTTTTAATATGAAAGTTCTGCTTTGCAGAGCTTTTTGGGAACTAATGTGATTCTTAAACTGTTCTTTCTGCTGCCTAGGTAGTTAATAACACAGATTCCAACCACAAAAGTGGGTCTTTACACCTGTTAGAAAAGTAGTATATTTTTGTGTAGTAATTAGCAAAAATAAAGATTATAAACAATTCTGTCTATGTCAACAAGATTTTATAGGAAGTTCTCTATAAGCAGAAAGACAGAGGGTTTCTTAAACTTGAAAAGCTGAAAAGTCTACTAAAAAAATATAAATCTAATACATGATTTGGGGTATTCAATTCATATGGTTCTTTGGTAGAGTCTGCTGGGATGAAGAAGAAGCATGTCCAGCCCCTCACAGGATCGGTGTGGCTGATGTTCCTGTTGGAACTGCACTGCATCTTTTTACCTCTGCAGTTGTGTTTGCCAGAATCGTGTTTATATTGCGGCAGTACCAAAGAGGCAGTTTTGTCTTTTGGACCATATGTGCCTTTGAAGTGGGAAAGCACTTGGACTGAAATGACAGCCCATGTTAGAGTTTTACTGAGCCAAGAGTAGGAAATGCAATGATGCAATAGATAGCAATTGCTTCAGAAAGACAATCACTCCCTGCTGAAGCCCTTAGTAATACACAGCTTAAGAAGATAATGTAACTTTATTGTCTAACCACATCTTCCTCACAACTGTAAGCAGAAGCTGTTGATACCATTATAACAAAACTGTGTTTTATCTCGGCCACACAATGAAATTGAAATACAAATTCTTTGCAACCTTTCATGGTCAAAAAGATTTTAAAAGTGATGGGTTGAATTTATTCTCTTCACAGTTATCTACCTAATATGACCACCTCAGAAGATGTACTTCCAGCTTCACTATGTATTGCTTTTTTTTTTCTTCAGTTGTGCTCCTCTTGTTCTAGAATAGAAAAATGTGGAAGTGTATCTACTTCAGTTTTTCCCACTGATAGCACAGGAGAGGACTCTAGCAAATTTTTCTCAGCAGTGTGTTGAGACTAGGGAGAATGGAACAGCTTCAGAACAAAAGGAAACCTCTCCTCTCAATGTTCACTTTAGATTTAGCATAAAGTGTTATTTATTGCCACAAATTTTGTCATAAACACCTTCAGAAAACAAATATTTTGTCAGAGAATATGATGGATAATTCAGGGCAAGGAAATGATAGAGTTCTTAATAAATTTTAGAAGACACTACTGCTGCTAACTTAGAATTTTATACACTGTGTTAGAGTTGTTGCATTGCATACTTTGTTTGTTTCTTTCAGTTTCAAAAGAGGATTTTACAGATGAGCACAGAGCCATGAAGTATGGATGGGAGAGATTTAATCAGTGCACACGGGAATGTACTATACCACCAGATTGCAATTATTAGACCATTTCCACTTTCTTAAGAAGATCTTACTCTCAATTATTTGCTAGAAAATAAATGAGTAAACTAATAATAATGCTGGGGTCTTAGTCTTGCTTCCGTAATAGATGGCTCAGAAGAGATCCTTTGTAATTCAGTCTCAATACCATATGTCTCTGTTGACATTAAAGTGCTTAGTTCCAAATGAGTTGGCTTCATTCAAGCATCTTAATTCAAGAGTGGATGATTAGATCTTAAGCTAAAAACCTATTAGGATGTAAGCACTTATGTTGCTGAAAGGTATTAAAGGAACAGCATAGTGTGGTTGCAGATAAATCCTCTCTATCTAGAACTGATTGGTTAAACCTTGTTTGATCTTCAAACAACATTAAAAACTAGTTGCAATGTTCAAAGTTGAATGTCCCAAAAGTAAACCTCCAGGATGTGTTGTGTGAAAATAAATGTTGATGGCTTTTTGAGAGACGGGGAAGATCAGATAGGAGAATTTGAGATTTTGTGAACAGAAATAACATAAGATGCTTTAAAGACCATACAGACACATTATCTTCTAGAACTGAAAAGTGTGTGTAGGGGGGGGAAGTTTACTGTAGTCAGTAAAACATGGCAAAAATAACAAGAAACTCCGAAGCACTTTATTCAGTCATCCCTTGGCATGGTAACTGGTACTTTTTATAATCCTGCAAGCTGTGTATTTTTTTTTTATTTTTCATCTGCAGAGCAGTGNNNTGTTCAACCTCAGAACAGGTGAAAATAATGAGAAAAAAAAAAAAAAAAAAAAAAAAAGAAAAAAAAAGAGCCAAAAAGCCCCAATCCTTGTGTAAAGTGAAAAGAATTATTGCCTATTTCTTTACTGAATAAAACTCAGATACTTATGGGGAAAAAAAATTGCTATTTGGGGGAACTGATCTATAGCACAATTTAATTCTGTATGTGAACCAGGCCACTGTACATTTATTTTCCAAATTACGTCTTTTGCCTCCAGCCCAGTAACAGAAATGGGAGAAGAAAATGAATATATGAGTAACCTTTAAATCTTACTTGAAATCTATTTTATAAAATATTTCCACCAAATAACAAAATAATAACTTAATTTCAGAACCAGTTGTGTGATTTGTGGGTTATAATTTAGTGACTTCTTTTGAATACCTGGCTTTGGCCACATTTCCGGAAAGGGCTGCAGGGTAAGGTTTTCAAGACGTTAACTCCTCCTTAACGGTCTGAATAGCTATGTGAGTACTCACACTTTGCTAGTGGTCGCATTCCCTGCAGTAATGCAGTGTATGTTTAAAAAAACTGATAAGTGTGTGTTATTGCCATCTAAACTTTAAACTCCTTCATGATAGATTACATATAGGAATCTGAATCTTCTAGGGACTATAATACAGGGTAAAATAGATACATAATTTTGTAAAAAAGAAAAAGGTATGAAAAATATGACTTGTAGTGTAATAACTTGCGATGATCCTGCTTGGGCAGGGGGGGGTGGACTGAGTGATCTCTCAAGGTCTCTTCCAGCTCCTAATATTCCGTCATTCAGGCTTGTCTTGATGGTGCTCACTTATTGATGGTTCTTTGGCAGTTTATATGATGCTGACTTGTCCTTAGCCCCTGCTACAATAATGGCATCCAGAACCTTGGAGGAGATAGTGAACCAGCTGCTGTTATACACAATGCTGTAATGGAGAAAGGGAAATAGGAGATATCTTTGAACACTATAGTAAAAAGAATGGAATTTAGGACATGCCTACATGTGAAAAAGGCATCACATTAAAAAAACCAACAAAACACTTTTAGCATCGAATTCTTTTGGAGAGACACAGTCTTCCTGATGAATGAACAGTGTGCTTTCATCTTCCCTTCTCTGAAGTTCTCATTTCTTATGTGGAAGTCAGTAAGGGAGCTCTGCAGTAGAAAAGTATCACAACTTTCATATTTAAGTAAGGAAGAAAAGTTAAAGATGTCTGTGCTGCTACGGAGCTTGCAAACCTGTTTTCCAGTCTTTTAATCTTGAGTCTGTTAGGACGTTGAGTTGCTACAGGTGGGGGTAACCAAAACTAACTGTCTGTCTCTCTCTCTCTCTCTCCTTCTCAATGCCATGGTACACAGGTCACAGTAGCACTGCTGACTATTGGCTTTGGAGATACAATCCTGGATCTGTGTGCTGCTGGATCACCCAGCACTGAAGTCTTGCTTAGGCTCCAGAATGGAAGACAAACGCGGTTTTCTCAAGTTAGCCACCACATGCAATGCAGAGTCGAAGTCTCAGTTTGTCTGCACTGGCTATAGAAGGAGGCAAATATTTGATCCACCATACTATAGAAGTCAGGCATCTATATTTTGGGGTTAGTTTGAACCACTCAAGTGCATTGACAGCATACAGATGCTTCACAGTCTATGTCCATTGTGTCCATCCAGCCATAAGGATTACGCAGCTGCATATCATGGACATATGAGGCAGCAAAGTCGATCACAGTCAGACCAAGAAAGATTTCACTCATCTACCCTAGCAATTACTGATCAGTGTTTCAAGAGGAAGAGAAGCTTTTTCTGTCCTGTTTTGAGCACTGTTTTGTTCATGTATTTGCTAGGGTCCGGTACAGGACCTAGGGTAACATCGTGCTCCTCAGCTGGGTCACAAAAAAACCCTGCATAAATCCTACATCCATCTGTTGCCTTTGGAACTCTATCAAAATCTGCTGCAATGGTGAAGCAAGATAAATTGATACAATTATGTGAACATGGTTCCTTACAGACCTCTTCATTTTTAGTAATCCACTGGTTTACGGTGTGAAAGAAGTACATTAAATAATTAGACTAAAGTGGAAAGAGAGAGTAATGGGGAAAGAGGAGGATGGAGAGCAAGCAATAATGCATAAATTCATATTGCCTGAGACTTGGAAAAGGCAGAGCAATCTGGGCAACTGTTCTGTACTCTTTGACAGCAACGGGAGATGGTTTTCATCAACAAAATTAAACCTTTGGAATTAGCTTGTTTCATAGCTCCAGAAAAAATATGGGAATTTTATTAAGTTTAAGGTTAATGCCCCTTTGGCAATGTGCAGGAATGGTATAGAATTTGCAATCTAAATGATACTGAGTATCTAACCAAAAGGTAAGATCTGACAACTGGGGACATCCTCTCCCTCGTCTCACTGAAAAAAAAAAGCATACCACTACATTCCAGTTCCTCCAGTGGAAGTTCTTCTTGACTAAGGCTTTAATTTCTAACAACTTGTTGTGGCAGTTTGCCCTTCAAGACTCTTTTGTCCTCCCTTCTTAGCCAGCCTTCAGTTTGGATGCTTTCTCTCTTTTCCTGTAACGTTATCACTCTCACTCTCACAGCAGGACTAGCAGCTACTATTTTCTGGTGATGTGAGTGGAGATGAATGCTGCTTTGGTGCTGCTCTCTCTTCTGCTTTGCCTTAGAGGCAGCACCTGCTCGCACATTGTGTGCTGCTTTCGGTCCAGTTAGCTGGATTTCGTGGCATTACAAGCTGAGATCCAACTGAGCATGTGCATTTATGCTGGATATCCCCACATACAGATTGCAGGATCACTTACTTTGGTATTGTCTTGTGGCCCACTGTATCCTACCCTCCTCATGAAAGGCACAAACCTATTTCCTCATGCTGAAGGAAATATAAAGCAGGTCTACTTATAGTGAAAAAGGATTTATGTGATGGATATATCCCCAAGCCTTGGGATGCCATGTGCTGATCCTCAGAGCAGATGATGCCCTGAAAGTCTGGCAAGCTAAGATTTACAACTGCTTAGAGCTGAAGTTGCATAACCTTGTGGCTCTATCCCTTCCACTTGTGGAAATGTGAGCAAACTGCTTGTGAAGCTTGCCCCTGGAATAGCTCCTGGGATTTAAGAGCCGAAGGCTCCAGATTGACAGGGTGGTATGAACTGCATCAGTTCTGCTCTCACAGGAGTACATGAAGGCTAATGTTTTATCTCCTTAATGTGTTTTTCAGTGGTTGTAGAAAACCCTCACAATAAACACAGACATCAAATACTGGCTTGGTTATTGGAATGTGTAGCTGGAAACTGCTGTGAAGACATATTTGGACTAACACCCGAGTTGACACGTTAAAAAGGTGCCGGACTCGAGTTCAGTTTCATTAGTTTGACTGGCTTGTAAGGAGTCTCAGTTACCCTTCAGTGTTTACAAGTCACTGAGCTGGGTATGAGATGTAGTTTATCTCTTTGCAAAAGGGTGTTTTCTGCACTGTCACGCAACACTATGCACAGCAAATGCTGCCATACAGAAAGCTTTTGTATGGGGAGGCATGCTTACATGCTGCTTATAGTTAACAGGAACATGTATTTGACTGTAATAGAACACCCTGAGACCTTTCACAGAATCACAGAATCACAGAATGTCAGGAGATGGAAGGTACCTCAAGTCCAACACCCCTGCCCAAGCAGGATCATCTAGAGTAGATAACACAGGAACGTGTCCAGACTGGTCTTGAATGTCTCCAGAGGAGGAGACTCCACAACCTCTCTGGGCTGCCTGTTCCAGTGCTCTGTCACCCTCACAGTGAAAAGGTTCCTCCTTATATTAAGGTGGAACTTTCTACATTCCAGTTTGGAATCACTGCCCCTTTTCCTATTCTCATCATTATTTTTTTTTGAGGCACAGGGAACTTTTTCTCCCCTCTTGAGAGTTTAGCTCTGGACCCTTGTGGAAAGCTAACAGATTGTGGCACTAAATTAGGGGGAGATCGGTACTAGTTCATGCTCCACTTCAGATAAGCCACAATGCTGATTTTGATTATTTCATTTTATTTCCATGTTTTATTTTAATAGGATGCAAAAAAATTAAAGATCAAGAATTATTTCAGAAAAAATCCCACCCATAAGCATCTTCAGCTGTAAGAATATAATCTTCTTGAGTACTCAGTGAGATAGAGAATTTTACAAGAGATTACAAATTACAAAATAAAAGCACAACAGTTGACACATTCACTTGTACCACAAACTGGCAGAATGAAATGCCAGCGTGGGTTTGGGCTGCATACCAGAAATATTGGATAACAGGGTAGGAGATTACACTGACTCTACAGACTTTGGAGGTTTGTTGTTTGGAAGGAGAGATGTATCTGATTTGTTTGAATGCTGAGACCTGAGTGCTCCACTGTCCAAAGCTTCTGTGAAGTGAGGTGAATTCCAGCCAACTACAATTTTCTCTTCATTGACACAGAAGTTGTTATACAACCATGACTGGATAAAAGTAATGTAATTTTGAAATTTTAGCTGTGTCATTTTCTCTCTTCATGTTATAAAACTCTGTAGTTAAATAAACATGGGTGCAGATGCAGCCATGGTAGCTTTGAGATTTTGCTGTTCCTCTAAGTGGACAGAGCGTCCTGGCAGAAGACGACCTGAAGTGTTTCATTAACTCTAGATCTCTGGCTACCAGAAAGAAACCTAAAAGCAGTAGGAATGGAAAAAGAGCAACAGAGATGAAGAATAAAATCCTCATGACAGAGAGCAATTTGTTCATGAAGAAAAGGTGATGTTGGGCTGAGGGAAAATGCTAAGCATTTGTGCAGTTATTTGTGACTGATTATGGGGGTGCACAGAGCAAAAGGACAGCATTGTAGCATGGGTGCTTTTGAATTCAAAGAAAAATAGGGATGCCAAGGACACTTTTCTGGTCTAGGAATCTTTGTGTAGAACACATGAGAAATAAGAGTGGATGCAATGCAAACAGAAATAATATTACAGAGGAAGAGAAAAAAAAACTGCTGTTGGCAAAGCTGTTTAATGAATTGCTAAAGAGCATTTCCAGCCCAGGCTTTACTTCTAATGAGTGTTAATTGTATTTTCCAACTATACACAGATTAAAATGAAGTTCCGTGCAGAATCTGCCTAAGAAAGGTACTGTAGCCAAATGGCAAACACATACCCAACGGAGAAAACCTTGATTTCTCTATAATCCTGTTACAGTGAAAGTCTAAGCTGCCTCAGAGTACTCTGTGCTAAAGGCTGGGTGAAATGACAGCCCTTGAAGCAGAAAGGGAAGTAGGTTCACCCTTTGCTGGAGCTATTCATGACATCCCCTCACCCTCCCTGTATACCCTTTGATGGCTTTAACTGGGATGTGAAAGGTGGACTCTATGGACAGCTCTGGAAATCTGCCTCTGCAAGGTGGGAGGTGGGAGATGTGCTGAGCTCCTCACTGTTGCAATACAAAGTGTGCCCAGCTCACACAGATAGGCAGGAAGGGAGTGTTCCTTGTTGGTCAGAGAAGTGGAGCACACCGTACCTTTGGGAAGACAGGTGGCTCACAGTCTGTGCAGCTGGCATGTCCAGGTCAAGTGGTGACAACACTGCACCAAAGGCAGTCAGCAGTCATTTCAGCAGAGGCGCTCTCAATGCCCTGTATATATGTATCAATAAAAGAAAAAAAAAAAAAAAACAAATCAAACACCAACGCTGTGTCTGGCTATTGCAAAATGCTGCCTAACCAGAACTGCCTGCATGCATCACACCATAACTTTAGACTGTGCAAATGATGGCACCATTCCAAAGGAGTGAAGGAGGCCTCCAGATACTGGCCTGGATGGATTGCAGTACTTACATGTAACCTCATGGTTCTTTCCTGTCCATTAAAAACACAGTCAGAGAGAATGGGAACTGTAAGTATAGGTTATGTCAACTCTGAAGTGCTAACAAGCAGATATATACCTTGTATTCACCTTCCCCTATGAGGCTGTTGGGTGTTCCTGTCTAGACAATGTCAGAACTCCAGTTGTGCATCATTTCCTCAAAGCAGCTTCTCTGATCTGAGTGATGATTGTGCTTCCTATGAATGCTAACTTGCCTACAATGTCCTTATTTTTCAGCATCAAAAACCCTAAAATCCTTTATATTTTTAATAGCAAAGAGCCTGAAGCCAAATTTTGTCAGCCTATAATAAATTCCGTTTTATTTTTACTGAGAAAAATCATCTGTCTCCATGTGTGTGAGGATGGGCTTTCTTGCCTGAAGGCATCCATCAGCAAAACACCAAACACAGAAAATGCCAGTAGAATTCTGTTTCTGATAGTAAAATACTGTACTAAAAGAGACTTTTTCACTTGTACATCCCAAAGTGTTTTGCTACGACAAGTGCCTATTGCACAAATGGCAACCACCATTTCAAAACGCTTATTCAAGATCACTCTGCAAACGTAACAATTTAAACTAAGTAGTTTAAAGAGAACAGGAAGGACTTCTGGAGTTATAAGGTTTTGACCTAGCATCCAAGCCTTCTCTGTCATGTGGTCAGAAGAGACATTTGAGCTACATGAAGTTAAGTCTGACAGCCACGAGATTAAGAGAGTCTCTCTAAATTAAATACAGGTATTGCGTCTCTGATCTTAATAGATTAGAAGAAACACATTCTTTCTGCTAGAAGCAGGTGAGAAACAGACTGATAAACCCAGGTATGTCACAGAGGAGAGACCTCATTGGGGATTCCTGATTCCTCTGCGGGTGTCTTGAGCTACTTGGCTATGGATCTGGATAAGGTATGACTGCCTTAGGCTTTTCTGTGGTGTTACCCTCACACAGCTAATTCGCCACAGAGGCAAAAAGCATGAACTCCAAGACCTGATGCTGTGGGGCTCTGCTAAAACACAGGTGAGGAGCCTGGAGGCTAGTTACGTTATATGCATGCTTATGCTCACAGTGAATGGAAGAGTTCAGAGTGGAGACTCGCCTTATGTTAATTAATAATCTGATAAGTAAAGAATCCCCTTGGGAAATGAGGGAGAGATATGCTATTTATATCTGATTCAAATCCTCCTTCTTCCAGACCTGCCCATGAACCTGTTGGATATCTGGGGAGGAATTCTTTTGACTAGAGATTGAATCCAGAGCAAGGGAAATGTTCTGTCCAAACCCCACATTTTAACATAAAAATTAATTGTTGTGAAAGACTATTACTATTTTAAAAACAAATAAAAAAAAACAAATAAAAAGCCCAAGCCCAAAACCAACCAAACAACAACAACAAACCCCAACAAACTATTTAATAAAAAAAAAAGAAGGAAAGTGAAAATATTGAGAATGTTTTCCCAGTTTTATGGATTAAAATTTCAGAGCTGTTTTCTGAACTCAGGTAAAGGTAGCAAGGCTGGGCTCAGGGGTGGAGGATCATATGACTCTGCAGATACTGTACAAAACATTAAAAAAAAACCAACAGTAATAACATTTTTATAATAAAATAAATAAATAGATGGAGACAAGATGCACAGAGACGAAATGGAAAAGTAGTACCAGTGCAGTACAATTAATGAAATGATCATTCATTACTCAGTGATTCCTGCTTGTTATATCATCTCAAAGATTTGTGGACTGATATCAAGCTCCAAAGGTTTATGAATGATACTGATGAAATTTATTTATTATAACCTGTATTTCATTCTAATGTGTGTACAGGTCTGAAATAAAAATGGTATGTCAATAANAAAAAAAAGAAGGAAAGTGAAAATATTGAGAATGTTTTCCCAGTTTTATGGATTAAAATTTCAGAGCTGTTTTCTGAACTCAGGTAAAGGTAGCAAGGCTGGGCTCAGGGGTGGAGGATCATATGACTCTGCAGATACTGTACAAAACATTAAAAAAAAACCAACAGTAATAACATTTTTATAATAAAATAAATAAATAGATGGAGACAAGATGCACAGAGACGAAATGGAAAAGTAGTACCAGTGCAGTACAATTAATGAAATGATCATTCATTACTCAGTGATTCCTGCTTGTTATATCATCTCAAAGATTTGTGGACTGATATCAAGCTCCAAAGGTTTATGAATGATACTGATGAAATTTATTTATTATAACCTGTATTTCATTCTAATGTGTGTACAGGTCTGAAATAAAAATGGTATGTCAATAACTCCAACTCAGCAAAAAAAAAAAAAAAAAAAGCCTTAGATTACATTCTAGGCTCTGTGCAAGAAGATGGAACTAGAAGTGCTGTTTTGTGTCTCTGAGGCCTGGATTTAAAACAATTGCATGAAAATTTTTGATAGGAATCTAGCAAAACTATTTCACTGCCGCAAAAAAATAAGTCACTCCTTTGATTTCCACAGGAGATGATACTGTGTGGCAGAATAATACATGTTACAGAACTTGCAAGGACCCTATCTCATCACAGCTGCAAGTATTTTATTGAAGATTTGTAAGACAAGCCACATTTAAAAAATCCTTCACCTCCTGAATATCATGCTATAAAGCATGTCAATATATCCTGCAGTAGTTTTAACTTAATCTTTAAAGTTCAAAGGGCTTGGAGGCCACTGAGGAAAGGGAAAAGCTCCTATACAGTGACTTCTTGTGGATGACAACATATATGTGACGTCTTTACAGGCAGTGGGCATTCTGTAATGCATGAGATGTGCCAGAGGGGATTGGTTTTTGCAGTGCTTTTTCTGTGACAGGTTATTCTGTCACCAGGTTATCCTGCTGATACATGCTTTCCAGACAGCTGTGGTGTGACAACTGAAGGACAGGGACGAAGGGGGAAGCTTGGGAGAGTCCTACTACTTCTTTATTTTTTTATCTTTGGTTTTTTATGTAGTTATGCTTAATTTCTGCTAAATGTAGTGAATTTAAGAAGCAGCAGCAAACCTAAATTGAGGGGTAATCAGATGTGTTCTACTCCTGTTCCTGGTTTCTTTCTTTCTTTCTTTCTTTCTTTCTTTCTTTCTTTCTTTCTTTCTTTCTTTCTTTCTTTCTTTCTTTCTTTCTTTCTTTCTTTCTTTCTTTCTTTCTTTCTTTCTTTCTTTCTTTCTTTCTTTCTTTCTTTCTTTCTTTCTTTTCTGAGAGCAATGCTGTGCCTTAACACAGGGCTAGGCTGTCCTGCCAGGACTGGAGATCAGGGAAGCACCACCCATGAGGGAAGGGTATCCTTGAGAAAAATGCTCTTCTGATCACAACAAGCCATTGGGCAAGGCTGTAGAGTGAAGTACAGCAGGCCAAAACACCATCAGAGAGTATCCTTTTACTCCATGTGCTTCAGCAACTGTCAGAAAGAGGGATACCTTCTCCTTTCCTTCTGCAGCTTCAGTGTTTGCACATCTTCCCCCTCCCTCAGAGACTTTGTGTGATAGTTCCACTACACTGGTAGCATTGCAGTGATCTCCAAGACTATCAAGGACAAGTGCAGGGTATTGCACCTGAGGAAGAACAACCCCAGGTACCAGTATAGGTTGGGGACTGGCCTGTTGGAGAACAGTGCAGGTGAGAGCAACCTGGGGGTCCTGGTAGACAGAAGGGTGACCATGAGCCACCAATGTGCCCTCATGGCCAAGAAGGCCAATGGCATCCTGGAGTGTATTAGAATGAGAGTGGCTAGTAGGTCAAGAGAGGTCCTTCTCCCTGTGCCCTGGTGAGACCTCACCTGGAGTATTGCGTCCAATTGTGGGCTCCTCATTTCAGGAAGTACATAGAACTCCATGAGAGAGTCCAGGACTGGGCCACCAAGATGATGGAGAGGAACACCTTCCTTCTGGGGAAAGGCTAAGGGAGCTGGGCCTCTTCAGCTAGGAAAAGAGGAGACTGGGGGGTGACGTCGTTAATGTCTATAGATATGTTAAGGGTGAGTGTCAGGAGGATGAATCCAGGCTCTTCTCAATGTTGGCCAGTGATAGAACAAGGTGAAATGGTTCCAAGCTCGAACATAGAAAGTTGCATCTGAATATACAGAGGAACTTTTTCACCGTGAGGGTGACAGAGCACTGAACAGCCTGCCCAGGGAGGTTGTGGAGTCTCTTTTTCTGGAGATATTCAAGACCAATCTGAACACGTTCCTGTGTGATCTAATCTAGATGATCCTGCTTGGGCAAGGGGGTTGGACTGGATGATCTTTTGAGGTTCCTTCCAACTCCTGACATTCTGTGATTCTGTGATCAGCCATGCAAGGTTTATAAAGCAGTCAAGGTTTTTAATTAAATAATGAATACAACCATGGAAAAGTTGAGCATGAAGAAAATGGGCTGCATTTCTTGAGCAGGGCTTGATCATCCTAGAGCTTGTCACATGATTCTCTTTCCCCATAGTAATCTTTCTTTGTGGTTCAAGCTTTATTTCTGTTATAGCTCTTATTTGCGAGAACTAACAACTTTTTGCTGTTGTGCCTGTATGAATATTTTTTACCATCTCTTCTGTGCTTGAACACCTGATGAAGGGCAAGTCCTTCCCACCAGTTACTTCAGTATAACACTAATTGGTGGTCTTAGTTGACAGACACTAAGTGCTCACTCCCCTCAGACATCACCTGTGTCATTGGAGCATCTCCTTCCACAGTACAGAGAGCAAATTCTGGAAAAGGTGGGGTTAGTGTTCTGTGCTTATTACAGAGGAAAGTAAGAGGATGTCCACCAAAATGAGTGCTTCCCTTAGAATGAACCACATTTTGTTCAACTCCAAAAATTCAGTTTTCAATTGGATTTTGTTCTTTGGCCTAAATATGTGTATAAGGCATGCTGACAGACTTTTCTGCTATCATGACTTTGCATTCCTCTCTGTTGACAAAGGAGGGGTAAACAATGTTCATTCTGGAAAAATCTGGGAGATGGGAGAAAGGTTATTATAACTCTTCGGAGGCTGTTTTTAGGTAATCCTGGTAAGCATGGATTATAAAACTTGGGGCGATTTTGGGAAGACAGCGGCATACAATTAACTACAACAATGCTTGGAACCATCTGCTGCTAAAGCTCAGCATGAACTGTAGGTGGCACCATATGTATAAAATTTTGGCGAGCACAGAGATAAAACGGTTGTCACTTTAATTCAGTTTTCTGATAGCTTGCCGTGATCGTATAGTCGTTAGTACTCTGCGTTGTGGCCGCAGCAACCTCGGTTCAAATCTGAGTCACGGCAAGGAAAGGTGCATCTTTTGAAAAGGTGCAATTACCGGGTTGCCTATCAAAAGTAAGCTATTTGTCTTGTTAAAGACCAAAGCAATTAGAAGCTCTGTGATTTTTTCAATATTTTTTTTTTCTAAAAGGGCATGTGACACAAGTTCAGTAATCCTGTTGTCAAGTGTACTTTTTTAATTATTTAAAAGTTTATGGATATTCTGATAAACACAGTGGCATAGTGAGCATGTAATTTTTACTCATCACAGCTTGTTGAGATCTGGACTGAACCACAAAGTCTGTTTGGTTTGGAGCTTTCCTGGGCTTTCATGCTAATAAATCAATCAGTCTGAATTGCTTGGAAATAATGACAGTGGTAGATGTGGAAATCCTGCTTACCTAGGCTTGAAAAGCTCCTATTAAAAGTCTTTGATGGTGACAGACAAGAGGAACAATCACTTGTCAGCAGTTCCAGTGATTGCCTTTGTTTTTGTGGTAGGAACACTGTGTAATTTCACTGCCCTGCCTTGCTGAATAATTCTCAGAATTATTTAGATTCTCAGAATGAAGACTTCTAGAATGACCACATGGATTTTATAAATTACTAATGTTAACTACGGCAGTATAAATCAGGAATTAACAAGGAAGTTACATAGCTGATAATGGCTATATTAATAAAATATCAATATTCAGGAGTTTATCAGATTCTTAAGATGTAACTCAATATTGTTTCTGGTGGTTGTTCTTTAATTTGATAAGTAGATAATTCAAGAACAAGTGCTGGTTTTCTCCCAATGTTGCACCTGACAGTAAGTCCCTCTGCCTGGCATCTCCACCAGGCTCAAGCGGACTCAAGATTCATGCAATCCGCACAGCTCCTGCAGAGTGTGAATGACAGCTGCCTCTCTGAGAAGCAGCAGGAACATTTCTTGCCATCCCACCCAGTGAGAAAGTGAAGCAAAACTTTCTTCACACCACTATTGGGAAAAATCAAAGTCCTGTAAGTCTGACACACCTGAGAGGGCATCTTAGCTCTGAGGACTGGAGACCTCTGTATCGCAATCTGATGCAGTAAGCTGGTGACCCCTACCACTTCTCTCAGGTTCCCAAAAGCTCTTTCTGTTGTTTTGAGGTTTAAAAAAATATATTCAAGTATTCCTATGATTCACCTCAGAATTGCTGTCTAAATATCACTCAGCCTTTTAGGAGTACATCAGAGCAATTAGTTCCTGACTTCTTGGTCTAATTGATGAGACAGATGTGACTGATTTCCCAAAAGAAAGCAATTTAGAAACATGCGCTAGCGTAAAGGAGACCAGGATGATCTTTCATACTCTGTCCCTGCTGAAGTCACTCAGAAATGTCATCTGCTGCATTAGATTTTATAAACTCCAGAAATACAAAATCAACTCATCACAGATGCAGTTATTCTTTAAAGTATCACAGTGAATGAAGTCTCTAGAAAAGAGATCCAAAACCTGCAAAGTTAGGAATTCTGCTGCACTCATACATTTTCCCGAGGCTGCCAAAGCACTCAAGGCTCATTCCTGCTTGACCTCAACCTCCCTAGAGCTGGGAACTCCGTACTCAGTGTTCATCTGTAGCTAGATTGTGGAAACACCCTATTATCTTATTGCTAGTTTTATTAACAGTGACAACTTTGAAGAGTTTTGATAGGCCACTACACAAACTCAAAATGCACTTTATTTTATGATGACTTACCTGGAAACAGTGGCCATTCTGTTTGCTTTACACAGAATCACAGAACATTAGGAGTTGGGAGGGATCTCAAAAGGTCATCTAGTCCAAACCCCACTGCCCAAGCAGGATCACCTAGATTAAATCACATAGGAATGCATCCAGATTGGTCTTGAAGGACTCTGTGGAGTCCTTCATCCAGAGAACTCCACCACCTCTCTGGGCCGCCTGTTCCAGTGATCTGTCACCCTCACAGTGGAAAAGTTTTTCCATACATTCACATGGAACTTCCTGTGCTCCAACTTGCACCCACTGCCCCTTGTCCTATCACTGGTGATGAAGGGAGTGGAACATCTTCCTTATGATGAAAGGCTGAGGGAGCATGTTCCACTCCATCATCTGCTTTAGGACACCAATATCTTTAGTGCTAGCTCAGCACTGGGAGCAAGCTTTCTTATCCACCCCACCCCTGCAGCTTTTTTTCTCCTCACAAGTGAATAAAGATTAAAATCCAACTTAATTTTGGAATGTAAACATGCAAGTGCAGGTGGCTCTCAGCATTCCATTTCCTGAGAAAATATTTCTCAATTTTCCCTTCTCATTAGGGTAGAAGAAAGCAAAACCTCAGTACAAAACACTTTCCAAGGATAACAAGATTGCAGACTACGATTTAATCCTGAAATTGACTTTGAATTGTGCAGAAAATTGTCTGTATTTTTCTGAAATATGTGGGTCTTCATAGCAGATGCATACAGATAACACTTTTCCAGATGGAAACCATGGTCTAATGGTAGTATGTTCAAAATATCAACAAGGATACAAGTTTATGGAAATCTACTTGTGAAACTTCGATTATTCTTTTTGTCCTTTTTTTTTTTTTTTTTTTTTTGTCTAAGAACAGTTAATTTGAAGGCCAAAGGGAAGATTTCATTTCAGAAGTGCCCTTCTCTGCCTTTTTGCAGCAAGCTGATCTGGTGGGAAATGAACAATACTATTTTAAAATGAGCTGCTTTCTCTGCAGCTCTTCTGTGTGCTTTTGTGCCTGCTATTGTTTCATGGATGACCATTTCTGCAAAGCATAAAAACTTTAAGGTGTAGAAGTGTTTACCTCCATATTCCAAACATGCCTAATTCTCATTTTATCACTGAAAATACTAGGATGTACTCATCAACAGTGCTTGGGGAGAGATATATTTCTTGTTAATCTATTTTAACATTAGCTTTTAGTTAAGTGTTTTTAAGCTATGGAGGAAGATACTTAGTTTTTGAGAAGACAACAATGAACAGAAAAGGTTTTGAAGCATTAATTGAACCTGATACAGATTTCTATCTGCTTCCTTCATTTTTCAGGAGCGCAGCAGGGTTGGTTGTATCCTGTCTGATGTTCATATCAGGTGTTGAGCAGGATAGAAAGCAGTGGCTGTTTTGAATCTGCAGTCATCAAATCAAATTAATTCTGTTTTTCATTCTCTTTACAGGAGTGCAGCTCATATTAAAACTTTTATAGGTCCCCTCTGAAATCCTTTCAAAGGGTATTCTTGACCACAGCCCTTTGAAAGGAGATCTTCTGTGGTAAAGAGAACTCATGAAAGCTTAAATAGCTGGTTGTGCTTTAGCAAAGAATGCCAAGAATTCATTTCACAGGTGGGATGATTTTACCTCTGGAAATTCAGCTCTGAGTTAACAGGGTATTATTGCAGGATGGATAGTAATTGGGGAAAAATTGGCACACAGAGAGATTCCTGAGCCTGATGTGTAAACATAACTGCATAAACAATGTCTGATGGTGCAGTCCTGTAGCTTTTCCCATAATCTGCCCTCAGTATTTCTTATTTGTAAAGCTCCAGCAGTTGCTCACAGCACTGGAGAGAACTGCACTGGAATGTATGTAAAGTCTGTGGTCAGTTTTTTGAAGTTTTCAACTTGTATCTCTTTGGGTTAAGCTTTGGCTCAGGTTTGAATCCCACAATTTTTTGTTCTACATTTCAAACTACTGAGTAGGACCTGGTTTCATTTCTCCATGAAGAGTTCAGCACAAATCCAAAACTACCAAATTTCCAAAACTATCTAAACAATATTTTATATTGCTCCTTTTGTTGTTGGTTTGGGGTTTTTAAAAATTTGTTTCTCCCTGGTTTAATATCTCTTGATTTACCAAATCCCAATTTTTATTCTAAAAACTTTATAGATGTGTCCTCTTAGTTTTAAATTTCACTGAGGAAAATCAGCTCTTTGAGTTAGATTCAAACACATCTGATAAATATCTCTTTCACAAAGCTTTGTGAAAGTCATTCATGTTCTTAATGAGTTACAACTTTTTCCTGCACTCTTTTATAAGGAAAATTTGTATACGTTTTCTCTACATCAAATAAAACTCAGAAGTTGACAGTTTGTGATACTTCTTTTAAAGGAATATCTTTTTTTTTTTTGTCTCAAGGAAACCTCTACCCAAAGGGAGCCCATAAAATCCCCAGTGTCTTAAAAATGTTTGAGGAGAGAGAATAGCTGTGATATTCCATGCTGCTATGGCAAAATAAACCCACTTGTAACGTGGTCTGTAATGTCACCTAAATCAGTGTCTCTGTGCTGCTAAACCAGTACCTACTAGCCTCTTCAACCAGAGAGTTGTGCGTGGAGCCAACAGTATAGCCACTGCTCTACTTCTGCTAATTTCTTTCTTGTAGATCATTGCATTCCCACTTTAGATCTTGTGATTGCAGACTCATGGAAATTTGGTTTGTTTTTTCATTCTACCATATGAGAAGGAAAATCTCTTATTTGAACCTCCAGAATCTTATTTGAACTAATTTTCTGGAGGGTGGCAGATCTATCTAAACTCTTTAGTCAGATCTGGAATAGTAGGATGTGTTTGTTCTGGGATTAAACTGTTCTTATTATTCACCGTGCAGCTAAATGCATAAAGGTGTACTGACCTTTGTTCTGGCATAGAAAACTTCTTTATGATATGACCATGAAGACATTTGTATTGAAACCACATGGGGTGAATTAATGTGCTACTGTAGTACTTGAGAAGGAAAAGTCTAAATCATTTAGCTAATGCAACAAAAAGAAAACCAGCAGATCATGGAAAATTCTCTTCAGTATCATCATAATTTTAGCTTTTCTGTGTAAAAAATGAACTTGTCTGAAAAACAATCTCAAAAGAACTCTAGAATGGCCTAATAAAAAAAAACAACCAACCAAACAAACAAACAAAAAACAAACAAACAAAAAACCCAAAAAACCCCACCCAACTTGCAGAGAAATGAAACTGTAAATTCCAGAAAGAGATTTAAGGTTGATCCACCAGCTATTGAACTGCTTTGTTTCACCATATTGACTTTCCTATTTTTTGTTTGCCAAGAGATGAGATTAATGGAATTAAATACTCCCTGCTGGTCTTCACAGTTAAGCAAGTTCCACTTTAAAAGCAATTCTTTTTCATCTTAATAGTTTCAAGATAGCGTAGCTTCCTTACTGAGCTCTTACTGGGCACCTGGAGGAAGTTTGCCAAGAGCTGGGAAACCTGTGTCTGGATGCCTGAATAGTGTTTGACCTCAGAAGGACATGCATTGTCTTCAGTAAGGAAAACTTTGGACATGCTTGCCTATACCGTTAGAAACATACATCCATTTCCCGTAAATGAGTATTTGTTGCCTTTTCCTTCTTCATCCCCTGCTTCTTCTTCTGACTTGTAGTTGAGCTGTGTGCTTAGGTAGGAAGAAATCATTGGGACACAATAAGTAGATTTTACTTCAGTCAGCAAGATAACATAGTAGTCTAATGATGAAATTAGACTTGGTTTTATGATCTAAAGTTCAGCAATACATTTTTAGAACTTCTATTAATCACAGAATCATAGACTGGTCTGGGTTGGAAGGGACCCCAAGGATCATCAAGTTCCAACCCCACTGCCACAGCCAGGGACACCAACCTCCAGTCCTGGATCTAGACAAGGTTTCCCAAAGCCCCATCCAACCTGTCCTTGAACACCTCTAGCGTTGGGATATCCATCACTTCTCTGGACCGCCTGTTGCAGCCCGTCACAACTCTTTCCGTGAAAAGCTTCATGATATCCTGGTATCTAACCTAAACCTTCCTCCTCTAGCTTAAATTCCTTCCCTCTTGTCCTACCACTATTTACCCTAACAATTTAGTGACAAATTAGAGTAAACTGGTGTTGCTGCATGGTTTGATCGGTATATAAAGTACCTATCTGTAGGCCATCGGGTGTGATTCTTAAATTTTATTTCCTTGTGCCTTTCAGCTAACTTTCTTACCTCACCATCCCCTACTGGAAAAGCACTGGTGCCTAACACCCCTGCTCCAGTCCACAGCAACACCTGCCAAGCAGTGGAGGCAGGGCAAGTGAATGGCGATAAACAGGGAATCGTCTCAGATTATTCTGCCCCCTCTTGACAGAACCCTCCCAGTCATATCATCCCATCCCCACAAAAATGGCACTGAGTTTCCAGCACTGCCTTTCTCTTCTTTAATCAGATTTCAGGCCTAGACATGATGTCTTCTATTTGGGCCTATTGATTACCTCCTTATAAGTGCATCGTTCTTGGATACTAAAAAGCTTCACAATAAGGAAATTAATTGCATATAATTTCACGCCTCCTTTAATGCTCTTTCCTGAAAAATTATCCTGGAATTCTATTTTGTGGTGAGTCGTCCCTGGGGACAGATCATAGAAAGAAATTGGTCTTCATTTGGAGACAGAAAAAAGATACGCTAAAAAATTGACATAGTGAAGTCAGTGAAAATGTTGTCCCAAACAACCTTAGTACATCAACAACTCCATGAACTGCTTGAAAACACAAAAAAGGAGACAAAAATCCTATGGTGCAAAGAGTATCAACTACCTTATCATGTATTCATGTGCTACGTTAGCTTTTTTTTTGTGCAGTTTCTGCTTCCTCTCATCTGATTTTCCTGAGCTTCTGACACTGAGGCTTGTTCAGCTGTAACTGCACAGTGAGTCTGGTGTTTAACTGGTGTGTCTCCAGCACCAGGCCTCCAAAAGCAAGGACTGAAGCATGCCCTCTCCCTTGTGCCGTGACTCGGATTTGAACCGAGGTTGCTGCGGCCACAACGCAGAGTACTAACCACTATACGATCACGGCAACCTACAAAGGATGTGTTCAGTGCCTCATGTTTTCTGTCATCTAGCAGAGCCATGCAAGCAATGCCACCTAGTGCAGACCAGCTATAATGTCCCACACGCCCCTTCCTCCCACCCGAGCATCCCCCATCCAAAAATGATGACACTAATTGAGAATTCCATGCAGAAGACAGACAAAAATGTAAGGGCAGTAAAAAATATTCCTGGTCTTTTTGGGAATTGCAGTCCATTGTGGAAATCTTTCATTGCTTCCTGTTTGAACAATGACTATCTTAAAACGTACAGTACTTTTGGTCTGCAAAACTTCTGTTTTCAATGCTGTGCCTAGTGATAGAGGAAAATCTGGTGAAAGGACATTCAAAGTTACATACTTTTTTAAAAAAGCCATTGAAAAGGAAGCATAAAAGCACACGTTTCCCTCCTGCTGTAAGTCAGATTTGAACCAAGGTTGCTGTAGTCACAGCGCATAGTACCAGACACACTGGACTGTCACAGCAAGCTGGCACATTGTGACAGATTTTGAACAGACATAGTAGAAAAAAAATATTTCTAGTAAAATATTAAATGTTGACAGCACTGAGTCATCCAAGAAGGATTTCTGTTGAGGTTTGAGAGTTAATGTTTCAAAACATAAGTTTTCATAGTAGAGATATCCTAATAGCTTTATTAATGATCTGATATCCGCCATTTAGCTTCACTCTTTCATTCTGTGTCTGACAGTGATAACAAGAAAAGATTGATAATAGCAAGTATCTTCACAATTTTGTTAATTAGTTTAAAAAGTGAAAGGAATTGGTGGGTACACCAGATGGTTGTACTGCCATTCAGAGGGACCTCATCAGGCTGGAGAAATGGGCTGACAGGAACTCCATCAAGCTCACCAAGTGTGAGTGCCAAACCCTCCTCCCAAAGAGGAACAACCCCAGGCACCAGTACATGCTGGGAGCTGAGCAGCAGGAAAGCAGTTTATCAGAGAAGGCCCTGGGTGTTATAGTGGCCACCAAGTTGACCATGAGAGAGCAAAGTGCCATTGGGCATAGAAAGACAACAGCCTCCTTGGATTCATGAGGTGGGAGCATTGCAGCAGATCACGAGGTTCTCTGTACAGGTGAGAAATCTGTCTGCTGGGTCCAGTGCTGGGCTTCTCAGTATGAGAAACGTGGACATACTGGAGTGAATCCACTGAAGAACCGCTAAGATGAAGAACTACAGGCTTGGCGAGAGTAGGGACATTTTAGGTTGAAGAACAGAAGACTTAGGAGGACCTTATAATTATGCATAAATACCTGATGGGATGGTAAAGAAGATGGTGTCCTTTCTGTTGTATGCAGTGACAGGAGAGAAGGCAATGAACACAAATTGAAATAAAGGAAATTCCTTGTCTTAGATTTAACTAAGGAAAACTAATTTACTGTGAGGCTGGTCAAACATAGGACTAAGCTGCCCAGAGACATTGTGGAGTCTCCATTCTTGGAAATCTTCAAGCTTGACTGGACATGATCCTGGTCAAACAGCTGCAGTTGACTCTGCTTAAACCATGGTGGGACTAGAAACTTCCAGAGGAGCTGGCCAGCTTCGGTGATTCTGATTCTCAGAAAGCAAAAACGAAAGCCAACCCCCCTGCACCCCACAACCTCCACAAAGAAAGCCCTCCACCCCACACACACCACCACCACCACTACCCAAAAGAACCCCAAACCAACAACCCCAAACCCCAAAAATGCCATCACAAAACCCACCAACCCAGGCCTGTCAAAATAAAATGTCAGTGCTCCAAATATTTTTCCAAACATTTCTGTAACGTACAGCTGTGCTTAATAGCACAGGCATTTAAGCAGAGGGAGTACATAAGCGCTAAGAAATGGGATACTGAAAACTTGACAACTTTCCCTGTCAACATCCACAAAGCCTGTGTGAGCTAGAGAAGTAAGCAATAGCTAAAGTTTGAGAATCTTAATGGGTACAAAACCATCTAGGCCAGCTTAAGTGTCTTCTGTTTTCAGAATGTTCAGCTTTGTAACATGGATCTTTCTTATTGTGTGTATGTGTTATACTTTTGCTGAGAGTTAGAGGTGCCAAGTCATGGATATAAATGGTTAAATATACAGATCAGTAAGATTGCATGGAATTTTCTAGCTTCTCTTTTTGCCAAGGTGGATGAATATAGATTATATTGTTTCAGCTAAACTCCCTGTAATTATGGAAAAAAAAAGAGCTGGCTAAGTTTTCTTCTACTAACCCCAAATAAATAAAAATATGTCAGTTTGCCAATGTAGTCATGCTATGCTCTTTTTCCTTTCTTTTTTTCTAATAACTCCACAAAATGTGGTTTGTTGTATGTGCTGGCATAATGACAGTAATATCCACGATTGTGCTGCAAATTAATTCCATTTCTAATTTATCTTATTCCAGTATTTGCAATGCCTTGTATTTGATACAAAGGTCCGAATTATTTTAATAGTGCACAAGGCCACATTTCTGCACCTAAAGATTTCTGTGCCTATTTTTTTTTTTTGTGCATGATTTGTAAGATTCTGTGTACTAAACAAAAATATTTTTACCTCTGCAATACTTGCTTACAGTGTCATGTTGATTTAAATGCCTATCTGCTTCATATTTAAGGCCTACTACAGCCCAGTAATCTATTTCTCTTTCATTTCCATCCTCCATACTTCCCTTTTCTTGAAACCAAGCCATATTAGCATTAGAGAACCCAGTTCAAAGCTACTGATTGCATGGTGCTGTATGTCATTCAAGAAAAAGAGTGACTTTTAAAACATTTTCAATTCAAAGGCATGTTTTCACTTTAGAAAATATGCCTCTGCCTTTGATTCAGCTTGTGTGTTTGTAACTGTTAAATATGCCTAGTGGCTGTGGACACCAAGGGAAAAACTTGTATTAGACTGTGTCCACATGTCTGAACACAAAACATGAGCCTCTGGAGTTTCTTTGCTTTGTTATCCTGTTAGCTATGTTTATATCACTGACTGTGGTTGCTAAAATTTAGCTGAGACCTTCATTAATTTGGAAGCATGGAATCTTGTTCTAGTGGTACTGAATACAAGTAGGACTCTGAAATAATCCTGGCACGTTGTGATACCAGTACTTCCTCCATTTAAAAATGATCCAGTAAGCAGTGTTTGGGCCTAACATGGTAACAGAAGGGGAAGAAACACAGCTAGTTTCACTGAGGTTGAAAAAGTTGCTTTACATTAGAGTAGACAATGACAATGTCAAGGAAAGAGCATTCCAAAATAAGACAAAACCCAGAGGCAAGCAGATTTGAACTAAAGAAATCTTTTCTTTTTCTTTTTTTTTTTTTTGTGTACAAGTTATTGGCTATTTGGGGATAGCAAGACCTCTCAGACATATAAGGATCCTAACTCACAGTGGTAGACAGGATCTCTGCTGCCAGACAAGAGGCCATTTGTAGTAAAAGTTTTGGTATTGTGGGAAGTGTTAGTGCTACAATTTAGACTATATTATTTATTCCACTACAATCCTGTCACCCTGTCATAAGTCTTCCTCTTACATTATTGCCTTTATTTCTTTGTGTATCATGACTTACATTTTCACTGGATTTAATTTTGGTTCCTTTGTAACTATATCAACATAAAAAAAAACAGGGATACTTGTGAAGGGTTATTTCCCTGCTGAATGATGACATAAAGTCTAGAAAATGGCCTGAGAGTAAGAGGCTTTTTTCTGGACTACATAAGTATACAGAAGGGCTAATTTTGCTGCTAACAACCTGTCAACATTTCTGAAAGAAAATAAATGAACAAAAAAAAAATCCCCCAAAAGTGAACTTCTCTAAAAAAAGTGAAACTCTCTAAAACATGTGCATTTTAAAGCAAACTCTTTGGTAAACTAAGTTCCACTGCAATCATCCTGAGGACATTGTGCAATTAAATGATCCTGAAAAGTCCATGTGGTTAAACTAAACATTTACAATATAGCATTATCTTTGCAGCTGGGTAAAATGTAGACATCAAGTCTCTTAGTATACTTACTTTTCATTTGTCTGAGTTATTATGTATGGACAGATTATATGAGATTTCAGTGCAGTCTGCAGAATGCTTAGGACATGTATGCAATGTAATATTAGACAGTAAAAATATTTGGTTTTGAAATGCATTGGTGTTTTTTTCAATAGTTTTTCTTAAAAAGCATCCTTTATCAAAACCTGATGTTGATGATGGACTTCTCACTATTTAAAATAACTTTTAAAATTAATTTCTCATCATACATTTGTTCTGCCTTAATGCATGAGCTAGTGAATGTTTTTTACTTAGACATGTATTTTTGTAGCTTCTACACAATACACTGGATAATAAACCTCCCCTTAAGTAAATCTGCCTGGAAAATTAAACATATGTGAGCCTGAGGAAATCCATAAAGCATTCTGTGACCCTGTTCATTTGGAATTCTGGTGCAGAAATTTGCCTCACATAATGTTGAGAAGAAACCATAGGGGAACAGTGACAGTGACTGAAAGCTAATGCTGATCCCATCCAGCTGTGTTTCAGTCTGTCTGGCACACATATGTCAAAACTTGTTTTCATTCATGACCTGTATTTGTTTTACTTTTTATTTTTGAAAGTTTTTCTAGCTCCGAGTCAATTTACAGGTGATATATCCCAACATATTGAGCATGTCAGACCAGAACAAACCATTGTTTGGAGGCTCCTGGATTGAAACACCACCATTTTTACTCAGATTTGATGTAGATGCATGGATGCATCAGTCACAGATGCACAGTCAAGGCTATCTGTTTACATGAAGAGCAACGTCCTACTTGCAAAACTGTCAGACTTTTGCATGTTAATAGTACAGAGGAGCCAAGCAAATGTAGATCGCTTAACTGTCGAGACAGTATTGTGCTGCAACTCTTCATAGGAAACAGTTCAATCAAAAAGCAAAAACAATGGTGGAAAAAAAATTATGAGGGAGCCAAATCTACCTTAATTTACAGCTTGTTCTGTAGAAAGTATAGCCATGAGGCAAAAAAAGAAAAGGCAATATTTATACACCTCTCTTATGCAATGGCTGCTTATGTTATATATAGAAGACTGGCAAAAATATTTAGAGCAGCTCTAATTATGGAGTACTCCTCAGGTCATTCTAGTCACATAACCAAACTGTATTTGATCGTGGATGATATTTAAGCATCTATCAAATAAGGAAAGTGGCTTTAATTTTTTTTTTAAAAATAACAGATTTTTGATTAAAAGAAAAAGTCCATTGATAATGCACTAGGATCTCAGAAACAGTTTTTGGCAATCAAAGTACCCCTAACACCCAGAACAGTTTTTAGCAAGGTTTAAGAAGGTTTAGGATTTGTTGATGTAAATCAACAGATATCACTGACTTGTTGTTCCAATATGAAGATTTCTCTTAACAGAATTACGTAACAAGTAAGGAAATGAACTTTCTGTTGCACTTATGCAGCCACACAGCTTGTTATCTTCACCTCCACCTAGGCAGCATTCACATCAAACAGCAGCCATTAATCCCTCCTCTTTCTATTTATGCATCCCAAGCTTCTGTGCTTCTTCACTTCAAAAGATAGTTTCCTGAAATCATCATAATGACCAGTTGTACCGCTTCCTCTAATATATGAAATGTCATTGGCATCATAGTGTATTCCTAGCAATACACCACTGCTATCCCACGCCTAGCAAACACCAGAGGTGTGTGGATCAGAAGTGGTACTGCTCTCTGCCCATGAGTCTGCTTTGCTGTCCTGATGGATATTTATGATAAAGCCATGCCATATCCGTGTTTGCCTACCATTGCCAACTCATAGTCCCTAAGGCTGGAGTTCACAAATATTGCTGTTAGAGGTTAGCATTTATCTTCAGCTGTCATGCTGTGCTCATTGCTGTTGCAGGAAAAATGTTGCAATGTCACACACAAGAGGACAAAAATATTTCTACAAGGAAACCCACAGATTCTCCTAACTCATCTTTAAAGACTCCTTTTCTCTCCACTGCTGCCTGTAGACCATGATTTCCAGGTTAAAATCATGTTACAACACAATTAACAAAAGACAAAATGGTCCACAAGCAGTTTGGTTATAAGGAGTGTTGTGCGAATTGGAACAATAAAACCTAGCTCAGTTGTGTTAGAACATCGTGGTTGACACCTCACCTGTCTGTTGTATAATAGAGATTGAGAAAATTTGCCATAGGCTTCCACCGTAGACATGTAATCCAATCTACATATAATTAGGTTTTCCACCTGTAAAACATCTCTCAAAGGTGCTGTGAAAATTTAATTTGTTAATGTTAGCAAATCTCTTTGTCAGAAAAGATAGGACATTGTTTATGATATCTAGGTATTAGAGTATATGAATGATACATCACTGTCATTCCAAAATCAGATATATTCCTAAGTATAATTAAAAAAAACCCTACTTTTAGGATGCATTTGCAGCAACAACAGCTATAGGATCCTAATATTTATGTAATCAAGTAATTACAAAACAAATTATTATATAAGATGTCTTAAATTAGTATTATCTGAAAAGGCTGAAGTAAACCCAAGGCAATTAATTTCTTATTCTGTAATGACCAGTACCATGAAATGTTTATCAAACATGAACCTGTCTTCCATCATTTTGCAGTTCATTGTGTGTTCACAGTCTGCATTGGTGAGGAGAGGAAAGCACCGAGAGCCCAGAAACCTGACTTCAGTCCTCTGCTCTCTCCCAGTTCTCAGCAAGACATCTAACTATAAAACATTTTTCAAAAATCCAGAACAAAGTAGTAAAATAATCATGGCTGATAGAAAAATGCTTTACAAATCATGGATGAAACACATGAAGTAAGGGCACTCACAAGAGGCATGTGGTTTTAACACCAGTGTGTACAGAACTATCCCAAATGTGACTCCAACTGTAATGCCTAACAGCAGTCTCAACACTGGTAATTGGTTATAAGTATTTAAAGCCTTTATAAGTTCTAAGCAATATGGTTTCATGGTTTTTCTGAAATGTTATTGTGCTATACAAATAAACTGAAGCAGAAAGAGGTAATTGCCATGCCTGTCATGACATAAATTGCTACTATGACACAAATGACAGGATTTATCCTGATTTTAGACTTCATTTTGACTACAAACATAGCAAAATGCCATTGTTATTATTACTACTGTTATTATTATTGCTACTACTACTAATGTCAAACACAGAGTATGAGGCTGGTTTTGTATTACTAGACTACACAAATCTGCTTACATTTAGTTACACTCCATTAAAACCATTCCAAATTATTTATCTGTTAAGAATTAATAACTTGTTTCATGCAATTTTGACTTCCTACATCTAGTTAGGCAATATATTTTTCCTTAAATATTTAATATTTAACTGAGCATATTCACTGGGAAAAAACAGCTCCTTCCGTAGGATCTGCAGAAAGGAGTATGGATCTGCCCAGGTCCTGGGGCTTTGCCATTCCTTTTAGGAAAGTGGATTCTCTCATTGATCTTGCTTGTTAAAAGCACCACTCAAAGGACAAGGAGTCAGAGTGTTACCTACCAGGTGTGTGTTGATGCACTGAAGACTCCAAAGGGACAAAGAAGCTTTTCCTCAGACAAGTGTTTCCACTGGAAAAGCATCCCTTCCTGTGAAAAAAAAAAACAACCAAACTTCAATTTTGCGTAGTAAATGAAACTATGGTATGTGTTGCACAATCCTGAAGAGCTTAATTCACTGCCTGCAATACCTCACATCTATCTTTTCTGTGACAGCAGGGAAGTTCCTCAGCTCTCCCTTTGAAAAGCAGGAGACCAGTTTAAAAATATGAGATTTTATATGAAACTGTGAAAACACCAAGAGAACACATTTTGGAGGAGCTGCTCTGAAGGGGAGAACAAATATATAACTACTTTTGGGGGTATCTTTTTCTTAACAGAAACTGCAATTATACCATCATAATTTAATTAGTATATTATTTTAATTATCATTATGTCACTATAATTATTATATAATCCCCAGTCTCCAATAGTTGCTTATGGAAAACCACCAAATGTCATGAAAATCAGTACTATATAACGACAACACTACAGCTCATAAAATCTGCAGCAAAAATCTCATTTTTCAAAGTTTGGTACAAAACAATAATAAACTAGAGACAAAACGTGCCTTTCCTAGATACAGTTTGGCCTCTTGATCATTGCTTTCCTTGGACTCAGCATACACAAAATGCTGTGTACAAACCTAGGAGCTTCTAACACGTTTCTGTTCCAGGCTGCAAAGTTTCATAGATTTGTAACATTCTGTCCTTACCAGGAGCTGTGACCAATTAAGCCCAGAAAGCTCTCTTGCACATATCCGCTTGCTCTAAAACAGACAGAACAGAAAGCATGTTCCATATTAAATTGTATTATTTTGCACATCTAATTTAAGACCTCGTGGGAACTGGTTTTAATAAATCACACTACATCTTAGTACTCTTTCCGGCCTCTTGCAGCTAATACCTGTTAGATACTTAAACATCTTGGAGTTCTATTTGTGTGACTTAAATTTTGACCGTTACGTGCATATGCTGAAAAAAGAACAAAACTGAAAGTGATGGAGGAACTAAACTGTCTTTCAACATAACTGTAGGAACTCTTTGCTAACATGGTTATAGGTGGATTGCATGCTTCAGTGTATCTACACATTGAGATCTGCACGCTACCTTCAGCTTCTTCATATAATTACCATAGAAAAGAGCTTTAGAATTATATTGATAGACTATTCCACGATTTCACAAGGTGTGAAAGCTGCTCAGAATTACAGAATCAGACTGTCTAAGGTTGGAATGAGACCTCTGGAGGTCGTCTGATTCAACATGCTTGCTCAAGCAGGGCCATCTAGACCTGCCTGACCAGGACCATGTCCAGATGGTTTTTAAATATCTCCAAGGACGGAGACTCCACAATATCCCTAGGCAACCTGTGCCTGTTCTCAGTCACCCTTATAGTGAGAAGGTGTTTTTCTAATGTTCAGACAAAGCCTCCTGTGTTTCAGTTTGTGCTCAATGCCTCTTGTCTTGTCACGGGGCACCACTGGAATGAGCCTCTTTGCACCCTCCTACATTGCTAAGATGTAGATCTGACAGAATCAGATGGGGGAAGTCCAAGTAAAAGCATTACCGTGTCTGCTACCAGAGTTTTCTTGTGGTATCCACCAGAATTAATGTATACCAGAGATAACTTTTAAAATTCTCAACCAATTCTTACTGCCACCACTTAAAGAGCACTGGAGTTAATGCAGGAGATATCCCAGAACAGCTTGGAGTTAGCACAGCTGTGGTAAAGGATGGAGAAGTGATAATCTGTTGAAGTAGGTATTTACTCATGTAGTAAGATACTTCTCTTATTAGATCTAGCATTAGCATGATATGACCAGTCTTTCTGTCATTAGATTGACAATACTAACTCAAAAAGCAGATCTCAAAGAAATAACCTCTTAGGGAAGCAAAGAAAGTAACAGATTGTAGGATATGCTTGGATTCAGATCCGTAAGGGTGTAGAAGCTAGGAAAATTTGCTTTTTACTTACAATCAAAAGATTCCTGATAAAAAATTAGCAAGAAAGAAATTGCTTTAAGCACTTCTAGTCTCAGACTGATTCTAGCACAGTCTCACAAGAATCCAGTAACAGATTTCATACTGCTGACTACTACTCTAGGAGCCTGGTTTCAGAAAGTTTTCCACCTGCTATATGGTTTGATTATACTGTCTATATCTCACTAATCTGGCTGTAAGTATAGTACAGGACATTGCTCTGAAGGCCTCACTAAGCTGAGGTAAGCTGTATCCACTGCTCTCCTCCTGTATATATGGGACATTAAAGGCAATCCAGTGGGTCAGGTAGGATTTATCCTTGCTAAATCAATGCTCCGGAACACTTTATTCTCCTTCAACCATCTGGACATGGCTTCCAGAAGGATTCACTTTATAATCCTACCTGGACTGAGGAGAGGCCTGACATTCCCTAGACCCACCTTCTTGCCTTATGAAGATGGCACAGAATGTCTCACAGGGACATCAGCCAGCTCCCACAACATCCCGAGATGCATTCTGTCTTGTGTGTGTCCCACTTGCTTAAGCATTTCATTATCCTCCTCTACCTGGGTAATGCTTCATTCCCCAAGGTTTAGGGATCTTTGAGACCTGAAGACAAACACAACCACTAAAAATCAAGGCAGAGAAGTCACTGAGTGTCTTAGACTTTTCAATAGAAGACCTTATTGGGGGTTTTCACATCCCTTGATAATTTCAACTCCTGCTAAGTTTGGGCTTTTCTAACTTCATCCTTTTTTGTAACTCACAAAGTTCTTAAGAGCTCTGGCCTGTAACACATAACTCCTAACAAAAGGACCTGCACCTTATTTTTAAAACTGCTTTTAGAATCATTGTAGAATCACAGACTGGTTTGGGTTGAAAGGGGCCTTAAGGTTCATCTACTTTCAACAGCCCTCCCACCACAGGTAGAGACACTCTGCACTAGCCCAGGTTGCCCAAAGCCCTATCCAACCTGGCCTTGAACACTTCCAGGGAGGGGGTGGCCACATCTTCTTCTCTGGGCAATCTGTTCCAGTGACTCACCATCCTCAGAGGGAAGAATTTCTTCCCAATATCTAATCTAAATCTACCCTCCTTCATCTTAAGGCCATCATTCCTTATCTTATCACTACATGCCCTTGAAAACAGTCCCTCTCCTGATTTTTTGTCCATCTTACTTTGCACCTCACCTGCATCAACGGCACTTGTCTACTGAATCAGAATTTAGAGAATAAAAATTCATATTCTTGCACATTGAAAAAATATTATTTGACAGAATTCAGAGAAACTCGGAAACAATAAATATGGCCTCAGTTTTATTTTCTGCATTATGCAGTTGAACAAGAGTCTTCCTACAATGCTGCAACGCCAAGGATCTACAGATGTATTGAAAAATCATTTACAATTCACAGCTCCAGCTGTAGGTGGCACTGCATGACACTATGCACATTTTTTGCTTTTTCTGTATTCAAATTTCGTCTTTTCTGGAGCAAGGATAGACTCTAAGCTTTTCACAAGTCATGCTTGTGACTGGCAGCTGAGGATGTTTCTCTGAGAATGTAATAAAACAACACATGACCAGAAGATTCTTCAAAGTTATAGGAAGGTCTGTTTGAAACATACTAGGCCTTTGTCAGGTGAACATATATTACTCCACTTTTCCATCAAAATCTGATGTAGGGAATTCAGTGCTCATTTCCAATAAGCAAATATGGGACATGGAGAAATTAGTGTAGTATACCAGGTAAGGCACACACAGTGGGAATCCATAAATCCTGTAACTATTTGAAGTCCATCTCCTGCTCCAATGTCATACATGGAAGCACATACGATGCCTTCATTTTGGAGCATCAAGGATAGTGTCCTCTCTGCAATTTTTAACCTCTTCTAAATTCTGTTTCTGCTGTACACAGAGTAGAAGAGTGACAGTAGTTTTTCTATTGTCACCTCAGAACAGAGCGGTCTGTAACTGGCAGAGTTTAGGTCCTTACCCCAGACATTCATACTTCATCTTGATGTAAACCTACCACTTATGCATTTGTCACTAAAGGGGAACTGGGGTTAGCTTTCAATATTGGAGAAATAAAATGTTTAGAAATCTGCTCTGCATGTTACT
>VXBZ01007711.1:76023-168926 GCA_013399135.1 Heliornis fulica | reverse complement strand
TTTCAGGCAGGAAACTGAATTATTAGAAATAATTATTCATTCAAACCATTGTTTTCAAATAAGTTTGAGGATGCATTTCTTGCTGCTTTCTCTCTCTTTTTATATAATAAAATATAATAATTGCATTTTTACCCTCCGATTTTCAAAATGATCATTTCTATCTCCATAGTTTATAATATATCCTTTAAGTACTGTGAACTCCCTCTGACTTTGGTAGCAATTCTCAGAGTGTAAAATAAATCCATAAGGGTGCAGCTATAGTTCAGCGAGCACCTGAAGAGAGGAAACCCCTGAGAGGAAACCCCTGAAAGGAAGGAAACTACAGCCTGAGGCTTCCCCGAAAGCTGACTACCATGCTGGTGAGCCTGGCCACTCACCTGCTTCCTCCGCTACGGGAAGGGTAGGAAGGGAGGGAAAGAGAAACACTGGGAAGACAAAGCAAACCTCATGGGTTGGGATAAGGATAGTTTACTGGGAAAGAAAAAAGGGGGGAAGAAATAACAATAACAGGACCTTATAGCCAAATATACAAAACAGGTGATACACAATGTAGTTTCTCACTGAACTGCACAACTCAGGCGTACAGCTCAGAGCTGTCCCAATGATGGACCGTCCCCAATCCCCAAGCCATGTGTCCTGGAGCCATGTGCTCCTCCTCACCAACCCCTCTTTAGGCTGAGCATAACATCATTGACCTGGAATATCCCTTTGGCCAGTTTGGTCAGCTGTCCTGGTTTGTGATCCCTCCCATCTTCCTGGGTGCCTGCGAGATAACTGCTGGAGGTAACTTAGAAATCAAACTTATGTTCACATTTATAAGAAAGGTTCAGCATTTATGAAAGCATTCCAGGGGGATGAACAACTGAAAAACAGAGCATCCTTATCACCAGGAAAGTTCCAAAACATCCTTACTCGCAGTAAGTCCCAAGACAATCTCAAAGGTTGGTAACATCAGGGGACCTTGACGTTCCTGACTCTGAGATAGATGGAGCAGAGTGGAGTGGAGACACCACAGACAGGCTGTATGATAGCATGGGAACTTAAAGGTTAGATGGAACAAGCTACGTATTTGCTACCCTGAGCCAACAACCTGTCATGAATTTGACAAAATGCTGTCTGCTAGTAAACTATGCTCACTAAGATGTCATTATAATACAAAAACCCAAAAAGTATATAATACAAAAACCCAAAAGCTCCATCCCAAAAGCTACCTGCCTCCAAGGTACAACCACTCCCCACTGAGCATGCGCTCTGCATTTTGTTAGTCTGTACCTTGAAACGTCAAGTGAGGGAATTTACACCAATAACATTAAAGGTATTTATGACTAGAACCACCCAAGCCTACCTTCTTACCTTAGAGGTAAGAAATGACATTAAAATAGTGTGAAGGAGAGGGGATGCTAAGGAAGATACCTACTAGGGAAGATACCATTGCTAGGTAGAAACCATCACATACCATCCTGATCCATGGGACCAGTCGACGGGCTGCGCCTCTCTTCCTCCCCATCGGGACATCTTTGGGTAAGATTCAGTTACGCTAAGCGTCTTCTTGGGAAACTTAGAAATCTCTATAGTAGCACTATATATCTTAGGTACCATCTATTTTATAATGCATTATTAGTTAAGATGCTTTGTATTTACAAGTGCCTTGCAGATAGTGCATTTGTCACCTGTGATCCAAAGAATCTGTGAGTGTCTGTTGCTGCAATAAATTAACACTTTCACTAAACTGGTCATGCTAGTTCTTACTGAACATGACCGAACTCTTTTGAGATGGTTGTGGTAGTTTAATAAACATGACTACACTGAAGGTGTCCCTCATTATTCGTGCATCCAAATCACAGTAGTTCCGAGTATGGAACGCGTATAAGTATAGTAAACTATAACGCAACAGTGCCCCCCGCCTTCTCACTGGCAGGACAGCATGAAAAGCTGAAAAATGCTCAACTGCTTGGTAACAACTGAAACATTACTAATTCTCATCCCAAACTCTAGCTGCCTGAAAGAGAATTAACTCCATCCTAGCTGAGCCCAGGACACATACAGTGGGAATACGTTAAACTGTAAACACAAAGAACCTAAAACCATCTGGTATTTGCCAGCCAACATATTGACACAGATGAGAAAGTACTGCAGAAAGGAGATCGGCATGGCTTGAAAATGACAATATAAAAGATGCTCATTATCTTGGTAGACTCTATAAAACAGTGCATCTGATCATTATTGCCTCTTCCAATTAGTCATGAGTCCATCAACAGTAGCAGAAGAATTAACTTTCCTTCCTTTGAGGTGAAAAAGACTTTTGCAGCATTTATTCAATCAGTTCCCAAATTAGCCGATGAGGAGAAGTTTAATGACATGCCAGTTCTTTTGTACCCATGATAATGTGCTTTGTCCTTTTTGATAAGTTCAGGTATCTATCATTATAAAGAAAAGAGGCAGTGCAATTTCTCAGGTGGAAATACAGAATTAACTCTTGGGTTACTTTACAAGTCATTTTAACTTTGCTAACTAAACCAGGTTTTCAATTAATTTTAGACTACAGCTATATGCAGGAAGGTTTTATATAGAAAACATATCAACATGATCAAAGGAAGATAACACATTTAAAAACAAGCCTCACAAAGATGGATATTTATTCTCATATATGTGTCATGAATGCAGATGTTTATTCCATAACTATATTGTGAAACAGTTTGAGAAAAGGTTGCAGAGAATTTATTGCGGTGAAATTGTACCTTTGATCCAGCAATATCAAAGTGACCAGAGGCTGCAAATGTGTTCTGATCCCAAATCAAAATAATAAATGTTTCTGATAACTACTGATAACCCATTTCTGATGATGAAGACTATGATGAAGAATCCAGAATGTTTGCAAGGTAGAATAATAGAGCCCATCTGATTGCCATCTTCCTATCCAAATTAACAGCTTTCCTTGGGTTTTTATCTGAGGGTCATGAAGTTTTACCAATGATGACACTGCCTAAGAGGATTCACAGAATAGCTGGGGTTAGAAGGGAGCACTGGAGATCATCCAGTCCAACACCCCTGCTAAAGCAGGATCACCTAGAGCAGTTTGCACAGTGTTGTGACCAGATGGGTTTCGAATGTCTCCAGAGAAGGAGTCTTCACAGCCTCTCTGGGAAGCCTGTTCCAGTGTTCAATCACCCTCACAGTAAAGAACTTTCTTTCCATGTTCAGATGGTATTTCAGGTGTCCCAGTTTGTGCCCATTATCCCTTGTCCTGTCACTGGGCATCACTAAGAAGGGGCTAACACCTTCCTCTTGACACCCACCCTCTAGGTGATTATAAACACTGATATGTTCCCCACTCAGTCTTCTCCAGGTTAAACAGAACCAGGATCAAGCTCTCTCATCCTTTCCTGATATGAGAGATGCTCCAGTCCCCTCATCATCTTCTTAGTTTTCCACTGCTCTCTCCACAGTGGTTCCCTGTCTTGAACTGGACACAGAACTCCAGATGTGGCCTCGCCAGGGCAGTGTAGAGGGAGAGGATAAGCTCCCCTGACCTGCTGAAAAGTCTTAATGCACCCCAGGATACCACTGGCCTTCTTGAACATGAGGGCAGAATGCTGGCTCATGAACAGCTTGTACCAGAAGTCCTAGGTCCTTCTGCACAGAGCTGCTTCCCAGTAGGTCAACCTCTAACCTCTACTGGTGCTTGGGGTTATTCCTTCCTAGGTACAGGACCCTACACTTGCCCTTACTGAACTTCATTTGGTTCCTCTTTGTCACATTCTCTAGTCTGCCCAGACCTCTCTGAATGGCAGCACCTCCTTCCAGTGTGTCAGCCACTCCTCCCAGTTTAGTATCATCTTAAAATCTGTTGAGGGTACAGTCTGTTCTTTCATCCAGATGAATATGTTGAATAAGATCAGATCAAGCATGATCTACAGACCTCCAACTAGACTCTGCGATGCTTATCACAACCCTCTGGGCTCTGCCATCAATTCTCACCCCCCCTCACTGTCCAATCATCTAGCCCACACTTCTTAAGGTTGCTTAGGCAGATGTTATGAGAGACACTGTCAAAGCCTTGATGAAATTAAGGTAGACAACATCTACTGACTTCCTGACATCAGTTTGGTCAGGCATGATTCGTATCTAAGATAAGTCTCACAGTATATGAAAAAACCCTATTCTGTATCTGATAGATTGACTTTTCAATAATATTGAAAAATTTCCTTATAAATACATATTAAACTGAAAAAAAATCATCAGAAATTAAGTACTTATAATTTATTTGTATTGAGCTATTAATTAAATTCTTCTAGTATTTTATTGTACAGTATGTATGGCTGATGTATGGTCTTGTACCATACAAACACCAAGAAGTTATCTAAAGTAAAAGAGCTATTGTGGGAGACATTTGACGGGATTGATCATAGTAAAAGGAGATGCTTGTTCACTTCTGTGATTTTATTTTTTGAGAACTTTAGTTCTTAGCTTTATTACTGTGACATGTATAAATAAGGAAGTAAATCTAGTTAGCAGAAGAAATTTGCTAGAAGTAACAGTAATAAAACCGATAAGAAAGGACCAAGGGTATACAACTGTTTATTAACTAAAACTCAGTCTGAATCCTATTTTATTCATAAGTTGAACTGAGCTTGATATCATTTGATTTAGGATAAAGACTTCTACCTTTGTGTTAAAGCAAATTTTCATTTGTTTGAATATTGTTCCCAACACTGATTGATAATCAAACATAAGCCCTCTTATTAAAGCAAAATACTAATATTTACTTAAGTAAGATCAACCATCACCATCACATTGCCTGTATTTACAAAATTAAAAGGACAGTAAGACGCTTTAACTTCAACTCCTCTGTCATCAACGACCTTGATGAGGGAATAGTGTCCACCCTCAGCAAGTAGCCGATGATCCAAAGCTGGGAGGAGTGGTGGACATGCAGGAATGCTGCGCTGCCATTTAGTGAGACCTGGACAGGCTGGAGGTTGTGGAGTCTCCCTTCTCTGGAGACATTCAAGACTCATCTGGACGCCTACCTGTGTGACCTACTCTATGGAACCTGCTTGGACAGGGGGGTTGGACTTGATGATCTCTCAAGATCCCTTCCAACCCTACAATTTGTGATTCTGTGACATCATATATGGAACACCAAAAAGATTAAAAGCCCACATGATATTCCATATAGAGTAAGAATGATACATTTCAGAGACTTGATTCTGTCCCATAAAATTCACAACTATCACATAACTTCAAAGAACAGGATTTTTACCTAATTAGTTTTCAGAATATTATAAGCAAGCATAATTTTTTTCTGTAATTTGTAATTCCATTCATTATTCCATCATTGCTTTTCTTACTCACATTTTGTATGTTATTCTCAGCTATTTTGCTCCCACTCCTACTTACTGCCCTACTTTCATGCCATAAAGGTGATAAAGAAGAGTTCAAACAGAAAGTTCAGTTTATAAAGGGAGTCAAAAATTTGAGAGGCATGACAGACAAAATACCCTCACCAGAAAACAACCAAAGAATGTAATCCTTCCCAAAGTATTTCCTTTCAAGAAGTTGGTTCATAATGGGGAAAAGAAAGCTGCACACTATTTCTCTGGCATTTATTTTATGCTATAAGTTGTTCCATATGGAAAGAACATGCTAAGGATATGTGACCTGATAAGCTTAATACAAAAGCAGTCAGGCACTCATGAAGTTCATGGAAGTAAAATGGCACAGCTAAAACCCACCTAGCTTGAAATTACATTTCCTTCATGCATAAGAAGTACAAGAAACCCTAGTAGCTTTTATTTCCATATCCTGTACTCTCTCCTCTTTTATTTCTTTATAGCCATGTCCATTTTGCCTTTTGGGATGGTGTAAACAACAGTTAGGGATCTCTTTGGGTTATATGCATGTAAATGTCCTAGGGCAGTGAACATCAGAATGCTGTTTCCAATACAATTATACAGAAAAGACAGCTACATAAAAAGACCTACTTTGTTTAATAGAAGATTGTAATATATGAAAAAGATTTCAAAATAACAGGATGAGAGTAATACTGCAGAATCTGAAGTACTTTGCATCTTCAAGCCCATACACTAATAATGGACTTTTGTTTTATTTATTTTAATTTTATTTTAATGGAAGAAAAACAAAACAAAAAAAAACCCAACAAAAAACAGGAAGAAAATGGCAGATTTGGAACTCTCTATGACACAACAACAAAATTTGAAAGGACAGCTGTGCATATATATTTTAAATGGTGTTGAAGAAATCCTTTTCAGAAAGATCTTTTCCCAGAAATTTTGCCATTTGGTGCTCTATGTGGGACTTCTATTTTTCAGCAAAATTTAAAGAAAAAAAAATATTTGACTGAGAACATAATAGTACTTGTGAATTTTAATAACCTCAAGGCACTGAAGTCTCCTTGTATTGACTGCTCAGATGCCATAAATTGCTATAATTGGAGTGTGCAGGGCACATAGACAGCCCGACAGAAGTATCTTCTACAGGTGACCTGTGGCAATGACAGTGCCAAATAAGGGGGAAAAGAATCTATTATTGGAAGATACAACACACACACAGACAAAATAAAATATCCTGTTTAGACATTCTACTACTAGAATTCCTGTATAGAGAGGTTTTATTATTGGGTTCAACAGAAAGTTTTTGGGAGGGAAGAGCTTGGAAGTAAAATAAAAACCTGCTGAAAGTAACAAAACCTCTCTTATGGCTCTGCAGTCAGAGAAGAGATTTATGAAGCTATTAGGAAGAGGCCGTATTCTAAAAAGTGGCCGAATTATGCATCAAATTCCTTTTACTTTTGTGTTTCCAAGCACAAAAAATCTCAGAGCTGAACTAGAGTCTCTGCAGCCTGATGTCACAGAAAGGGTCCTACATTTTTAACCTCATACTATACTTTATGAAGCAATAAATCAAGAAGATTTTTTAGAAAACATGTATCTTTGAAGTAAAATCATTTAGGGCGAACTGAAGATAAGACTGTGTCCTGGATTCAGCTGAGAGAGAGTTAATTTTCTTCACCATAGCTAGGTACAGGGCTGTGCTTGGGGTTTGTGTTGAAAACGGTGTTGCTAATGTAGGGGTGTCAGACAGAGGTGTTTTTTGCTATTCTGGAGCAGCATGTGCGCAGCCAAGGCCTTTCCTGCTTCTCTTACCACCCCACCAGTGAGTGGGCTGGGGGCACAGCTGGGACAGCTGACCCCAACTGACCAAAAGGATATTTCTTACCATATGATGTCATGCTCAGCATATAAGGGTCTGGGAGAAGAGGAAAGAAGGGGAGGGACTATTTGGAGTTATGGTGATTCTCTTTCCAAGTAACTGTTACATGTGATGGGGCCTCGACTTACATCGACTCTGGAGTCAAAATTTTCTTTACCCTTTCTAGGAGCATAGAGATTTGTACGCAGACGTTGGATGAGGTCAGAGAAAAGCATTGTTCCTGTGATCTGTGGCAGCTAGTTAGTGGGTACAATCTTGAGAGATAAGTTTTAGTGTTTGAAACACAGCATGTTGCAAAAGAATTAAAGCAAATTCTGTTTATTCTGATTAAATCATCATCATAAATAAATAGATGAGAAGAAAAGGAAATCATTTACAAAAAATTCCTTTTTTTTCACTGTTGCATTTGCTTGATAAGACTTCTGTGCAGTATATTGAAATGAAACATGGAATCTCATTGATATTCTCTGGTATTTGATCTCATTAGGGTATCCCTTTTCTCTCAGAAACACAATCCATTTCTTACATCTGAGATACAAATCCCACCTTACTGTAGGGACCACTCCCACAGTCAAATGACAAATACCACATCTCTAAATGACATTTATGCAGCTCCAAAATTGAAATAAACAGAGAAAGATGACATATTTACATAGACTGCAACAGAGCACCACAATATCATAAAATCCTGACCCTTGAGTACTAGGGAGCTTCCAACATCTTTGTCCCAGGAACAAAAGGGAAGATTGCTCTTCTTCTAAATGCAGTTAAGTCAAGCAAAGAAGAGACCTGAACTCATCAGATATTGAGAATTCCTTCATTCTGGCATATTAAAATAGTATTTAGATAGTCTTAATGGCTTTCAAAAATGTGTTCTGCATTCCCTGTTTTCAAAAATAATAGTAGTCACATGTCTAATTTACATCACTGTTTATTTTTCCTTCAATAACAGTCTAATACTAAAGTAAAATGTAAATTAGCACATTTTTTTCTTAGGTTTTTTTTTTTTTTTTTTTTATAAGAACTTACAAATAATTATTGTCATTTTCTCCTACTTCATAGACACTTCCCTATGCCACACAGTGATCTGGGAAAAAAAGGGTTTTGTCTTTTATTTCAATTCACAGTACTAAAAAGTTTTTATTTATTAGTGTCTGGAAAAAAGTTAAATGTCAGTATCAGAACACGAATGAAAATCTCTAAGGCTTTTATTCCCTCCCAAACAAAATAAGATACCAGTTCTTCAGACAGGTTAAGCTGAAGTAGAAGACTTGCAAAGAAGAAATAATCTTGATACTATAACTGTCTTTATAAAAAAAAATTAAAAAAATCTATTAAAAAAATGTTGATGATAGACACCAAGTCAGAGTTGGCCTACACAGAACACCTGGCAGCTGATTGGATTTAAAATATCAGATATATGGTTCACATTTTGAATGATCTGAATGTTCTGTCATCTCAGGGGAGAAAGGTCAGAGAAGTATAAACAAGTGTAGTTAGGGGGTTTGTTTTTTTTTCATAGCTTATCAGGTATCCAAAATAGTACCTGCCTGTAAGCCAACTTACTCCCTTTGGACATTTCAGGAATGATATGGGACCAGCCTTAAATGGTTAAGCTTCAAAAGATATCTTTAAGTGCAGCAAGACACATCATTCTCAAAATTATATGAACTAAGTCAATGAACACCTGGGATAAGTTGTAATTTTATTTTAAATTCAAATATGGCGAATAATTCTTGGCACTCACAAGGAATATTCAGAACTTTATGTGTAAGTCAAATATGATTTTGATGATGGGGAAAACCTAGTTGCTATTTTCAGGTTTCTTGTGATGGCAATAGATAGATAGAGTCAGACTTTTACAGGCGTGCACTGAAAAGACTAGTTGCATCACAAGACAAATTCCAGCTATGAAGGAAAATATCACAGTGAGAGTGGTTAAACATTGAAACTAGTTGCTATGGAAGTTTCACTCCTGGAGACATGCAAAATCAACAAAAAGGATTGAGCAAGCTGAAATAGCTTCAAAGGCAGCCCTGCTTTTAGTGGGAGATTGGACCAAGTGACCTTCAGAGAGCCCCTCCTAAATTTCTCTATCAGGCTACCATTCCATCTTTCTGTAACAACCATTATCACACTACAAACAATATTGGTTATAAAAGAAGTAATTATGATATGCCACTGTCTTCTTTCTATTACATTCTCCTTAATTAATTTTCATCCATGAAAATTACAAAGAACTGATCTCAACAGGTCATCTATTCCATCTCCTTATTCCACTGCAAGAATGTTATTTGAGCCACATTTCTAACAGTACTGAGGTTGATTTTAAAGATAGAGACTTTACAGCTACTTAGAGAACTGCATGTTTCCTTCACTGTGCATATCATTAGAAATTTTATCTAAGGTTTAACCTTAATTTATTTTGCTTACATTTAAGCCCTCTGTGTGTTTATCTACTCATGCTGAACATGATAAACTAAAACTTACGATGAATTGAAACCCATTCTTTGCAGAAGCTTTTCTCATGAAGTTACTAGAAACTTGTTTTGTCTTTCCTTGTAATTTAAGTCATGTTTTCCCAAATCTGATTATATTCTTTCCTTCCTCGTGGATGCCTTAAAATGAGGTAATATAAATGAACAGCTGTTGTCTTCACCAGTAGTTAGTACAATGGATATCTCCTATAGCCTATATTCCCATTTTAAGAGTTAATACAATGTTTTTATCTTTTTGCAAAACATAACAAGTTTTTGAGTCCTGTCCATATGGGATATATAAGCATATATATATATGTCTTCTATAAAAATGCTATTTCTGTCATTCTCTTTAGTGCAACTCAGTACCATGCATATATTTCATAAATGCATATATTATATCTACATGCAAGGCAATAACATTGAACAGTATCAGACTTACACTAGACTGTATATTACTGCCAAGGAAATAGGGAAATTAATCACACTCAATAATAATTCTATCAGTTATGCAAATGCATCATTTTAAATTTCATGTGAAACAGTATCACATAAGGTAAATAAAATATACGTGAACTGCTTCTCCATTGCTTTCAAACTGTGCAATAAAACGCTGTCCTGTATGACATTTTTATCTTTACATTGGACAGACAGATTTGATGAAGGGAACACTTGGTGGATAAGGAACTGGCTGGACAGTCACACTCAGAAGAGCTGTGATCTACAGCTCAGTGTCCAAACTGACAACAGTGATAAGTGGTGTTCCTCAGGGGATTGGGACTAGAAGTGTCAACATCTTTGTCAGAGACGTGGACAATGGGATTAAGTGCACTCTCTCTGCAAGCCTGCTGATGACATCAAGCTGTGTGATGTGGTCAATACACAGGAGGGAAGGGATGCCATCCTGAGGGACCCTGACAGGCTTAAGAGATGGTGCCATGAGAACCACATGAAGTTCAGCAAGGCCAAGTGCAAGGTTCTGCATGAGGGTTGGGGGAATCTCAAAAACAGCTACAGGCTGAGTTATGAATGGATTGAAAGCAGCCCTGAGGGGAAATACTTGGCAGCATTGGTTGATGAGAAGTTAAATGTTTCCCAGCAATGTACACCTGCAGACCAGCAAATCAACAGAATCTGGGGCTGCATCAAATATAGCGTGAACAACAGGTCAAGGGAGATGATTCTGCTCTTCTGCTCACTCCATCCTGGAGTACTGCATCCAGCTCCAGGGCTCCCAGCATAAGAAGGACATGGAGCTGCTGGAGTGAAACCAGAGCAGGGTGATGAAGATGATCAGAGGGCTGAAGCACCTCTCCTATTAAGAGAAGCTGAGAAAGTTGAGCTTACTCAGCATGAAGAGGAGGCTCCAGGGAGACCTATAGCAGCCTTCCTTTTTGTCTGAAAAAAAAAGCTGGAGTGAGACTGTTTACAAGTGTAAATGCATATAGCTATAGGACAAGGTTTAAACTGAGAGTATATTTAGATTAGATATTATGAAAAATATCTTCACTGTGAGGGTGGTGAGGTCCTGGCACAGGCCAGAGAAGCTGTGGCTGCCCCCTCCCTGGCAGTGTTCAAGGCCAGGTTGGATGGGGCTTTGGGCAACCTGGTCTCGTGGAGTGTGTCCCTGCCCATGGCAGGAGTTTGGAACTAGATGATCTCTGAGGTCCCTTCCAACCCAAATCAGTCTGTGATTCTATTGTTTACTTCTTTTAAAAGGAAACTGCTATTTTCCAGGTTTCAGGTACCAATATGACCTCTATAATCTCTCAAAATAAGTATTAATGGTCAACACTTTTCTGTGTAATTCTGGATAGAAGCAGAGTTCCTAGTCGGTTAAAGGCAGTACAAGTTTCAGAGTAAATGTTTCAGAGTTTCAAATGTTCAGAGTTTCCTTCCCTATGCTTATATATTTTTCAGTATCATGTTAATGATACACCAATAATTTAATATGAAAGTATGAGTGTATTTTTTTTTATTATCTATAGCTACAGTTTTTGTATTTTCCACTTAAGGCACAGATAAGCAAATCTAAAACAATGACACTTATATTAGGGAAAGGTGATTCTACAAAATAGGGTAAGGAATTTTCTATGTAATTTTAGAAAATAAGTAATTTAAGATTTTCATTGAAGTTCTGTATTTGCCAGATTAAAGGATTTATTTGTATACTTCTCGTTGATATTAGGAAAGCTTTGCATTTGTGAAGTAATAAAGGCTTCGAGGAACCTGAGCAACCTGATCAGTGCAAGCCCACCCCACCAACTGAACCAACCTTAAGGATGTTAAAGGAGAGTGAATAAGCAGCTGGCCCTGGTGTGAAACCTGCCAGCATGGGCGCAAACACCACCAGAGAAGAAGTTCTCCCTTCCTGCAAAGTCATGAAAACCACAGGTGATTATTTAATACAAGGGTGAAGTACTTATTATGAGATAAAAGAGAAAGACCTAATCTTGTTTTAAAGGGTATGTGGCATTGTGTCAGAGTTACTATGGGATCTTTAGGGGAATAACAGAAAGAAAAAAAAAAAGAGGGGTCAGGTTGGACTGGGGAGAAAGAGAGTGAGAAAAAAAGATGCAAAAAACTGCTTTCTAGAGGCATATATAAGACACTGTTTAACACAGATCCTTAATTTATTATCTAGATTTACAAGACAGGAATACTAAGAACATAATTCAATGTCGGAGTGGAAACTAGTTCAGAACATGTGTATTAGAAAAAGCAGCTAAACCCTTCATCTGAAGTAATAAGAATAAAAATAGATTTAGAAATGTTTTAGCCAACACGAGGAACTTGACTATAATTCAATTTACATGATGAAAAACCAGACTAGTAGGAACAAATTCAATAAATTATACCCTAAAAACTGTATCCAGCCTTACAGTTCTAGCTCACAGCCAACCAACCAACCAACCAACCAACCAACCAACCAACCAACCAACCAAGAACTGTCCTATTATTTGATTTCTTGTAATATTTGAATCTCTAAGTCATGGACCTTGATGTCCCTTGATACTGAAGATGGAGTCAATATTAAAAATTACAAAATGCTGAGAATATGGCAAAATGCATACCATAATTATTATGTAAGCAATGAAACATTAAGAGTTCAGAGGTGTGATATGAGAGAGAAGAAAAAGAAAGCGAAGATCCGTAAACAAATATGAACTTTGAATATTTTTATTGTTTTAAACCTGAAAGACTTGGGATCTTTTTGTGGTCATTTTATTAGCTGTCAGCTTAAATTTTTTCTGAGTAACTGAACTTAGCATTCTAACTGAACATTAACTTATTTTAATTTAAGTAGAGGCTTAATAAAATTGTAACAATGCATTAAGTAACATCATCATCCAGAGACAGCATGAACACGCGCTTCACTTTGATTTCCATGGTTTTAACTACTTTGTAGTCTGGGAACCCATCCTGAATCAGTGAAAAATTATGTAATTGAATCCAAGCATTTTAGTAAATTTTAATCACTTTTTTAATTTTCCCTTAAATCCATTTTTTTCTATAAATATTTAGCAATTCAGAAAAAGGACAGATGGCTTAGGTACTAAATTTTGCAATAAGTAGCTTCAGATTCCCAAATACGCTACGAAAGACAGGACATCATCTTTGTGCTCTTTGGAATTCAAACACTCAGAGGCCTTATACTCTAATTTCAAATAAATTCATCTCCATAAACCAGGCAATGAAATCTAATGCTTTTTCTCACTGTTAAAAGTGTTTGGAATACAAGAAGTTTTGCCTGTATGTCAGACAAATAAAAAACTAGCATGTTTTGTTGTATAAGTGAGTTCTGGAAATGCTAAAACCCAAGCCCACACTTAGGCTAGGTTTAGAAAAAAAGCTTAGTGGAATGTTATTAGATGTTCTACTTAATATTTACTGCAGTTACTGCAGCTAATTTTTTTTTTTTTTTAATTGTGCGTATGAGAACATTGCTGACAGGGACAGTTTCCATATAGTCATGGTATGCATTTGTAATTTTCCCCCGTCTGATGCTGCTCATTTACATGGTAAAATTCTGCTCCCTTATTTATTACTTAGTTTTCCTGACTGGATCTATGGGAATGAATCAGAAGTTCTGGGTAAACCTAAATGTCAGAGTCTGGACTCTTTTTTGAGATTTACTGGATCAGGTACAGTGATGCTGGGACACAGCTATGGTGTTTTAAGGATCATCTTGCACGTGAAAATGGTGTTGCTTTTATCACGTATCAGGCAAAGCTAAAAAAGCAGGTCCATAACAGAAGCTCCTATATCACACTTCTGAAAAATGTAGGGTTAATGTTCAGCTTGATGACATCCAGGGTACCGCAGGGTTTAAACTCCTCTGACTAATTCCTTTTTGGTCATTTACTTCAGCCTGCATAGTTTTCTTATCGGTGTGCACAAGCTACCCATTACTTTGCTCAGATGGAGCCTGGAGTAATTGAATAGTCAGATGTCCAGGTAGGACTGGAAAAGAAAGCAGCTACACACAACTCTGAAGAGAGTACACAGTTGCAGCTCATGGCTGCAAGCAGATGGGGTGCTTCTCGTGGTCTTTCTCAGTTCATATGCAGAACAGGCTCAGCCTTATTTTGTGTTTGCTTGGAACATTTATTTATAGCAAATTAGAGCTTTTGCAGAGATTGTCAGTGTTGTTCTGGGTGTTATTTTCTGTAAATTGGTAAGTTGTGTGTAATCTCATCATACTTATGTTACTTAGGGTTTTGTGGCTTTTCCTACAACAGTCCTGCGTAATGGGGAAAACAGGATACTGGACTGGATGGGCCAGGTGATGGATTCAGTTTATCACTGTTTGATCTCCTTTTGTAAGGAAAAATTTGAACTTCGCATTTTCATTTAGTTCAAGAACTCTCACTTCCAACATCTGTCATGCAAATACATGAGGGAAGGCAACATTTAATGACGATATAACCTCGATATGATGTTGATTTTATTTAATTTGTGTTCTGTCAAAAAAGGTCACCATTGTTTATTTCCTTTTTATTTCCAGATGAATGAAAACAGACAAAATGAGGGTTTTGCCTTATTTCTTTGTATGGCTTGCAGATAGAAGAGTGACAAAGGATTGTGGCATGCATTAATGTGAAGCTGGATCAATTAAGAGCCCTACATATTATACATCCCTGACAGAAACGTCTCTTTCACAAACAGTGTAAGCACTGCAATTGAAATATCCGGAGTTCAGGATGGGATGTCTAATTTACTCTGACAGAATTGTTGATTTATCTGAAAACAAATTCTATCAAACCTGCACACTTCTCTTCTTAATTACATTTTAGACAACAAGCACGACAAGATCCTATGAATACTAAGAGCTTTGAAGATATTCAGCAGAGAGATTCTCAAAAGGGCAATAATAAATTGTTTTTCTAAAATATGGTGAGGTGAAGGCATGCGGGTTGGGGGGGGGTGGGGGAAGGAAAAACAAAGCAAGATATGTCTCTTCTTTTTGTCTAAATTGTTTGAGAGAAACTGATGCAAAAAGACCACCCTGAAACAGTATTTAGATGTTGTTTCAATAACTACTCACACACCGAAAGCTGAAATACTGAACCTGAAGTGACTACGCCCTTTGTGCAAAGGCTTATTGTTCACAAAATAATAATAATTCATTCATAGACTGTATAGATGGAATTAATAAATTATAGCAGTAAATGCATCTGTCAAAGATTTTCTACATGGCTATGTTCAATAACCTGAAAATTAGCTAGATTTTAACATTTAACTATTTATTTCAAACTTTACTTGTTTATTGTTCTTTTATAACCCAGTTCAAATGTTCCCTTGAACATTTTTCCAAACTGAGCTCTGAAATCCATGGGAGATTTATTGAATGATGAAATCAAGGTTTCACATTTATCAGATTTTTGCGGAGAAATACCAGTACTATCGTCTTCTGCCTTTTTAAAGAAACATTTTTATTACTTTCCCGGTAGACCAGAGACAATATGTGTATTAAAGAAGTGGCAGAACATAGACTGTGAGTGCTCTAAGCCTAAAAAGCTGAAAGCAGTTATGCTAGAGGTTTTAAGAGTCATAGAGGCATTTAAACTAATAGACAGGATATGCATAGAAATTAATGTATCCTATATTTAGGAAATAAAAAATGTTTGCTGGTGTAACAGTTCTCAGACACGTATTTTACATTAAGACTCAAAAGTTATTGTAGTAGTAGAGCTGGAATGATACAAACAGGGATAAAATCAATCAAGGTTGGAATTTAATATTTTCATTAATATTAAATTAATGAATTTAATATTTTCATTAGCAAGGTTGTGCTTTGTGTCATGAAGACACGATCACAATATGCATTTGTCTTCGTTGACTGTTTCTGTATAATATTTGTCATTACCAATCTCATAAAATACACTTTTTCTGGCCTACCAAAGTAAAACAATAAGACAATAGTAAGGCTATTTTAACAGATCACTGATCAGCAAAGATTCTTCATGCACTTTCTGTGGAAGTATTTTCCTAATAGCTCAAAAATTTCTAAATTATTAAGCATTTTAGGCTTGTAACCATTTTATTAGTACCTACAGAAAATTCAAACCAAATCTGTTAAAGCATTTCTTTACCAGTGTACAGGCACACTATTTCTCTTAAGAAATTATCTGGTCTTGTAATAACTCCATGACACCAGATTTCCCTAAGGTACTGTCATCTTTCCGAAAGCTTTCTGCTAGATCAAAGTACAAGATAAAACTGAAATTACATCAATGAAATGAACTCTTCATATGGCACCAAGCTTTCCTGCAAAACTTTCATAAATAAAATCTCTCTTTGAAAAGATTGTGAAAACAATTTATTGGTAGATTAGGTTTTTGGGGGTTGTTTGGTTGAGGTTTGGTGAAATTTGTCAAGGTTTACGTTGTGAACATATTTAACCTCTTCTTGCAACATATACATGTAAAAATAGTCTAAGATACAGCCAAATAAAACTTTTTCCTATGATATATGCTTAAAAGACCTCAACATCATACAAGTAGTTATATCCAATATCTATGTCCTACATATAGTTGCAAAATAAACATTTTTCTGTAGGCTCACTGAAAAAAAACACGAAGTTGCAGAACTCATTACAGTAAACTTTCAAGTTTTTGCCTTCATTGTGCAGGACAGGCATTATTATTTTTATTCATGATGTTTTCTAAAATTATATAACAAGCCATATATTTCTACCACTCATCATGATACATTACAGTAAATGGGAAAAACTACCATTTTAATTTCTTAAAATATGCCTATTAATGGATCCATATGGCAATCCACGAGAACATCTAACTGTCCATTATTTCAAATTTTATCTATGTGCTGACTTTACTTGAGATTATGCTCTAACAGTACTGATATCAATATATATATACATACCAAAGACTTGTTTGCTTTTTTTTTGCAAAAAATAAGTTAAATGGTCTAACTGTATTTGAAAAACAGTCTATTGCATAAACTTACACATAAATTATTCGACCAAAGTCAGTGTGTTTTACTTGGGTATATAAATCTTTTAGACTTCTTGCATGTACAGAATTGTAGTTACATGCACTGCATACAAAATTGTTTCCATTTGCATCTACTTTTCCATCTTTACTTTACTTTTACTTGCATCTACTTACTATTACCTCCATCTACTTACTCAGTAGCACAAATCATCTCTTCTTTTAAATCACAGTATGAAAATTAACTGTAGTGTATGTGCAAAACTGAGAAAATAGCCACATTTTCATCTTTTACACTGTGAGATTTTGGGAACAAATATTAAAAGAAAATAATGCAAGGAAGTAATAATTTATTCCATCTACATGCAGATACCTAATCGAAATGTCTCATGTCGGAATCATCTCCTTTCTGGGTCCAGATTTCCTGAGTGGAGAGTTCTATGTATAGTCATTCATATGTCATATAGTCATATGCATAGTCATTCATATGTCATATAATCATATGCATAGTCATTCAGGCAGCTATTTGAGCATCTAGGATCTCTCTTCTCTAGAGGATCACCCACTGTCAATGAACAAAACCTAGGATTGATTACCCCAAAGCGAGATGGCAGGAATTTTCTTCTTTGATGGCAGCATAAAATCTATTTTTAGTATTTTGATATACTACACAGAGAAATCTGGAATGACACATGGTGGTTTTGGTGTGTGTGTGCATGCCCACATGTGTGTATAGCAATCAAAAGAGGTAAGAATTACACATGTCACACTATACACAATTCACTCAGCCTTCTCTCATAGGAGACGCTCCAGTCCCTTAAATATCTTTGTGGCCCTTTGTTGGACTCTCTCCATTATGTCCATGTCTTCCTGGTACTGAGGAGCCTGGAAATGGACACAGTGCTTCAGGTGTGGCCTCAATATTGCTGAGTACAGGGGAAGGATCACCTCCCTCAACCGGTTGGCAATACTTTGCCAAATGCAACTTATTCCTTCACAATCAGCAGATATAAAGCTACTTTACTATTTTTCTTAATGTTCCATGAGTAAACAATAAGATATCAAAAATTACCCATGCACAAACTCTTTGGAATACTTAATAAATAGTTTGACAACTTCAGCAAGAGAACTAAAGTCAGCAACACAATTCACAAATCATTTTCATTGGTTTTAAAATATTATCTACATTGTTGAATATAGGAGCTAAAGCTGAAAAAGAACCTTCAAACTGAGTAAAGTGGAAATGTCATTATAATTCTTTAATAAGTAAAGTTTAAGTGAGTACAGTGTTTTAAGCAGCATGAATGGAACTTAGTATCTTTCTTACATTCAGCAATACTTTACTTAAACTGTCCTTGGCTTCGTCAACTCCCTGTTTTTAAATTCTTAAAAGACACGGAGTAAAGATACTCACTTTTAGTTTCCACAGGTGTGCATTCAGAATGATAATGCAACCTTTAAACAGTAACCTAGCTGTGTGTGTGAATCTCAGATAGTTCAGTGATTAGTGTACTTTGCATTCAGCAGTAACTTTCATTCTGCAGAAACCCATATAAACATTACAGAACAAACTTCCCATTATCTAAAATGTAATACAAAACAGACCAGGGCCTTAAAAAACAGGTTCTGAGCACTGACAGCCACTGCAAACACAGTTTTCAGAACAACTGTGGTTATTCAAATAGTGTTCTGTATTTATCACTGAACTTGCCCTATTTTAAACCTCAACCTACCTTCAGACATCATTTGTTGCAGCTGTAAGCCTTGCACCTGGAATGGAGTAGCTTACCCTGCGCAGTGCTCCATGACACATCCCAACTGGTCTCCAATAATGATTACAAAGATCATTGTGGAGGCATTCACTGAACCTCAGGAGTGAGCACAAGCCCTGAAAGTTGGAACAGTTCTGACTTCACCAGTCAGCAGTGCCACAAACTTACAGAATGCTTACTGCAAAAAAAAACCCAACCCAAAACCCACCATATTTTATAACATACTCACATGAGTATATCAGTGCACCAAAGAAACCCTGATAAGAGCAACCCAGATTGACAGTGCTCAGTATTTTCAAGTGAACTGTAATTTTTGGTTGCAGCTGCTGAGCCTCCTAATCCTGTTAACATCTCCTCGTTATTTTTATTCATTAATTCATATTTACTGAGGACGTGTCCCTTGTTTAACAGTCTCAGAAATGTCCTTTCCTCACAGTTCACCCCATAATGAAGAAGCAGTTTTTCTTGCTTCTAGTCAAGCAAAATGATCATAGCTACTTATTCCTTGACAAAATTCACCATATATGCTACAGGAGGAAACTAAGGATATTTTAATTTCAGATTAAGTAACATGAATTTCTGAGACTTAATGTAAGTGATGTGGCTTCCAATCCCTTTTTAAAAGATGGTGATTTAGTCAAAACAGCCAAGAAAGAGATTCAGCACAGTTTGAAGTATATACCTTAGGTGGTATCCATCTGATTATACACAGACATGTTATCAGCATTTGAGATACCATGGGGTATCAAGGATTTCTACTAAGAGTGGGTACATAAACCTTGCTTTAGATTGCAATGTCTAAGCAAATTATGACAGTGAACATAACCTCCTATCTTAGGATGTTATCTGCACTGGTTCACGTCTTGTCAGTTCAACAGCTTACTCATAATTGTGTCTGCAACTATTTTCATTGAGGATAATGGGTCACCAGCTGATGAATCATCAGCAAATGCTCAGTTTGCACAACTGCTGGAAACTATTAGTAGCTCCTGGGAAGAACTCCTGAGAATATAAAAGCCTAGAAATAGCTGACAAATATCTACACTTCACACTGCTCTGGAGCCTCTTGGTGGTGGTTCAGTGTTTAGACTCCACTCCTAATAGCATATCATTGCATGAATATGCATATTTTCTAATGTTCATATCTGCTCTGCTCCCTGGTTTTATCTTCTGCCCACATCCCCCACATTCCCTAGATTCTGCTTCTCAGATCCTAGCCAGAGAGCTAACACTTTGGGACTGACTGCATCGTGACACAATCTGTGCAGAGGTACACATACTGTGCTTCTTTATGGTTTGTCCAGGCACTGGCAGAGAGAAAGTATCCCAGGTATCTTGGGGTTGATCCTGGTTCACCGCCTGCAAGTACACATGCTAGCTTGGGAGTGCAACATGGTCAACCAGGCAGACTGAGCCAGAACTGGGCACCCCAGTCATAAGTTGGAGAAATTAATTTGTTTTTATTCTTTATGTTTGTATAATGGCTGATTTTCTCTGGCTTTTAGGTTACTTCATCTGTACATACTTTGATGTGCTGCTTTAAGAACAAAAATATTAATAAAATGTCTCTGGTCTGCAGGAAATAAATTGAACATACATTAAATATCCTGCAGTTACTTTGTCTCTCATTTGTTTGGTTATTAAAGTTGTTCTAAAAATCTTATGCAAACCTTTTCCACATTAAGTTGCAGCACAAAACAAAGACCTTCTGGGAAGTGCTCTACCTGCAAAGGGAAATTTACTGTAATAACTGTTTGGTTTAGTTTGGTTTCTGTTTTGTCTTTACTTTACAGAACATTTTTTCCTCCCATATTCCTCCTGGACACAAGGTACAGTATACCGGCAGCAAATAATCTGAAGAAGTTGGCATAGGTTAAGAGCTCCCTAATCAGCTGTCCTACATATAGTTTGTTGTCACTATCCTATCCGTTCATAAAACTAGTAAGATATTACTTTGCCACTATTTTCATACCACTAGCAGTAGATACCAGGCCCTTTTTTAAAACCATGTTTCTCCCTGAGCTTGTCATCTCAGCCACCATGCACATACTATTACACAAGCCAAGTCCATTTTCATTTGTTGCAAGTGAAGTAAAATACATGCCAATCAAGAGAAAAGGAGATTAAAGATTGAGAAGTCTTCAAATGGTTCTCAGATCACATTTGAGGTTGCTATGGTGAACCCTCATCTGTAATGCAAGGGAAATGGGATTCAACATTCCTCTGTACGACAAATAACATTTTTTAAAATGGAAGTAACCATACTTAACTGAAATTTGAGGTATATTTTTCTTTCAATACTTTTTTTTTTATATTTCTGATACTAATTATTTATACATACAATCTAATCGGGCAGCTGTAACAAAAAACACTATCTTATACTTAAACATTTAAATTTTTGCTAATGATAGATAGAATTTTCATAATCTTGTTAAATTACTGCTTTCCAAAATGCACACCCTTAATAGTTAACATTGAATATAAAATTTAAAACCTATTTCATATTTTTCCTTTGTCCTCAACTAATTTAGTAGCTAAAAAAATAATTTAAAAATCGCTGCTTAATTGTAAAATATTTGCACTTGTATTTATGATCTACTCTTTTTTTTTTATATCTGTGTCTATTATTCTATGTAAAAACAAACTGATTAGTGCTCGATATATTTAAGAATCCCTGTAGTCATTCAAACACTTGAAAATACTAAGTTTTTATGTCTGAACCACAACTGAGTAAAAAGGGAAATTAGAATACTAATAATTCAAATTAGTGTGATGCAAAAGCTGGTTTTATTCCGCTCTGTGAAAGTGATTTGAGTTCAAAAACTATGTTGGAGATTTTTAATAACTGTTTTGATTTAAGATTCTGACATCTTAATTTTGCTCCCATATTTTACACAAAACCAATTCAGATAATTTTAGAAAATATTACAATGAAATGTTTCGATACTATTTTTAAAATAAAAGAGGCATTATTCTAACTTATTTTTAGCACTTAACTGAACGAGTCTCCTTTACACAATGACTCAGAACCTAGGAATCTCCCTGTGTTGACAATACAGGAAGCCTAAGAAAAAATAATCTCTAAATTTAAACACTTAAATTAGATGCCTAAACTTAGATCCTCATTATTAATATTTCTCTGAATTATGAGCAGTTTAAATTTACTCAGGATATATTTAGCATTTATAGGTAGCATTCTGTTCACTTTTGCTGATATCTGTTAACCTCGTTCTGACTGTTCCATTATTACTCACAGGACAAATTAACAGGGTGAGTAAAATGAATCTATCCTTCAGTATCTAAGCAGAGATAGCAAAAATCACTAAACAGATGTGTAATAAAAAACCTTGCTTCTTTGTCTGAGGCATGGCCTATTTTATACAGATGTTGAAGTAGTTATACAGTTGTGTTTGTAAAAGTTTCTGAGGTATTTTCTTTTCATACAGTATTATAGAAGTAGGCATCATCTTACAAAAAGAATTGAAACTTATTTTATGAACTTGTATTTGGAGTTATACTCCATGACTAACATGGATCTAACCACTTCTCTGGACATGGAAAAGGGAAGTACATTGCTTTGATTATAATGTAATTGACATTATATATATATATACACACAAACACACACATATATATAGAAGAAGACTCAGTAACTCTCCGTTTCTTTTGCATATTCAGCTATTTACCTACTGCAGAAAAAATAGGCGTAAGACTCACTTTTAGATGCTTCTAATATTGTCGTTTTGGTCAATTCTGCTGGATTTCCATCTTCACAGCACAGTTTATTTTGCATGCTATCCATTGGCCATTGCTATAGAATAGCCTGAAGGAATAAGCCTCTTGCACATATATACACTGTCACTCCAAGTTATCTTTATGCATTTCTCACAAGACTGCTGTAATACAGTCTGTCTTCTTGTCAGCTGGACACTACTTCCCCTAAGCTCTGCATCATGCTTTCTTCTTCCATTCTGTTATTTTTTAAACACAAACCATAAGACTAATAGCAATGATAAAACTTATATGGACAGGTGGAACCACTGTCTCCATGCTGTCAGGAAAAGGAGGCTCATTACAAAGGCCATTACAGCGGCGCTTCAGAGTGGCCATGTGTGGTTTTTGATATCCCACACCCGGGCCTGGTCTGACAGTATTTATAAGGGTTTATGCAATCACCAAAGTGAACAGATACGTTACATGAGGTGTGACAGAAAGTCATATGATGCACAGGCACATCCTTCTGCAGCACAATCCAAAGACCTACGGGAGTGTCCAGAGATAAACTTTCCAACCTCCTCTCACCAAACACTCATTCAAGTTACTTGTTCAGAAAACTACAAGGCCTAGAAATGAAAACACGATTCTCAAATCTTGGGGACCATTCGAGACACAAACCAATCATTCACAGTCCTAACACAGTGACATGCTGTTAGCAAACCTAATCTAAAGAGGAAAAAACTCTCTATATTAACACTGTTAACATACAAGCTGCCCTGTTTTAGGAGAAAAAAAGAAAATAACAACATGGCAGTTCAACACCGGCGTAGTGTATGTCTGGGTAGCACAAACTCATGGGGAATTTTTTCCCACCCCACCCCTGCCATTGATCTGTCAGCTCACGGTTTTTTGGACATCACTTCTGTCTGTTCTCTGGCCTCTAATTTACAGACTAAAGTCTCTGTCTCTGAGCTTAGTCAATTCTTACATGAAAGCAATACATTCCTTTGACCCTCAAATTACATAATAAAAATGCATTAACTTGGTTTTCAGTACACTTTGGAACCAGTGGAAGTGTGAGGTACATTTTCGCTTGCTCTTCTGATGAAAACTACAAGCTTAGGGTTTGGGTTTTTTGTTTGGGTGTTTTTTTGGGGGGTAGAAGTCTGTTTTTCTTTTGACAAATAAGATACTACATAACCAAGATTTTTTTAAAAAAATAAATATTTTAATTCAGTGCTGCTTATTCATTAAAATAAGTGCAAGAAATTCTTCAAAACCAATTTTGCATTATATCACGATTAATATGAATTATCCAGACCATGTTTAAAGACAAATATTTTCAAACAGAAGTAACAATTTATTTATATGTTTCTATTATAGAAATAATATATATCTTGAACAGAGACTCATATAATACTTAACTATTTAAAGGACTGAAGTCTTTAATAAAAGGCAGAGAACATAGATAAAATTATCTGCATTTATATAATGATGCAGACATGTAAAAATAGTAACTAGTTAAAAATATATTAAAAGATTGCATTTAATCCTATCAGTTTTGTACTGCTGGAGAATGTTTAGCATTTACATTATTTCATACTGCTTTAACACTGAACTAAGCTTTTAAAACCAAACAGAAAATGATGAGACACTATATAAATTAAGGATTCTATTGAATATATTTCAAAGACATTATGCTAATTTTCTCAAGAAGAAAGACAGAGAGGAATGTGCCAGACTGAAAACATCAGTTCAAATAAATGATTGTACTGGCACATAAAACTTCAAGCAAAATTGCGCATTCATGACTAAGGAAGGATGGTTAAGGAGTAATGATACTCATGTAAGATTTAGAAAGCCCTAGGTGAACTTTCCCTTCTGAAAGATTGCATTAGCAGGACAGCTACATAAATTTGATGCCTGATTAAAAAACAAGAAAAGGAATAAAGTATCCAAAGTATGACTTCTGTTGAATTTAAATACCCAGCACCCAAAGTGTTATAGTAAAATCTCTGTAAACTTGCACAGGAACTACAGTCAGAGCCACAGCTTACCTTCGAATCATGTAAAGAGGAAGACATGGCTGCTTTTATGCAACAAAACTATGATGTAGCAAATCTGAATAAATTCCCTTTCATGCCTGAGGGAAACCTACATTTTCAATTTCATCCAGAATACTTTAACTGTTTTGACATAAGGACATGTTCAACCTCTCTTGCTGAACTTTTAAGAATTTGTACAGAATAATTTAAGATTATTTGTTTAAACTAGACATAAAACAAGACTATAACCTAGTGTAACCAAAAATATGTGTTTGAGTTCTCACTCCACAGCCCATTTGGACATTTTAGACAGTCACTGAATGAAATACATCAGCAATTTTAAAAGGCTGAATAGATGTAGATACAAACCGTAACTTTTCATTTGATGAAAGTAACACTGTGAAGCTGCCCTGCTGAGTAGGTAAAACAAGGATGTACACAAATACCTATTCTCTGATGCACTTCTGGAAATCTACTCAGTCAATTTGGTTAGTGGTATGAATGGAAGAAAAAAAAACCTGTTGAGTCTGTCAGAGGTGGAGTTAATTTTCCCCACAGCAGCCCCTGTAGTGTTGTGCTGGGTATTCTAGCAAGCAAGGAACTGGTAATGCACCAGTGTTTTCACTACTACTTAGCAGTGTTCCCACAGTATCAAGGCTGTTCCTCCAACATTTCCCACTCCCGCACCAATAAGCTGCTGGTGGACAAGATCTTGGGAGGGGACACAGCTGGGACAGCTGACCCAAGCTGAGCAAAGGGATCTTCCATACCATCTGCTCAGTGATAAAAGTGAGAGAAAGGAGGAGGAAGTGGGGTATAGGGCATTTAAAATATTAGCCTTCTGGAGCAACCACTACATGTACTGAAGCCGTATGACCCAGAAAGCGTCTGTACATTGTCTGCTGATGGGAAGTAAAGAATAAAGATTTGGATTTTTCCTTGCTTCTGCACATGGCTTCAGCTTTTGATTTATTAAACTATCTTTATCTCGAGCCAGGACATACTTTTTCTGATTTTATTTTCTCCCCACCTCATGTCCAGCTAAAAAGAGAATGGAAGAGCAGTTTGGTGGACACCTGGGCTCAAGCCAACCTCAACCTACCACACAAACACAGGAAACAAATTCCAACATTTGGATGCCATCAATCTCATGAGGGTGCTGAGGGAGTCCTAACCAAGATGATTTTTCCTATATTCTCAACAATACTCAATATTCAAAGAGAAAAATCAGACATCACTTAGATATGTTGGATGTGTCTAATTTTGTAACATAAACATTCAAAAAATTCCTATTACAAATTCCAGATAGCCTTACTCTACTTGTAATTATTCTCTTTTAGATCTGTAAAACTGTAATTAATGCTCCTAGTCTTAGAGATATAACTTTTTTTTTTCCCTAATAGATGGGCCAAAGATCATTTGCTCTGTATCTCTGTACATATTGGGAAGTTTTCAGTATCTGCTACAGGCAGCCTACTGATCCTGCACTTTCTCAACACATATATGTCTTCACGTGTAATTTCACCAGTAACTAAAACTTCTTAATAAAATAAATATTTTAAAATAATAATAAACAAATAAAATGTCATAACACAATGCATATAGTAATACCGAAGCCAAAGTGGGTATTAGTAAGTTGTCATTAAATTGTTCTGTGTAATTGAGCATTGCCATTCATTTTCACTTCCCACCATTTAAGTATGCTAGAAAGGTTGAACTACAGGCGGCTTCACATTTCACTGAACATAAGCATCTTAAAGCTAGATGTCTGCCAAGATCACTCGGCTTCCTCTGTGTGAAAGGAGACAGCAGGTATTTGCCCCGGTGCCCCCCCACAACTGTTAGGATAGGGAAGTGTCCTTCTCTTACTTTGAAATTTAGGTTACTAACTGGAAATTTGGCATGTAAGTGGTCTATGAAGAGATGCTTATGATCCTGTTTACATTTAGAGAAGATCTAGGGCTCATTTCAGTTTCCTACATATCCTAGAGCATTTCAGATACTCTAAGCTATCCAAACCTTCCACATGGGTTTTTCCACACTGACATGTGAACTTTGGGATCCCTGTGACCCTGGGGATCATCAGCCTACTTGTACCTATGTGTCAGCAAGTAACTCAACCATTCAGTGTCATTTTCAGTAGTTTGAGGTATCCCTGAGTGCCTGCAGCAGCCACTTCAGGAAGCTGGGGGATCTTCATAAGCCTAAGAAACACACATCAACAGCAAATAAAAAGCCAGTAGATGGCATTATATCCCAAGATCTTATGTAGCACTCTGCATTAATAAATATCAAAGTCAAGCACTCAGTGAACCACTTTGTTACTGAAAGTCCTGTCCGCATGGAATTTTAATTGCTTAAATCCAGAAGAGTGATAGAAGAACCTTTAGGCTGAGGTACCCTCTCTGTTGATGGTCTGAGACAAAAAATCCCATCAACAGTTCAAGTTACAGTACTGGACAAGTTCTACATTATTTCCAACCTGATGACTGCTTAGACACCTGTTTCAATGTCAAATCTGTCCTGAATTCAAGAAAGTGATATCCAGCACAGAGACTTCTTTGATCAACCTTCTCAGACCTTGCTGAACTCTCTTGGGTCTGGACATAAATATCTTTGGCTATGCATTTCAGTTTTCCAGAGGGGACTAGCTAGAGGCATGAAAAGTAACTGAATTATGCAGAAGCCACAAGTTTAAACTCTGATGTTCCCTGTTCCTTGACTTTCCTATTCACTGAGTCTGACATCTAGAGTATAGCACGAGTCTGTGATCAGTCTGAAGTCAAAATTTGCTACCAATCTATTCTAAGTATCTGGAGTCAGCCTTGTGAATCTCACTTAAGAAGCTGAGTGCTTAAATAGACATTTGTAATAACGAGTATCACTGAAGCTGTTTTGATGAATGCCTCTCCAGTGTTTTTGTTAATGGGGTATAATTAATTCAGAGAGTTAGTGAATAGTTCTGAGCTTTGCAGGATTGAACATTTGTCACTACTATACACAGTTATTCACAGTGTATGACCTTGTCTGTACAGATCTCTACTTGAAGCTGTTAACTCCGATCCCAGGGGATGTCCTACCCTTTCCTGAAATTATGAGCTAAAAATATTGCTCTGGTAGGTAGCTGACATGAGAAAGCATGAGAACAATGGTCACTGAGATAAAAAAGACTTCATTCAATAACAGACTTTGAGAACAAAATTTAAAAAATCAAAAACAGACCCAAGCTGGCACAGGACACAGATTGAGAGCAGTGCTATTTGGCAAGGCTTGCTCTGGCTGCGGGCTCCATGTAACTGTCCAGTGACAGTCTATGGTGGATGCAGCATAACGCCTGGTAAGGTAACCTCTACTCTCTACTATGAGAAGAGCAACGCTAAACGGAAACATTTATGGACGTAACAGGACTTGCTTGGACAAGTGGGTACAAGCACTGCCACTAGGAAAAGAAACAGAGTAATCTCTGTTGTTCACAGATAATACACACCATATGAAAACAAGAATTAAACACCAACCTCTGGAAGACATACCAAAGGAAAATATTGTGTATCATAAAAGTTGGTGAAAGAAAAAAGATCGTTAATATGGCACGGGAAAAACATTTTAAGTTTTAACTTCTGTTGCTGCAGTGCAGGTGAACATATCGGTATTCTATTTTTTTTTTACAAGTGGGAGAAATATTCACTAGTGGTTTTCTACATAAAAATGATTCGTCATAAGTACGTGTGAAAAAGAAAGTGACAGCCAAAAATATGAAAACCCAACAATGAAAGAAAGGATCAGTGTCCTTCCTGGTAAAAGTTTCACTTGTTTTAAAATAATATACATGTTAACTAGAGCAGAAAGACAGGATTTTCAAAATCACTCTAATTACATTATAATAAATACAAATAAATCCCACTGACTTCAATAGCTTACTCTCATTACTTTGCAGTTACTTTTTAACTTCTTCTCTAATATAAATATATAGCTTCTTTACTGCTCATGTGTATAAAACAATATATGGAATCACAGTATCATAGAATTGTCTTGGATGGAAGGGACCCTTTAAATCATCAAGTCCAACCATCACCCTAACCAGCCATCCACTACTAAACCATGTCCCTCAGCACCATGTCTAACTGCATTTAAATAATACCTCCAGGGATGGTGACACCACCATCTCCCTGGGCAGCCTGTTCCAATGCCTGACAACCCTCTCTGTGAAGAAGTTTTTCCTAATATATCAGTCTAAAATGTCGTGTCCTTTGTGAGAGGAGAACAAGAACAGAGATAGATGATAGATATTACTGTCTTTCCATACTGCACTAGCTCAAAATGTGTATAGACATATTAAAAAAAAAGCATCTAAGCAAAAAAATATATTTTAAATTAAATAATCATGTTAATAATTTAATCGATTCTCTCCTGCCTCGTTCTTACATGAAGCCATCATCCAAGTCCAAATGGCATTAAGTCACAAAGTGATGCATGTAAATGACAGAATTCCAGTTTACAGTTATGGATGTATACTTCCCCAGACCTACACAGGTGCAATATACCCACATTTATAATTCTATACTAATAAAAAAACCTTAACCTAATTTAACTTTTCGTAAAATATTTCATTTTGCCCTCATATTTTATCTTATTAGCTGCCTAGTTAAAACACCTATTCACTTGTGTATTCTAGTTTCTAAAACTGCAAGATGAGTGACTTTTTAGGCACTGACCCCTAAGCAAGTCATATTGGTTGGGAAAGTAACTCATAAACATAAGGCAGGGATCATGAAAGTACTTAAGTTATGTCTTCTGAAATAAAATTTAAATCAAGTGCCATTCCTAGGCAATTCACACAAAGGGGAAAAGTACTACCTTCATAATGAACATTCAAGATCCATCTCCATCAATAACCAAGGTAGGAAAAGTTTTGAAACACTAGGAAAGTATCAAACTGAATCAGTAATATTTTCTTTAAACAAACATAAAGTCTTCTCATGGTTTGTTTGTAACAGTTTGTTACAAAGGCTACAAACACACAGGGGAAAATAGTAACTACTAATGAAAGCAGATCATACAAAAAAAACCCCGCCTTGGTTATGACAGTGCATATTATCTAATTAAAATGTGAAAACACTATCAGACATATCTTGTGACATATAAAATTTGTAACTAAGAAAAAGATATAAAAATCCATCCACTACAACTTACATCCCCATACCTTTTAAAATATAGTCAGATCTAATAGTCTTGAAGACAGTCAATCACGTTTTGTCTTCTTTTGACATACATCTGACAAACTAGAAGTATTTCAGAGAATGCATTAGTGGCCTAGAAGATGATTGTAGGCAATGGAATCACCAGGTCATCATCATGGGTCACCTGTGACCCACTGCACCCATGTGACTGGGAACCAGAGAGAAGCCAAGCAAGGGCAAGGCGCAAGCGTGGTATCACACAGGTGTCAGGGGGTGCTGTGAGGTGGGGAGGGGGGTTGTGTGTTTACTCTTTGGAAATGCATTTCAATTTGTGTGCACACACAGATACACGTACTTGTATGCATGTAGATGGGTTCCTAGGTGACTTACAGTGTGTAAACAGTTTTAAGATGTAATTTGTTCCTAGTGGCAAACTTCACGGGGAATTGAAAGTGCTGCACGTCCTGCAGGTCTGGACACCGCAGCTGCTTTCGTCAGAACACACGTGACAACAGAAAGAGGACTGACACACTGTGCATAGTCTTTTACCATTAAAAAAACCCAAAAAACAAACAAACAAAAAGAAAATCCAATGCTGGGTTTAGTTATTCTGAGAATTGCCTTAAATAGATCACATATAATATATACCAGAGTATATGGATGTCTAACAGGTCAGCATTTCATTACTGTCAGACATTAATAGATGGATTTGCTTGCACGTTCCCTGACAAAAGAATACAGAAATATTTTAGCTAAAATCTGCTCTTGTAGCATAATATCATGGAACTAATGGAGAGTGAAGCTGTGACACTTCCTAGAGCTAGCCAAAGGCATGCCATATGGAATAGTAAGGCAATGAAACATAGATTGTAATGCAGAGAAAAGAAAAACAATCATCAAAACCTATCTAAGCTAGAAACATGATACATTGCTTTGCTTTTTCTAGAAGTTAATTTCACATTAAAAAAACCCAAAAAAATCCTATGATTTTCTGACTATATTAGGATAGATCCTAATATAGTCAGAAATGGGTAGGTTAATGCTCAGGTTACTGGGTGTTTATGCATTTATCTTCAAACCAGTAAGAAGACTTGAGATATTTCTGAGAACGTCTGGGGCAAGACATTTTTTTTGGACTGCCAAGTAATCAGCATAAATTATGACTGCAGTTTTCTTCCATAATTAGTATTTTAAAACAGAAATTCATCGTCTCTATTAGCAGTAACAGAAACAGGGAAGGCTGCCTGTTGGCAGTGGGGAGCAGAGGGCAGCACATATCCCTCTGTGGCACTGTGGGAGCCCCTGCAGTCATCTCCCCACTGTGGGCTGAAGCCACCTCCAGTGAGCCCTTCTGCCACCTTCGTCCATCACCGGGGGCAGCCAGTCCCTTCCAAGCAGTCAGAAACAATTCTGGCAGAGCTGCCCAACAACCATATCAAAGGTACACGAATGGAAACAGTGGCCCAATAGTGGTGTGTTAGCTTGGGGGTTTCCTGATTAATGCTGCCTGCTAAAAAGTAACCAGGACTCCTGATAAAGGCTGTTGGCTCCCTAGCACAGGGAACCTTGTTTCTGCACATCCCATGGCAGCTTTTCCAGTAAAAGGTAGTAAAACATGCAACATTTCATTTAATTGTGTACATTGCATGCAATCTTCTATTCCTTGTCTCATACTGTCTTGATGTCGTAAACGTGGTTTAACAGAAACTACTAGAATAGACTTGCAAGACATATAAACTGATCTCACCTACAATTAATCACACTGCTGTTTGTTACCCCACATACCGTTTATAGTTCATCTTGATAACACCACAGAGCACAACAGAAGGACCAGTAAAGAGACGGTCAGATCCTTGGCATACAAAAGACATGCATTCAAAGGCATGTGTGTTATAAAAACACACCAATTCAAACTCCTTAGGAAAACAAATGCATTTGTACGTATGGTACCTTCAATCATCTACTGATTGGAAATGGCACGAGCAAATCTTTATCTGGCTTAGCTAGTATTTGCTGTTCTGTATTGAGGAAATAAGGTATACAGCTGCTCAGAGCAATTATGCAAACAAGAATGTTTTCAGCTACGCTCTTTAGACCTCTCTTACCAAGAATTAGCATATATAATAACATTAATTAGGAAATGTCAGAATGTTTCAATGCTAACAAAGATGAAGTAATATAATGGAATAACCCTGTACTATAAATAATTTTACTACAGCATTTTCCTTCTTGTTTATATGTCTGTTTTAGGTGAAACTGGTTGGAGGACAAATATATGATCAGTATTTTCTGTTAAGTTGTCTTTCGGGATTGCACTACCCTGGATGTTTGACATATTAATAGTTATGCATACAGACTGAAAAATAGCAAAAGAACTGATTGAAATATAGATCCTTTTCAGGCTCTTCTATTTCATTTTAAAGCTTACAGACTTTTCTATTTAAAATTTTGAAAGATTGTACTACCACCCTTTCACTGTCATAGGAAAAAGATGCAGCAAGAAACATTCAGCTTAATTTAATATCTAATATATAAATGCAGGAATAGGTAAGTTTGGTTTATGAAGACCAATAAATATATTTTTATTTTTAACAGATTCTTTCACATATATGTATACAGCCATACAATGTGCATGTGATGCTGCAACACGCAATGTTACAGCATGTAGAATGTGCATTTAATACTACAGCAAGCAGTGGCAACGTATTCGTTTAGCTGTTATAGCATGTTAGCCACTTCTAATCTTTGAAAGGAAAACACAGTATATTGTTTATATGTTGGTTTCCATGGCTCCTTACCGTATCTTAAAAATGGCATCAAAGTCACTGAAGAAAATCGGTCATTTCTTTCTTATATGAAAAGTTGTTTAGATAGATGAATTACTCCAAATTTTTAATGCACTACATTAATTTAATATTGTTTATACAGTTGTTAAGCCATATAAAGGAAAGACAAATTTATACTTACATCCTCACTACTGATATGCATTTAAAGATTAAATACACACTCTATGTTTCATTGTATAAATGGTAAATTTGTGTAAATGATGACGTACAAATTCACTAACTGTCCCACATGGCCCTTCAGCTGTCTGCTTACTGTATCGCTCTGATCGGTCATTTTACAGCAGAATTCAGAATGTTTTGGGCGTTTGTAATCAAAATTAAAATACTTAACACCAGTAGAAATGGCCTGTCAAATTCTAGGGGAGAGGGATTGGAATAAATTACTTGTCTACAAGAAAAGAATTACCCCAGTATATGCTGATGTGTGAAAGTAACCTGTTTAAATTTGACTTTTTGTTCCTCACATTTTAAAATATTTTATCTTTTAGATTATTAAAAGTATAATTGTTTGTTAATTGATTAATTTACCACTTAATTTTAGGAATCCATCTGCTTTGTATGCCAAAAGCATTGTGAAAACAATCTGAATTAGTTTTGTTATGGTAAACACTAAACACGACAGTATACTCTGTGTTTTCAGAAGAAGCAATGCAAAGAGTTTCCTAGGCAGCATTTCTGATGTTTATATACTAATTCTTCTACTAGCTGTAACGCACTGTAACAGCCTGAACAGGCTGTGTCTGAATTCTAGTGAAAAAAAACCAGAAAAACTCAATAGCTCCTCCTGCTCTACAAGTCGTTCAAGTGGAAGGCTGCAAAAGGAGAGGTTTGGCTGCAAAGTGCAGTTTCACGACAACTGGCTATCACAACTGTGATCATCATCCTCATGAAATGAGGATAATGATTTCTGAGAATAAAATATATCAGGCAGGTATCTTCCTGGATGCTCAGTCTCTACTGCCATTACACACAATGATCTCTGTCACTGGTGCCTATAGTGAGAGAGACCTTTAAGTTCTCAGGGGCAGGACTCAGTTAATCAAATATACCAGTTTAATTCACTTACAGTGCTCTAGATTCACTAAGACAGGCATGTAGACTGCAAAACCTGGCACAAGACCAATAGGAAACCTTCTTTTTAAGTATTAGTTCAGTCACTTAAACTTAGAGACATCTAGCACCACTTCAGATGCACGGGGGGCTGGCAGGATATGGAAAGAACCTACGAGACCCCAGCACGTGGTGGGAGTGGCTCCTAGAGACCAAATGGGCTATCCGATAGCACAAAGTACATTGTCACTTTGGGGACAACTGAATCAGGCCCAGATATTCATTAGTACAGGACTCTAGACATCTACCATGCCTATAAAATCAAGAGGTGCACAAGCATATTTAGGTAACCTATGTCACACTGCATCCTACCCCTTAGCGACTGATAATCAAAATATTTCATTCTGTATAGTCGTTTCAATTTTCACCTTATAACCTATAAGTGTGTGACCTTACTTCTTTTTAAAACTACTCCATTTCCATTAGCTCACACTTCTAGGTCATTTAATTCTTCTCCTAGGTTCTCTTTAATAGTCCTATGACATAACATGCCTCCTGATTCTGTAATGTGAAGAGATTTCAATAGCAGAGTGATGCATATTGTGCTACAGTCCTCACTGAAAATGACAAATGGGATCAGGGTTATGTTCTCTAAGTTGTCTTCATTAGTCCTCATCTAGACAGGTGCCTTTTTAAGCCATCGTACTTGCTGTGTCTACCATGCATGCACCATGTACATGCACAGTTAGAATGCACATGTACATTGCAAGTATCATGTACATGCAGGTCAGACGCTGTTAGTAAATATTGGTCTTTACATCAGGCAGGGTCAGAATACTTGTTTGAGACAACTTCTGTCTCAAAGAGTTTTGTTTGATATATTATGTTTAATATTCTGGTAAAGATCAACTGGGTTTTATTTTAATTTCTCTTTGAACCAAATGTTATTTGATTATTTTTCCTTCAATATGAGTTCATGCAATTGAGGTTGGACTCAGGAGCAATAATCACAAAAATACTTCTCTGCCTGCCCCTAAATATGAGTACTGCATTTCCTTTAGTCTCAATGGTTTCAGCCTCATGTTAATAGATTAATTAAAAATCCATTTTACTTGACCTGAGATTTTATTGCATAATTGTAGGATAGAGATTATCTTGTTCCATCCTACACTGGGAACATTAAACTATGCATGTAGAGTGAGCAATATTCAAAGTTACTTCCATCTACACATTCGTAATAACTCACCTGCATTTGTACCCATACTCACTACCACTGTGAAATTGAAAGACCATAGTTTAATCTCCTAGGTCATATCTAAATTATCTGTAAGATCCTTTCTAAATAAGGATTTTTTCCCTTTCTCATCTTACTTTTAATTAGTTAAGTTACAGAGCTAAAAAAATCTGCTAATTTTCATTTTAGCTCTGTACTTCCCAATTTAAGCACCATTTAGAACCACAACCAACTAAAAATACTATAATTTGTGTTGAAACATATAGAAAGTGATTTAAGTTAATAGAAATGCAAAGAGAATTTTCTTCACTTCCTGAAATATTTTTAGGATAACTCAAAGAGTTTATTTCTTTGAGAATAAGTAACTAGAAAAAGCAAAAATAAAATTATTCAGCTCCACTACCTTTGTAACAAAAGTTTGTAAATACTTCGTATCTTTTAAACTTTTTTTTTTTTTTTTGTAACAGGGTTTGTAACAGGTAAACTGGTGTTTAGTAGGTTTCACATCACTTTAGTGGCTTTGCTAAATTCTACTGTGCATTTATTTCTGTTTTTTGTTGTTGTTTTGTTGTTGTTGTTTCTGTGGAGGTTTTGTGAGGTTTTTTTATTATGTTGGTGTTCTCCAACTCACCCACTAAACACCTACTCCCCCAGTTTTGGTTTCTTTTTTTTTTTCCTTTACTCTTTCTTTTCCTGTTTTTCTTCCTCCTCCCTCTTTTTTTTTAATCATAATTAACATGGTTAATCTGCATTCTCAGTGTGGTTTTGCTGGAAACCTACTTTCGTAGATAAATTCAAAGGATTCATTGATTAATCACCACCTGGCAGATATGATTGCTGAGCTGCTCTCTATCATCTTTGACAGGAGAACAGGAGAGGTACCTGGAGAACAGGAGAGGTGCCTGAAGACTGGAGGTTATCCAGTGTCACTCCAGTCTTCAAAAAGGGCAAAAAGGAGGACCTGGGTAACTACAGACCAGTCAGTCTCACTTCCACCCTGGGAAGGGTGACTTGTTCTGGATGCCAGGTCCAAGCAATTGGAAGAGAAGAACATCTGTTTTAAATCTAGATTTTCCAAGTGAACCAATTTGTATTGACTGAGTACAAGACACATGAAATAAAAAAAAAAAAAAAAAGCAAGTTCACAACATCCAATAGTGAATAGTAGACCGTCACAGAAGACAAGTTAAGTTTTGAATTATTCCAGTGCACAAAATGCCATTACTGTACTATTTTCTAGCTCCACCATCACAGTAAAAGTTTGGTTTTGCTGTTGAAAACATTATGCACTGCGATGTGTTCAAAGATTAACACAAGCCTCCTCAGTGCACAATTGGCTCACTCAGCTAAGCAGAGGCCTGCTCCTATTTTCATTGTTTTAGAACTCGATTATGTTTAATTAGGAACATGTACCTTAGAACTAGCTTGGGTAAGAACTTCACACTTGAGAGCACATATTTTATAGTAATGAATGATCTCACTCACCCAAACATATTCTGTATCAATATGACTTCACACTTATTTCACTTACAGCTCTTCAGCAGAATGACGTTTTCCACAGTTAAGTTAAACTTTTGGGAAAGGGGTGGATGTGAAAAAAAGAAAAGGATCTTATTTTAATTAGCTCACTCTGAATGTAATGCAGCTTCCTTAATTGATTTCAAATAGCATGGAAAAACATCAGGACCAAGAGAAATAGCGTCCTCGTTTACTGTTCATTTAGTAAGAGTCGCTGATTTGAAGTTCCCTTGTGGCTGCTTTCATGGAGGCTCTTACACCCATGCCTGAGGAATAATTTCATTTTAAAACAAATCTAGTTATGGCAATGGAAACTCTTCAGTGAAAATGTTCTTAAACAGGTTTCAACTTTGCTGCAAGGCTTACATTTCAGACTCTAAGATAAGTTACAAACTCTGGTCTTTATAAGGCAAGATCTACTTTTTAACAAGTGTTCTTTTATTTGTGCTCGCAGGTTGGCAAAATTTGATTTGATCTTTCTCTGATCAAAGTATGTCTCACAGTGATGGATTAAAACTATGTCACTGACTTCTAAATTAATCCAAAGTTTTGTTACTTGAACTGTGTTTTCTGTGGAGAACCAAATGGTCTCTAATAGCCAGACAATAGTCTGTTAACACTCTGTATAGAGAGAGACAAAAATCACAGCACTATCACATCCTCTGGGATTGGAAACTGCAGAATTATTCTGATATTTGTCTAATTTAAGATACTCTCCCATACTGTTGCCATTCACATATTTCATATATATCCAGTCATGAAACACACTGAACAAGAGCATTGTTTTCCACACGCGATAACCTTAAGGTATGAACTAATGTACTGACAGAAAAATCACACAGAGTATAATTTAAAACAGTAATAATCTACGTGGTCAGATGGGCTGTTCCAGAGACAAAAATAAATACATATCTGCTATTTCAGAGATATTTCTCAAAGTGTCATCTTACAACTCTAAAAATTCTTAGGTTGTATAATTTTTTGGCCTTCCAGTCTACAGGTAGGTGTTTGTTCTCACTCTGCCAAGATTGATGAAAGCTTAGGTCAATATAATGGAAACACTTACTGACATTTTTAATCACTATTTTAATATACTTGTCTGAAGATTGATTTTAAGCATTTTGTGTCATTCCATCAAACTTAAACCCAGACTATCTTTCACCTTTTCCATTCTACCAAATACACGGGGAGGGAGAGGAGTCAATATACCAAACAGAGCTTGAAACAAATTTGACTTTTAGCTTACTCCAATGAGTTCTTTGTACTAAATTCCTTGACGAACACTAATGAAAGGCAACTTTCTAATATGGGGATAGAATTTGTTGGATGTCACAGAATCAGCTCAAGGAGAAGAGGAGAAATTTGATAAAATGCATAACATATCACAGGCTCATTTTGTTTACCCTTTTCCTCTCCAGAGGAAAAGGGTAAACAGGTTATAGTAGCAGGCAGGAATGAGAGGAAAAAAAAGTGTGTCACAAATGCTACAAGTGAAAAAATTGTTCTTCATAGCAGTACAAATATTGTACCTGATGTGTTCTACCACATAGCCTGCCAGGTAATCAAAGTAGAGCAGAAGGCTATATATTCACTGTGTCTGAGTAAGCATAAACTTTCAAAGGAAGACAGGGTGCTCAGGTAGGCTGATGCTGGGGATCCCAGATGATACAGGCTGCATAGAGCTATGCATGTGCTAGGAAAAGTAGCATGCCTGCCTGTCACAGGATGAAGACGCACAAGCAGACTTTAAAGGTGATGGAAAAAAGATTTTCTTTTTCAAGAAAGAATTTTCAAGATTTTTTTCGATCCAGGAAATGAACAATGCTGGACTGAAAGGAAATACTGTAAGGAGGATGTCTAGCTAAGAACAAAGGGAATGATTTTGTTCTCTGACTTAATTTTCCTCATCAAGAAGTTTCAGGTTTTCCCTGTTTGCAGTCTGGTCTCATGCTATTTTACTACTTTGTATTCCAAAGAAATTAAAGACCTACTTATCCTTCAGTGTAATTTAATATGCTATTTTGGAAAGAAAGGGATGAGTACAGCTAACTTCAAATTCTTTGTGATGTGAAATATTTTCATGGGCAGTTCATAGTTACCTAGGATCTCCTGCTTTAGCTCAGTTGCAATTCAATACTGTTTCAGTATTTAGTGAATATTTCATCATATTTCCTCTGCTACATGAACTGAAAAATATTTGATACTTCTATTGTGCCGTCAGATTAATTCCCAAATAATGAACCAGGAAAACAGTCATTAGGTATAAATTAATAAACTTCAGGAGGAAATGAGATTTGTTACAAATGATTTTGAATGCTTACATTTGATTTAGATTTATAAGCCAATGAAGACATTTATAAATGTATAGTTTCATAAATATATGTATACAGAAACAAAGAAGTTTCTTTGTTGATAAAGGCAATTATCCAGACCTTGGGAAAAAAAAAAACAAACAAAANAAAAAAAGGTAAATGGGAAAAAATGTGCAGACCTCTGCCTAGTACATGCCTAGTACTACTTCTAAGACTACATTCTAAAAACACTCTCCTCCTGAGAAGCTTTTCAACATGCAAATCAGAAGATTCTAAAAATGGTCAATAGTACTTTTAAAATACAGTACTGTTCTTGAAACTGATTTAACCATTTGCATACTAGTCTTTCTTTAAAACAAGATACTAAATGATGTGTATACTGTTTTGCATTAAAAGTTAGTGCAAATACATGCGTTCAAAATATATGGATTTTAATCTTTAAAAGTTAAATGTATTATTAAAATACTTTTTCCAATCATAAATTTTATGTTTGTAACTAATTCACATAAAGGAACTTTCCAAAAAACTCCACTCCCTTTGAATTCCATTAAATTCTGGGGTTGCAACTGCAACACAACTGTTGATAGGATCCATTTCAGCACAATTCATTTTTTCATTTTTATGCATCAGAAATTAAATACCAAAAAAAAGACTTTTTTTTTCCAGAGATTTTTTTCACCCAGAAGGATTTTTATAAAGCAAACCTGTCAATTGAAATAAATATAAATATGTTGTTTCCTGTTAAAAAGTGACATTGCAATTAAAATTTTAATTGGATTTATTATTACTACTATTATTAATATTTTAATGTAATAAACCTAAGACTTGGGACATATATAAAAATCTGTTTCACATGCTTTTAAAATGCAATTTCCTAATACTTATGTTCTTCAAAGTACAGGTAAGTTCTTGTTTTAAGTAAAACAGTGTTTCAGCTTTCAACTCAGCCTTCAACAGACACTAAAAATGGTAATTGTGAAACTGTGTATCTACCCCTACTCTGATTACTGACTGAGAAAATAAATCCTATTTTAATGTTTATTTATTGGAAGCAATTTCCAATAAATAATTAAATTTGGACTATTTTCAATAAGGAACCAAAGTAAACAATAAAATAATTGTAACATTTTCCTTTAACACTGTGGTGGGTTTTTATTTAGTCATTAGTGTCTTATTTCTGAATTAAATTTTAAATAAAAAATAATGTCATGCAGAAAACTCCACCATTTCTTGCACACAGCTATCTGGCTATTCAAATCACGTGGGTTGTCTTTTAGCAGAAATGTTTTGGAGCACATCACTGTAGTCCCAAGGCCATAAAGGTAATTTATAAGCTCTCATATATTTAAGTAAGGAAAATTTAATAGAAACTAGGAAATTAAATTTCTACTGAACAAAGATAATAGTTGTCTTTTTGAAGATTAATTTTTACATAGGTGCCAGGACACTGTGTGACTAGTATTCCTCGATAATTTCTTCTTTCAAGTAGGAATTATAACTACAGATTTTATATTTCAAGGAAGAGAATCAAGGACTATCCTGTTGGTTTTATACTTTGTTACAAACAAGGTAGGTTCATTTAGATAGTTGATGAAAGTTGACTAACCACACAAAGCATTTCAATACATGTGCAAAGCGATTTGTCGTTTCAAATCGTACATATACCGTTGGGGGGAGAAGGAAGGGAGATACTATTTTTCCTGTTCTCTGTACTTTATCATGCAATGTTAAGATCATTAGATTTTGCAGAAAGAGGGTCATTAAAAGGATTTAGGCATACACAAGTTGCAGGGTGGTGGATCTGCATTAGTCCTGGATGCTGAAGAGCAGTACTTAGCCTCATGAAGGGCCACCACTCCTCCACTGACCTCTGTACCACAACTGGACGAGGGTCTTGCACAGCAAATCCCCAAACTGAGCACAGGAATACAGCGACTGCAGTGTCTGCGGGTTACTGCACTCTGGATAAGGTTTAGCAACCAGTTTTGCCACTGAGCAGTTCATTATTCAGATATTGAGAATAGGGCTGATTTGCGAAGGTTGTCAGGACAGTAACAAGCATCATCTGCTCCGTGGGCAATAGGCAAAAGTTGATCTTAATTCTTTTGACTACTTCTTTCTTCTTTTGCTGACTACCGACTGCTTTTCATGCTGAAAAGGGCAAGTTTTTCCTTGGGGTTTTTTGTTGTTGTTTTGTTTTCCAGTCAGGATTTATAACTGTTCATTATTAAACAGTATCTCTTACAAAGTAATCAGTACAAGAACAGAGACTTCCAGCTATTATAAGAACAGCTTCTGAAACAGCCTTGATCATTTGTTTTTGCAGTATTTTTGTTTTTGCAGTATTTTTCTTCTAGCCTTTCACAAAATGTTGCTAGGCTGGAAATGCAGAAATAACTGATTACATTGGAACTCTGGCACCACTATAATCTTTTAACCCTGGCAGTCAAGAACTCAGAGATAAAAGGTTTATAATTACACTGTATATCTAAGCAACACCATTATTTTAAATGCACACATTGAATTAATTGAAATAAAAAATGTTAAATTGCTAAAATATGATACTTTAAAGTAGAAGATAGATTCAGCACATCATTATAGATAGTGGAAGAAGAGAGAGGACTGTTTTCCCCCACCTCAGTGAACTTTGTTCTTTAAGCCTAAGCTGAACCATTCTGATCTTCATGTCTTGAAAGAGCAAAGAAATCTTTCTGCTCATTATTTAAAGAAATCAGAACTTTCATTTTGTTTTTACTTTAAATATATTTATCTTTGGAAAAGAGGACCCCAAGCTAATTTTACTGACATACAGAATTAATAATACCCTTTCAGTTTTTGGCACTTGGACCTTTCTAGAAACAATTTTAATTTATAGGCTTAATCAAACAGAAATATGCTCTCTAAACTCTAGTGAAATAGAGACTGAGGTTGAAAAATTCCTCATTCAAGTTAGCTTTTTAATACTTTTACCTTACTCTACTTTCCTGGTCTTCCTAAAGGTGTTCTGTAATGTAAAGTAGCAATTAGAAAATTTTAAAAAGTCTGTACTAAAAAAGAAAAGCTGCCCCTAGATGCTTAGTCTCCGAAGAAATTGCAAGAAAAAAGGAGCAGTCTGTTCTTCTAAATATGTCCGTCCATTCACCCTTTTCCCTTCCACTGCAGAGGCATGAATACAGTATCCTTTAGTACAAACTAGATCACAACCTATCATTCTTAACTATGACAATTTCATTTACTTTTGATGCAGACAACACTAATACACAATAGAAACCTCAATTTAAAAAAAAAAAAAATTGAGCTTTTATTTTTTTATATATACTACATTATTTACTTATATCTAGCATGTAAGAACTCTGCATTCAACACAGAAAAAGAAAAAAAAAAAAGAACTCATCCATCTCTTATGTATTTCTCTTCTTTACTAGTCTTAACATGATGACATACACTGAAAGCCAGAAGGCTGAAACAGAACTAGATGGAAACATGTACACCATGACATTTGCTATATTTATTTTTGTCATCAAGCATTTTATCCAAATTCAAAGAACCTCCCAAACCCAGAGTCATACTGACAATGTGTTTTCCTCTAGTTTTATCAAATTCCTGTCCCTTCAAAATTAGCACCTCTCCTTTCAGTATTTTACACACCAAACCTGTTGAGTGTAACATTTTCTGTGGTCCCCTACTATCTAGGGCTGTTTCTAGGGTCTGAGTTTTGCATGAAATCTTACAACCCCTAGTAATGTGTAGCATGTTGGATTCTACCCTTTAATCTTCGTGTGCAGTACAAAAGAATACCTCAAAATGTCAAAATACATGAAACGTGTTATTTCAGTAAGATTTCTTCACAAAGAAAGAGGAACAGTTTATTTTCTCATGAGCAAGGTTTTTGATTACGCTAATTTTAATACGGCCTCTTGGTCTCATTTCTTTCAATTCACCCATTGCATTAACAATGCAACTTTTAACCTATAAATACAATTATGCTTTAAAAGAAAATTTTAGCCATAAATTTCTTATACAAATAGACATCCATTGTTAAATATCTATTGTCTGTATGATAAAAAAAAACCAACCCACAACCTCCCCCAAAACACCCCCCAGCAATGTAGGACTACTTATCTGACAAGAAATAGGGCAAAATGCAAAGGTAAATCTTAGGGGCTTTACACATTTGACTTTTATAACTTAGGGTTTTTTGTCTTATGCTAAATTAATGTTAAATAGTTTGCTTCACAGAAAGTAAAATTGACTTTGTCCCCTTATCATGCAAAGGCGATTCTGGATCCAATAGTAATGATATCATCTCTGAGGTCCCACCTTGACTACTAAATCAGACACTGAGAATATCAAATGGTAGTTAAGACCTGGAACTAAAGCACAGCATGGGCCTCATATGCTTACATACAGTCTTCTATATCACTACATTATCAGGGCCAGAAGTGCTCTCCTTTAAGCCCAGAGAAGCTCTTCCAAACTAACCTAGTTGTCTTCTAGATACTATAGAGGACTTATTGAAATATATGTCAGTGCATTAGTTTATTATGAACATCAAACATATTACCTTCACATTCTCAAATGAGTAGTTCATGCAATGCAAATTTATTATCTGGGAATAAACAAAGTAAAATAAAATAAATAAAGTGTATACCTCTCATCCCTCTTAGTATTTGTACAGATACACTACAAAATAAACAGCAAGGAAAAGTAAGGAGGAAGAAAAATAACAAAAAGAACAAACAAAAAGATTTGGTATTCTCCATTCTAGTTTATCAAAACAGAAAATTGTCTATTTTCAAAAACACTAAAAAGTCTTCTAAAGTTTTTAGAACTAAAAACTACTGTACCACGAAATCTCACTGTTGTCAGGAGTCTGAAGTATAGGAAGAGTAGTAAGTTAAGAGAAGGAAAGAGCATCTTGCAGGCCCTGGACTTATTCTTTGTCATGAAAATGAAGAATCAAAATAAATGAAAACAGAAAATAAATAAAAAACAAGGAAAAATGTGGGAGGTCATGAAAACTAAATATTTGAATGTGAGTCTACTCTGTATATAGTTACTTATATTTTTTGCCAATAAATTTTTTTCCCATAATTTTTGTGGATATTTAAAATAAAATAACTTTTCAGCAACAAATCAATGGCTTTCACACTGAAACTTGACCAGAGACTGTGTGGTCTTCATCGTGGAGGATTTTCAAGATGCACTTTGACCTGCAGAAACCTCGTGTGACCCTATAGCTGATGCTACTTTGAGCAGAAGTACTTTTGAGGACTGGGGACCTCATTAAATCTCTTCCTGCCTGAAACATTCAGATGAGATAATTTTTCCAACAGGGCAGAAGCATGTACCCATGTGAAGCTTCACCTCTGTATCTGTAGAGTGTATACCACACTGATTTGTATCTCTGCATGCATAAAAATGGGTTTTATAGGGCAGATATTCTACAGGTATACTTAGCAAAAAATACATAAAGTTTATATAAATCTTAGACCAGGCCATAAAAGCAGCTAGGCAAAAAGTAAGTAGCAACCTCATGAAATACTACTGACACCAGAGAGAAATACTATGAAAAGTAATTCTCAAAATTAGCATTTTTTAAGCTCCAACACCAAAAAAAAAAAAAAAAAAAGGCAGCCTCAGCAAAGTAAATTTAAACAAGACAAAATGCCAAAACCATCTGCAAGAGGTAAGAAATGTTCACTGAAATAAAGACCATCAACAATGTGTATTAAATGCCCTCAATTTCAGCTCAACAGACAGACAAGGCTTCAGATCACCTAACAGCAGGAACAGTACTTACTTTTCGTGTAATTCAAATGACTCTCATAGACTTTACATAGACACTTGGGACAGTACAAAAGCATATCTGATTTAAATCCATTTAAGCAAATATTTGGTCTGTTCTTGTAGCTTATATATCTGAAATGTTAGACTTGCAGAGCCTGAAGGATCACATATAATAGCTATTTCTTGCTGAAAATAGTACGGTGAATGAATCAGCTCAGGATTTGAGTGATTTTCTTCTCCCCAGGGTAGATGAAGCTGTGTTGACACATTAAGGGAAAGCTTGCAGGTACTTCATCTGTCTTTTCTGGTCTGCTAAATCTCTGATATAAAGTTAATAATGAACAAAATGTGGGAACAAATAACCTTCTGATTAGTTATTTATTTTCCTGAATTGATGCATCCTCACTAACCACGTAATCATTGATTAAATTAAATAAAAGCTATCAAGTGAAGAGATGATTTAGTAATAAATACCTTAAAAGAGATACCTTTTAAAAAACATAAAATTCAATTATTAGATAATTTTAGAAACGTGTTAAAGATGGCGTCTAGTTTCTAATTTCAATTAATTCTCAATGTAATTATAAAATAACTAAAAGCTTTGTCCACATGTTCCTTTAGAAGTGCAGTTGGAATAGGCAAGAAAAGCCAGGAAGATTATGACTCTTCTGTTTTTTTCACTCCACTGCTAAAATATTTGTTTATTTCACTATATCCATGTGGTTGCCAGTTTTGAGACTCATATTTATTCTGTGTATTATTTAATATCTATTTAAATGTGTCTGCATGTCTATTCTCTTCTGATGTAATGAACAAAAAATGAAATGTAGAGAATTCAGACAAGGGCAAGAAGATTTGAAGCTGAAGTCTTAAAATACTATTTGCAACTTGAGCATGGGTCACATACACATAAAAGATGTGGAAGTGCTAACACAGAGCCAGGGTGAGGATGAATCTCCCTATGTTAGAAATAATTTCTGCAGCAGTGTGGAGAGTGTTGTCTGGGCAAGGGACATTCAGCTTCTTGTGTGCTAGGATAGCTCTTCTTATTTTACTCCCCTATCTTCAGGGTTTTTTTTTTTTTAGATTACAAATTTGTGTAATAAGAATTGTAACATGCATAACAGAATAGCAATACACATGAACACACACACACAAAAAAAAAAAAAAAGTGTCAGAAGCCTGATGGAAGGCTGTTTATTTTAAAGTGTTCACAGAAAACTTAGAGAAGCCATTAGCATTAGACAGGTATTTGAGTTATAGAACCAATCTGACCTTTTCAGGGATTTGCTAGTATTTATTGGCACTCCAAGTGACATTTATATTGTTAAATGAAAAGCTAAATGCCTGAAGCTGCCAATGGAGTAGTTATGAGGACAGCACCTGATCACAGAATACTATAAATTACTTGGCCATAGCTAAACTGCAGAATTCAAGGTCTCCTGATGATCACACAAAATACCTGTTCAGTCTCTACAGTCAATTCATAATACTTTTGCTGGAAATACCTTTATCCAACCAATTATATAACTAATTTGAACCTCCTTTAAAAGGGAAACCATTCTGGAATCAGACTGGTCTGGGTTGGAAGGGACCCCAAGGACCATCAAGTTCCAAGCCCCTGGAACCTCCAGGCCTGCATCTAGACAAGGTTGCCCAGGGCCCCATCCAACCTGGCCTTGAACACCTCCAGGGATGGGGCATCCACCACCTCTCTGGGAAGCCTGTTCCACCACCTTGACACTCACTCTCTTCTCCCTGATACCCAAACCAAACCTTCCCTCCTCCAGCTTAAATCCATTCCTCCTTGTCCTACCAATATCTACCCTTGTAAAAATCCAATTCTCCTCCTGTCTATGTGCTCCCTTGAAGTACTGGAATGCTGCAATGAGATCCCCCCACAGCCTTCTCTCTCCAGGCTAAACAAGCCCAGCTCCCTCAGCCTGTCCTCATAGGGGAGGTGCTCCAGCCCCCAATCACCTTCCTGGCCTCCTCTAAACCCCCTCCAACAGCTCCACATCTTTCTTGAATTGGGGGCCCCAGATCTGGACGCAGCACTCCAGATGGGGCCTCACAAGGGCAGAGTAGAGAGGGACAGTCCCCTCCCTGTCCCTGCTGGCCACCCCTCTTCTGATGGAGCCCAGGACACCACTGGCCTCATCTTGCAGGACCCCCAGGTCCTTCTCAGTGGAGCTACTCTCAAGGAGCTCATCTCCAGTCTGTCTATAAGTCTGGGATTCGTCTGGCCCAGGTGCAAGACCTTACACTTTGCTGTGTTAAACCTCATGAGGTACACCCAGAGCCACCTTTCCAGTCTGTGAAAATCCCTCTGGATGGCTTCCTTTCCCTCCATTGTGTCAACTGCACCACTGGAATTAATGTCATGGATAAAAAAGTGAAGCTAAGCTGCTATTTACATTCTGAAATGCATACCACTTTCATGTGCCAAAACCGAAAACCTCCTGAAAATCTCCAAAACAGCAAAACAGGCTGCAAAACTTCGGTGCCTCATCTAATTTGTCCATCATTCTTCTTAAACTGAAGACAGCCCAGCAACTTTGATTCCTTTCACATTTTGCATCATTACACACCAAGACCCCCTTTTTCCCTGAGGATGTATTTTTATTTAACTACAGTTTAAAAAGATGAAATTACTGCATTTATATTGGGACTAGAGTTTGGGGTTTGAAAATGACAGAGGAAAGATTTGTATAATGAAAATATAATCCATATTAACAACAAAATCATTATTCATATGTACACTGATTAGTTAAAACTCTTTCTTATCTAGACCATGGGATTTTTTATTTTTTTTATTTGCAACTGGAGAATAATTCACTGCCATGAGAATCAGATGTTTCTCCTCTTAGGGCATGAAAGAAAATTCTTTATTCCAAGTTTTGTAGAACAAGCCTAAGCTAAAGCAGCTTTACATCAGCTAAAAGATATTTTAAATTAATTATATTTCTCACTTTCATTTTTTGTGTTTCTGCATTTCCTTAAGGTCTCTAAATGGCAGCTCCACAGTAATGGAAATATGCCTGTGCTTGTATTATTTCCAGGAAGAACTCAACTTCTCAAGTGAGGTCTGCTCTATGTAATTTCAAATCCTTAGCTGTTTAGATTCAGAAAGTTCACAGGCCAGAAAAATGTAATTCTATATAATTAGAGAAAAGTAGAAGTTGAGTTTTTACTGTCAGACACAGTAAAAATGATGGTCCAGAAAGTTTGTCCATTTCTTCCCAATTTAAAAACTAGTTTACTAATTATTTACTTCTTTTGCGATGATATATAAACAAAATGTGCTGTGTTGATGCTGTACTTTTAGCAATAGAGGCTATCCTGCCTAATCTACTGGATAAGCCCTTAATAAATCAATTCATTTCAACCAGACAAAAGGCAGTCTTCCACCCACATCATCTGGGTTTCTTTTCAGTTTTTCCCAAATGCTGGCACATTATGATGAAATGAAGTGCTTGCGATGCTAGAACTGGAAAGAGAAAAAAAAAAAAAAAAAAGGGTTTTCCTTTGTCCCAGAAGACAAAAAAGAAATACAGCTGATGAGGAGGCAATAAGATTGAACAATGAATGCTTATGTACGTATTTGCTACCAACTAACTGGTCTCATCAAGGAATAAAACTGAAAATAAAGAAGAGAGAAAAAATCATTATCAGAGCGCTAATGAAAAATATGTTCATAAAGGTAATCTTGTGTATTAATGATAGATTAAACCTTTTTAACATAATAGTGTTTTCACATAACTGAGTTAGCTCAATCTTTTTTGTTCTTTGTAAAAAACACATCCATTCACCAACCAATAATGTTCCATCCAGCAATGTTGATGGCGTTTTGCTTTGCTTTTTCTTTATCAATTACGTGCAGTTCAAGAAAAAAGTAACGCCCACATAGTATTTGCCCCGCTGATTAAATAATATCCTGTGATTAACAAATGGCTCAGATTTCGAGATAAATCAGAAGGAAACCACAGGCAAGGCTGTTTACACTTGCTTTCACTGTGGGGATCCTAAACAAAAGCACCTGCAACAAGAACAACAGACTTTATTGACCCAGTCTGACACAACAAAGCGTAATGTCAGCTCTAATAGACAATTTCCTGACTGCACCATATTTAAAATTTAACAGAAACATAAAAGATAAGTAAAAGGAATTTACTGTAAAAAAAATACCAAACCAAAAACCAAACACCAGAATAAAGCTCTATCACAATGAGCCATAATCAAAGTAACTTTTTTCCCATAGCATCTACGGCAATGTGAGAAGGCATTTGGTCCGTTAGCCTTTCTCATGTCCTCTGTCACTGGGTTCCCTGCCTCACGTGGCAGCAGGCCCACATTTTTCCTTAGTCTTTGGCTGCACCTGTAAAGTCTTACCTTTATGATCCTTCTCCAGAGTCCACTCAAGGTTGCCTTTGCCTTTCCTAAGCCCATCCCTCCATGTTCAGATAGCATCTCTACAGCCCTCCTGGGTCACCTGATACCTTTTCCACCTCTTGTCTGAGTTTCGTCAAGAGCTCCTCATTTTTCCATGCCTCCTGTCTCCTTTGCCTGATTTCCTGCTTACCAGGGTAGATCATTCTTGAGCCTGGAGGAGGTGTTCCTTGAAAATCAATCAGGTCTCCTGGGGCCTTATTCTCTCCAGGACCACTTTCCATGGGATTCACACAAGCAGAACAAGCAAAGTCTGCTCTTCCCAAGTTCAGTTTTGGGATCCTGCTTTTTATCTTGGTCTGTCCTCTCACCATTCTCAATTCCACCATCTCATGGTTGCTACAGTCAAAACAGTCCCTGACCTTCAAAACCCTGACCAGCTCTTTGCAAGGTATGATTTTTGCAGAGCATCTCCCCTCATATGGCTCTTGAAGATTTGTACTAGGAAGTTGTCATCAATGCACTGCAAAGCCTGGATTGCTTGATCTCTGCTAGTGTTGCCTTGCTCTTCCAGCAAATATCAGGATGAGTATAGTCACCCATAGTGACCCCAGTCTACAAAAAGACAGCTTTTTCAAAACATCTGAAGAAATAGTCTACTTCTTCCTGATGAGGCTGAATGTAGCTGTCCATACTGATCACCCACTAACCCTGACCCATGAACTCTCACGTGGCCCATCATCCATCCCCAGCTGCGTCCTCACAGTAAGGGCAGCTCCTGTTCCTCACATTCTTGGCCTTTCCTTCCTAATAGGCCTCCATTCATTCTCTGCATAATTTCAGTTGTGGAATTAATGCTGGATTTTTTTCACTAAAAATTATGCTCTCATTTAGATAAAATTAATTTAGGAAATAGTTTCAGGTATACAGTTGCTCAGACTGTACCATCACAGTATTCTTCCAACTGTTAAACCAATTAACTGTGCAGTTGTAATGAGGGAGGAAAGCCAGTAACATCTGGATTAAGACCACTGTCTACCTCTGTGGTGTGCTCTTTTTCTATTCATCACAATACTCAAGAGTTGAATAAACTGAATGGTGAAAACGGCATTTGTGTGGTATTGCTGCCTTTAATATCATGCATAGAAAACACTCATGCTTTTTTGTTCCTTTTGTTACTACGGTAGACAGGAGAGCATGACTTAATTCAGTGATATCAACCTGTATTGCCTTTGGATTATGAAAGGTAGACCTAAGGAATCCTTATCCTGGAATATCCATTGGAATGTAGCAGACATAAAACCTTTCTTCTGTTTAAGGGGAGCCTTCACATGCACTAATGAAAAAGATTAAATTGAGGATTATGAAATACCTATGTACTAAGTATAAACTACATTAAGCTGCAGAAAAATCTTCAGCTAATACCAGACGGGGCTAGAAGACTACAGGGGGTATATTTCACATATTTTTTGCCTTCTCCTGCCCTTTCCTGGGCATCCATTCAAAACTAGTGGGACAAACAACAGTCTCCCTCTAAAAAAGTATTACGGATTTTTATGTTTTTACAGCTTTTCAGGGGTGAAAGATGCATAATTGCAGATGTTTCTTCATATCCCATTCAGGCCTGTTTCAACCAAGCCTTCTGAAGGCTCAAAGGCTTCTGAAATTGAGTCAATGTCCTCTGGGATTCCTCGAAGAGTAAAAGAGGCATCAAGGCAGTACATTGTCCATTACTGAATTAATTTCCTTTCAAAAATTCCAAAGATTATCACACACACACCCCTTTCCTTGACATTACAAGTTCTAAATGGGTATTTTACCTTCCTTTGTTTATGTATAACCCAAGCCGAAGAGGTTCAGCCCAAAAATATATTGAAAAATAACAATAACAACAACAAAAAAAAAGACAGTCCACAAAACTCTGGCCTTTATATTCAAGAAAAAAAAAAAGTCTTGTGTTTTTTTCTAATCATTGCCAATACTTGTTATATTAAAAAAATCTCTTCACAGGTTGAAAGGCATGTATGTTTTTATATTGCTCAAGAATGAAAGATGAGGAGTTGAATTCTATCACTTTATTTATACTGTAAGCATAACACAAGGATATTTAAAAGAAATTCCATATGACATTTAACAGTGAAATGATGACAGGGTCTGTTTGTAATAAATATATATATGTATGTATATGGTCTCATTTATATATTTTTTTTCACTTTGTTACCTTATTGAATAAGCTTAGGAGGGAATGCTGCTAACACTGCTCTAAATCCAGGCAGAGGTTTAATAAAGTCACTTTTAAAACCCTTGTGTGGGTAACTGAGAGCAAAGGAGGTTCATTTCTTCCTTGGTGGACAGATGTCCGCAAAGCAGTCTCTGTCCTAATGTGTCTTAGTAAAAAAGGAAGAGAATGCTCAGTTCCTTCTCAGTGACAAGGTAATAAGCTTGTGTTGTGACATCAGGTTCCTGTGACACCTGAGAAGTTCAGAAGGCATTCTTCTAGATACATCAAAAGGAAGTATTTCCACTACCAATTGAATTCATCAGGATGGCCACAAGTGTGTGCCCACAAGTGGGAGGAAAGAAATACTTTTAATAGCATGTAAAAGTTACAAGGGATCTCTGACTTGTAATGGGCAACAGAGCTGAAATACATCTCTCTCCCAACAAGTTTGACAGAGTGGCCATTGCATAAATACCTCACCAGTGAACTATGAGCTTTTTAGACAAACACACTCTTTTGTTAATAGGTTCATCAACCTACATCATAAAAAGACCTGGTCTTATCTTTATCTTCTTCCATTTTTACAGATACCAGAAACATTTATTTTCTGCATTTCTATTGAATACATTAATGGAAATTTTCACAGAATCACAGAATCAAGAATTGTACGGGTTGGAAGGGACCTCGAGAGATCAGAGTCCAACCCCCTGCCAAAGCAGGTTCCCTAGAGCAGGTCACACAGGTAGGTGTCCAGATGGGCCTCCCATCTGTGTCCAGATGGGCCTCCAGAAAGGGAGACTCCACAACCCCCCGGGCAGCCTGTTCCAGTGCTTCATCACCCTCACTGTGAAGAAGTTCTTTCTCACATCAGTGCGGAACCTCCTGTGGTCCAACTTGTGGGCATTGCCCCTTCTCTTGTCCCCACAGGGAGAAGGGAAGAAGAAGAGGTTGGCCATCTCCCTTTGTCTCCCACACTTCAGATATTTATAAACATTGACGAAATCCCCTCTTGTATGAGATCCCCTTTCTTATTCTCATTTTCAAGGAGCTACTCAGTCTTTCCACTCCCTATGTTTCAAGTTCTGTCTACTGCAAACTTCTTCCAAATAAACACATGGCTTCACTTCCACCTGGTAATTCTGTTTTCCTGTATTAATTTCATGAAATAACTGTTCATTTTTTGTGTAACAAACATACCCAAATCTCCCTTGAGAAAGCACAGTTCTTAACAATTATTCTTGAGACTACTTTGCTATTTTAAAAGGTCAAAGCATTCCAGCCTAAATATAATATACTTTATAAAGAGGAAAATAGAAGCAACTATGTCGTTGTGCTATCTACTACCCCAGCTCTGAAAAGAAGCACAACTTCTTCAATAACACATTTAAATTAGTGTAGTGAATTTTCAGAATAAAGATTAGGATCAAATACTTTCAGCAACACATGCATAAGTAGATCATTGATGGGTTTAAAACTGCTTCATAAAATGTTTTTAAGTGCAGAAGTCATAATGGTAAAACAGGATCTTACATCAGAGTATGAGAATTGGGCAACACCCTGAGAATCTGTCTACATGACAACATGCAAGGCAGACAAAAGGTTTTATTTAAAATCTAGGATGTAGTGGAAAGCATTTAATGATAAACTTCATAGTGTTTGCTCTTGACTAAATTAAAAAGTCACTACAATGATGATTAATTAATAAATAAATGAATAAATGGAAAATTGGAGCAGTTGAGAATGAAAATGTCAATAGGTATGTATGTACAGAAGAAAATCAAGACTGCTGTGATTTTTTTATCCCTATCATAAAGTGAGGCTTCAAACAGATTCCGACAGTATCCATTGCAAAGAGGTTTTACTGGAAGATGAAATAACAAGGTACCCCCAAAGCATATCATCCCATCTCTCCTTTACTGGTGCATTTTCTTTTACAAACCTTAGAAAATGTGACATGACATGAGAAACTACAAGACACAATATAAAAAATTGAAGAATGTGAGAGACAACAATGTGAGAAGATGACCGAAGTTAAAGCTCAGACTGTGAAGGATGTCTGGGTTTCACACACAGTGAAGAAAAACTTATGACTGAAGCAGTTGGACTTCACAGGCACCTGAGGGAAGAACTGAAGACCTTTATGAAAGTATGGACTTCCGAGGCCAGCAGTACCTAGGCAACCACATCAGCAGTACCATGTAAAGCCTAGACTACCTCCTTAATAGCATCAAATATCAATTGGATATAGCAAGACCAGGACCAGTGGGGAAAAACTAATTATTATCAGGTTGTTTAGTTGAAAGGTCAGGAGAAGGGAAGGTGGAAAGAGAGGAGACAGCGTGTTTTCCTTGGCTAATGAGAAAGCCTCTGGAAGGACAGATGGAGTAACCTGGTCTCACCATGTCAGCACCCATTCCAGCCTGATGGCACTGGCATCTACCAACCACCTCCTAACACTGACTATTAAATTCATATACAGAGAAAGGAATAAATGCTTATATACAAAAATTTGTTTCAGTCAGGTTTGGGGTTGTAACTGTGTAAGATTCTCACATGTCAATGGACCTTTTTTTCAGAGAATTAGTTCTTCATAGAGAAACATAACTACTTAATGTGTATATTTAGATGCCTCTGCCTCATAGCACTGGGAATGCTCACAGTTTAATTGTAGCATCAAGTATGTGAGTTCCCAAAATACTGTCATAGTTGACAGAGAACAGAATATTTTAGTTTATGATTCATCTGACCTATTTTGATATCTACATTAGGTAAGGAGAATCACAGATAGGAATTTTTCAGTTTCTCTTTGTCACTTTTAAAGGAAACCTAAAGTGATTACCTCAGATGCAGGTCTTTACTACACTTTAACTGTCTATGTTTGGTCAGATGAATCACACCAGAAGTGTCCTTGCTCCTCACAGAAATACTTCAGATGAATCATTTTCACAAATAACTCAGGATGTCAGAGATGCCCATTTACTCTTGTCAATCCTTTTATATCCTGCCTTCTCTCAGAATCCTATCAAATAACTTTTATTTGTTTGGGGGGTGGAGGGGAGGGGAGGGTGTCGGGGTTGTTGGTTTTTTTGGTGGTTGGTTTTGTTTGTTTGTTTTGTCTTGGGTTTGGGTTTGGGTTTGGGGTTTTTTTATGTCTCAGGTATCACTAAATACAAAGTTTCATCTGGAAATGAATCAAAAATTAAAAAAAAACAATCAACCAACCAAATAAAAAAAAAAAGAAACCCAACCCAAAACTCAAACAGATATATCCCTTTCTAATGCTTCTCTTTCTTATAATGAAGAGGTGCGAACGCTACTTTAGTCATCAAACTTTGTCACATACTTTAGTGTCAGTATGCCTTAGGACTATAAAGAGATGATCACACGGGAAGGTCACTGATGACTTCAAATGTCAATATCCAATGACTAATAAACTCCTCCTTTTATTGACTGTAGCTGTATTTATCTCTTAATAATGAAATGAGAACCACACATTTGCAACTAGATTTACACATGAATTTACAACTCTGACATTACACACAAGGTATGGAGACACAGAAAAGCTCCTAGGAAATAAGGAGCTGCTCGCCAACTGAAGGCTGTCTGCTTTGTCTCCAGAATCCTACCCACAATCTGCACTGCTTAGTTCTGAAATCTGTATGAGTCTGACTGTAAAATGACCCACAAATATGCAGACAAAATGCCATGACTACTGTTTTCCATTGCCTGAATGGGTCTATAAAACTCTGCTTCTCTTAGGAAAGGACAGCTACTGTCCCAATCTTAAATAAATGTATTTGTCCTTATAAGGAATTTGTAAGAACACAGAAGAAAAGCAGCACCCACCACTGAGCGTGATAAACTTAGAAAACTTCTACCTACGGTTACATTTCATAACTCAACTCGGAAACCGAGGGAGTATGTGCATTTACAACTCCTGAATACCTGTCTTCAAAAATAGCATTGCATTGGGCAAACACTATCTATCTTTTACAAAAACTTCCCATACAAACTTTTATTACTTTTGTTCTCTTTATACTTAAGATTGTGGGGAGCCGCAGCTGGTCCAAAGATTGGAATGGGAGGGAGCGGGATGTGAGCTTAACTCTGACATCAAGCAGATACCCGTATGCCCTTGAAGAGACTGGAGAGTACCGACAAGAGCTGAGAAACTAGATAAGGAATTGCTGGACTGCCACGTGGAAGGCAGCTCATTGAAGCTGTAATGGAGAAAGAGTCATCCAATGAAATGCTTGTTGCTACTTGTGTTGTCTTGTGTGCGCCAATTAGGTTCTAATGCGGTGAGACACAGAGAGGATAAAAGAAAGCAGGCTGTAACAATAAATCACTTGACTCCTCTCAACCCATCTGGACTCTCTTTTTACCTTTACTTTTACTTTCTATTTTCCTGACCGTCATGACGACAATACTTAAGATGTTGAATTTAAAAGGAAAACCATACATATGCGTGTAATGAATGTTTAAAAATAAGTAACGTTAATACAAAATTACCTATATATTTTAATAGTAATGAAAAATCCTACCAAAACCAACATTTTTAACAGTGAATGGGAAGCGTATTTTACATATTTAAAGGACAAGCAATAACTGTAGCAAGCTTAATGATATTATTTTCTGCATCCCCACATAGATTTGTTACCAGATTTCCTCTGTTTACAAGAAAATAAATATTTATTGCTGTTGCTCAAATAAATGCTTATTCCTGTTTCTAACAAGAGAGGGTAATTGAGAGAACTGTATTGATCTTAGTTCAATATTTCCACCTCTATGGATGACTTTCTTGAGTAGCAAGAAGAATAAAGAGTTTTTTCCTGCATTAAATATATCGTCCAAAAGTTCAGAAAACAGTACCCAGCACTTAATTATAAACTCATATAGGCTTGTTTCTAATCACTTCCCAACACATTGTATTTTAAAGCAGACTTTGTTTTTCAAGTGGTGTAAAGTGGTGTAAAGTATAAAAATTAAATATTCCAACAAGGTAAAACTAGCCATTAGGTAAGTCAATCAGTAAACCAGATACAGACCAGAAATCACCTTGCTTAAAGGTATCAGTAGTTTATTATTCTTGTTTGAATTGTTTTCTGGAGAACAATCATCACCATATTTAACTAATCTCAAACTTCACCTCTTACTACTTCCTGGGTTATATGATTAAAAGCTAATGACCACAAACACAAGGACTTGGTGAGGAGCAAAGACTCTAGCGGTAGGCAGGGGCACCCCAATACCCAGACAGAGACACAACCTCTATCCCCGGTCTCTGTGGGGACCCCCCCCATACCAGGAGTCATTGGGAGCAGCTCTCTGGTCACCTCACAGACTGAGTTGGGGGTGAGGGGTGTCTCTGCCCAAAGGTACAGAGCTCACTGTGGGGTGCAGAAGAAGAGTGTGTGTGGACTGTGCAAGGCCAATTATGGGAAGTGTGAGGAAGAATTAGAGGTAGGAAAAGGATCAAGATATTTTGTGGAGGACTGAGTATGGGCAGAGTGAGGAGTAAGGGAATAAAATGGTTTCTGGTCACCAGGCCACGTCCCGCACCTCACCAGCCCAGTGTGCCCTGTCTCCTCATTAACTGCATTCCTTCCTTCCTGAGCAAAGAGGGTCTCTCTGTTTGGGGTATGTGTCGTTTCTGCTGAGTGTTTTCTGCCTGTGTTTGTGTGGCCATCTTGCACATACTGAGCTACCAGATTAAGCCAAGCCTATCACTAACAATGGCTAAAATTAACTTATAAATGTAGTTTCACGCGTGCTAAAATCTAGTAATATATTTTGAACAACTTCAGGGTTAAAAAAGTCTCTTTTACACCACAATTATTTTTTACATTTATTTTAAATAATTTGTCAGTGTTCCAAATCTGTGTTGCAGTACTGCTCATCTTGGTCTAGGGACCTCAAGTACACAACAGACTCTAAAAACTGACTCATAAATTCATGGGAATCCAACGATCGTTTCACAACTTTTTATAGCAGGCTGTAGGACAAAGCGACTATTTCACAGGTGTTACAGAATTCACCACCATAACCACTCTGATGAAGAAAAAGTGGATTTTATTTTGGGATTAACTGAGATCGGTCCTCTCCAGAATTTTATAAATCCCAGCAGTCTTCTCCTGAGTCCTGTGGTTATCCTAGGCCAAGGCTCAGCACTACAACATTCTGAGACAGATTATTTTTCAGTGTGGCCACCCTAAATGGTGATTTTTTCCCAGCTATTCCCAAAGTCACTGAGATAGCAACTCAGGCTAAGCACACAGAAGAAAGGTGCAGTCTTCTATAAGCTAATGACTGTTGTGTTTTCTTCCCCATTTTCCAATGCAAGCCAGCTCAACAGTTTTGTTAGCATCATCTTGATAATTAATAAACTATACAGTACTTGTTCAAAAGATACTGCTTTCTCTGTTGTGTTATACCCCACTGACTTGTACACATGCATTGTTTGTATACTTAGAGTTTATATTCTGGTTAGGCACAGGACTGGCTTAAAATGAAAAGCTAAATCTAATTAGGAAACAGAAATTAAGTATTCTTCCTCCTAAATCCCTTGACAGGTCTGATTTAATAGTTATTCTAAGAACATGCCACACTAGGGATTGGGTTGCCTCCACTTACAGTTTTATTAATTGTATGTTGGTCAAACCTACATTTAGAAAAGATTGCAATAAACACCAGCAGCTGCAGCGCTCTACAGTCTCTAATGGAAATTGAGCTAAAGATATGCAAAGGACTTCATGGTGTGCTGAGAAGTACACAGATCTTTAATAATTAGGGTATCAAGGTTTAGGTAATAGTTCTTATCTCAAGGATATTTTGTTTAATCCACCAAAGTTTAATATATAATTAATCAGTTCTATGAGCAGGTGGAAACTTCAGTTTCTGGGTCCTCATGTGATTATTACAGTTATAAAATACAAACCAAAGTTTTGCTTCTTCTTTTTTTGCATCCTTTATAGCCCGCTAAAATAGGAACACTGAACAGTAGCAAAGCTTTAGCAGGAGTAGAATTTGCCTACACTTCCAAATGGCTACAGAGAGGCTATAAAGTCAAGATTCTGGGAAGTAAGAAGTTTAAGTTTTGATATCCTTAAGCAGTTGAAGAAACAGAATCTGGATTTCCCACTGCAATGTGTTAACACCCAGAAGACAGGTAAACTTGACACAGCTGCTTGCTCACCCTACTTCCAGTGGGCTGAAAGGGTGGGGAAAGGAAGAGTAAAAGCAATAAAACTTGTGGGCCAAGATAAACATTGTTCTGTAAGTGAGGAAAGAGTGGAAGAGGAGTGAAAGAAAACAAAACAATTAATGGAAAGGCAATCACTCCCTGCCTCCTGCAGGCATATCGATACTCAGCCAATCCTTGAGCATAAGATGGCTAACCTCCCTAAACCTCACTCCACTACAATTTATGGGTGAGCATGGCATTATATGGTATGGAATATATCTCTGGTTAGTTCAGGTCATCTGTCTCATTGTGTTCTCTCCCAGCCTCCTGAGCACACCCCAGGCTGTTCACTGAGAGACAGAGTGAGAAACAGGCATGGACTTGGCGCTGTACACACTGTTCTGCAAGAGCTAAAATACCCATTTTACCCTCACAGATCTAAAACACAGAACTGTATGAGCTGCTAGGAAGAAAATTAACTCCATCCCAGCCAGAACCAGCACACCCATTTACAAAGTGAAAACTCGCAGTGTAAGAAGAGAATAAGCTGGTAACAAGGCTGGTCATGTCCAACATCACCAGAGAGGTAGAAGAGGCAAGAGTGCCAAGAGAAAACCCACAGCCTTGCAGGTCATTATATTTAGGATATCCTTACTGCTTTTGGTTACATTTCTCATTTTGTTAGCACCTTTGTATGCAAGAGAACTGGTATCTAATATAGAAGTGTGAAAATCAGGAACTGAAATGACAATTATTTCAGCTGAATTTATGCATAAATGGCTAACAGAGTGTCCGTGACTGCAAGTGGGAAAATTACAAAAACTTGGAACTTGTTCAATGTTTTATTGCAGCCTTTGCAAAAAGTTCTCCTTGGAGAAATGGTGACAAGTGAAGCAGGCAAACAAAGAACAAATCAAATGCTATGATCTATGTAGCTGTAAATTTATGTATCATCATTTGTGTGGAGGGGGAAAGTTCTGTATGGAAGTAGAGCGTTCCACCACATCTTCATGTATTTAAATATTCTGCTATATTTGCATATCCTTAAGTCACAGGAATGTTCACTGATAGGTGTTTCCATTTAGAGATGTTTTTCATAACTTCATTCACCTACTGTATGACAATTTCTTACTGTTCCTGTTAATCTTATTCAGGAAATGAAGAACTGCATATTCACAAGCATTTTTTTTAACAATAAATAATAAAGAAATGTTTGTTCTTCCATGAAATCCAAAGTGAATGCTCAATTTGGTGTGCTTCACCACAGGTTTTCATGGTATATCACAGAAATTGTTCAGAACATCACTAAGGAGATGTATTAGTTCCTATTCAAGATTCCTATTCAAACTTCCACACATATGTAGGTATACACACAATTAAATCAAATTATGCATCTTTTACACCACATAATTGTATTTCATTCAAATTACAAATCTCTGCTTATTTTATATTTTGGAAAAAAAAATTCTAAAATCTCTACATTCTTCCAAACAACTCTTCAATGAACTAGGCAAAAAGCAAAGGATCATGTTTTTGACCAAAGTTAATGTAAGACAATCTCCCATGAAACTGATACTACTTAACAAACGTGTCAAAAAGAAAAGATTTGTACTTTCTATTCTACAAGGCTATTTTAGCAGTTATTCTCTTTGTTACTGCATTTGTCAGAGCTGTTCAGGTTTAACATTCGTAACAGCTTCTTAATTGACTTAGCATTTTTAATAAAAATTCATCCTTCTACACTTGAGCTTAAATACACTTAGGTCTAGCCTAAATCAATCAATTTACAATTAGGGTTGATCAGCTGAATTTTCTATTAGATTCCACAGAATACAAATCTAAGATCTTTGTACCTACCGCTGCACCCTGCCAGCATGCTGTCTTGTTTACAGTGTATTGCACTCCTGAATACACACAGACACTTGCATCTCTTTCCTGAAATCTCAAATGCATAGTTCAATTCCAAACCCACCCCGAAACATAAATGCTGTAAAATTCTAGTATCTTATTGTTATCTGTTTTGGGGGAGGGGTACTGCAGGCAGCAAAGGGAATGGCTGACATTGAAAGTGAAAATTTCTATCTACCCAATGTGCTCCCTAAGGTAGAAGGCCAAAGTTCTCAAATGAGGGATTACATTCACTGAACAAACGCTCCTACTGACAAGCCTTATGCCATTGCTGGAAGAGTAGAGACACAGAATCAGTAAAGGTGAGGACCAAAGAAAGGCTGGAGGTAGAGAAGAACTCAGAGGGCAGGAGAATGTGCTATCAAGAATTAATACATTTCAAAATGTCTCTCGCAAAACATTTAATGGAAGGTCTTGCTAAAAACAGAAGTACTCACATTGATTACTGTGAAAGCATTTGCATGTGACGAATTATCAATAAGTTATTTTGTTATCAAACTTACAATCGCATTCCTGCAAATTACAATTCTGACATTTTAAACAAAAGGTTTCATCAGAGCTTTTTGTTTGATTAGGCAAAAGCTGTCATTTTCCCTGCAATACTGAACTGATTTTGACCTTCATGAAATCAGTTCCGACACAGAGGTATATCATAATGTATTAAAAGTCATTATGGACCAGATAGTCACTACTCTGGCTGCAATCATTATCTTTTTAGTGAAGGATTATCAAGTATTATTTCAAAGGTTACTTTTAAAAGGATTATCCCCTTCCCATCTACCTTTCCAAAAGAAAAACCACCACAACACAGACCAGACTCACATATACCATGTATACCAATTTCAGAAGTGACCAAAAGTACACGAGGAACGCTCAGACACTCCATATTCTACAGATTGTGTACTGAAGGTGACAGAGACCGAGTGACTTGCACAAGGTTCTCATAACTGATCCAAACTCGGCTTTAATGCTTTTTTCTACATTGAGAGTCCACGTGCAAATTCTTTGAGAGACAGAATGACTTCCTTGGAGACCCAGCCTACCTTCTGCTTCTCCAGACTGCCAGAGCTGACCAGCTGCAGGATGCAGTACACCTCCTGGGAGACAAAGTGCTTGAGGGATTTGTACTTCCTCTAACTCAGTGAGAGTTGGAATTAATGTGAATTAATGGGAAATAAGGATGCAATCTGTCGGTCAGTGTGTCCACATAACTCTCATAAACAAGGGTACACATTTTCCAAACTTAAACAAAGACTTGATAACCTGTTATTGCCCCATGCAAACTTTGCCTGATATGAAAAGCAAAATAATTATATGTTTCTATAAACAGAAATGTATGTATATGACATCTTTAACAGACAAAATTAAATTTGTCTTAGACTTAAAATTTTAAAAACTGCCCTGTAAACCACTTTAAACAGACAGAACATTTACAGTCTTTATTACTAGCCATTTCAATTTGTGATTTCGAAATTCCAGGTTTAAATGATCAAAGATAGAAGAAAATCAATCCTTTGTTTTACAATCCATTCTCCAGCTAAAAAGCACTTTTGTTACACTAAATAGTTTCACAATATGTGGTGCTATATTTGGCCTTTTTCACAATCATGGGAATTCTATTTTCAAAATGTATTTGATGGCCTATCAAGTTATGTGAAAGAAGATATAAGGGATGGATATTGGAGAATGTTTACTCTTTTTATGCTTAAACATTGAGTATGGTATAAAGTAAACACATTATTCATGAAATCTGGAGTCCATAAGTACAAAGAAGACAGTAAGAATGTGTATGTGGATCAGGCAGCTTTCCACAAGCAGATAGACACATAGATATACATGCTTAGCTAACAGATATTATTTACACTGAATGAGAAAAGTAGCGATCAAAAAGTAAAACTAACAAGAAGCAGACTTCAACATGGAAATATGACAACTCAAGGAAGAAGTAAGACTTTCAAATTGAGAGGAACACAGAACATACTGATATGCTTAGATGACGTGTTCTGTCTCACTGGCACATCAGCTTCTTATCAGAGGCTGAAGAGTGCTGAAGCACTGAAAAAAATGACCTTTATTCAATATTGAGTCATAGAATCATAGAGATGCTGAGAATACTCAATATTGAAAATCATCAGAGGCAACTCTACTTTTTTTCACAACAATATGAAACAATTTGAAATAAATGAAGTGCCCAAGGCAGAGTTCATATAGGAAACCAGTCCAACTGTAACACCTCTGTCATCTCACTATGACATATAGTCATTATGACTATGTTATAGTCATTAGAAAGATCTCTTCAGAAAACCACATGCTCTCTGCATAACCTAAAATACATGAAAAATGGTAAGTAGCTATGTGGTGTATGGACATGTGAACAGAGAAAAAGAACAATGACAATACAAAGCTAAAAGATTAAAGGGAAAAAAAAAACAAACCCCCAAAAAGCCCACCCAAAAACTCACCCAAGAAAAACTCACCCAAACAAAAAACCCAAATAACCCACCAAACCCCCCAAAAAAAACCCAAACCCACAACATTCTCCCTTACAAATCCAACTACACTGACGTTCTGGAAAAGCACTGTGATTGTTACTACTTAAGTAAACGGTTGACCTCAGCCACTGCATAACCCTGCAGAAAGCCATGAAGGATTTCAACATGTGAGAAGCAATCCTGAGAGACTCCATTATTAAAAACCATATAAAATTTAAGCAAATACCTGATTGGAAGGCAAGATATTCCCCAAAATACACAAAACCAATGAAACATAATACAAGGCAAACAGGAAAGATTTTTACAGATACCAAGACACCAAAACCCACATTAAATGATAAAGAAATAGCCTAATTAATTGGCAAGTTACCACTCTGCTAAAAAAAATAGTTTACATAAATACAAATGTACACCTTGATACTAATGCTATCGAAGATGATGTATGTTACTGGTAACATATACTATTACCAGAATTTACAATTTAGGTTTCTGACTTACGTTTACTGTCATGAAATACACGGAAGGGCTATGAGTGCAGATAGCTTTTTACAGCTTCCCAAATGTGGAGAGTGAAAAAGAAAAATATACAAAAAAGAAAAGATGTGCTGAATTGTCTCAGTATTCACTCTCTTACTATTGCTGAACTGAATGCTTCCTGTATGTTGAACATATCCATATCCGGGTATGCAAAATCCATGTATCTGTCATGAAACATTTCTCTGCAAATATTTGTTCATCATTACCACTAGCTCCTGATAGTTCAGCCACTCTTCTCTATATCAATTTGTCCTTATAATACAAATTTATATCTGTAAGATTTGCACCATTAGGTAAGACTTGGCTTTCTATTTTATTCCTTTAAGGTAGTAATTTCTTAAGTATTTCAAATACCTTATTATTCCCTAGAAGTCAAAGAACATCTATCCCCACTATGATTCTGATTTGACACCAGCAGGAATTTCATAAATGGCCACAAATCACTGTCCATGACAAAATTAACAAATTAGCTGGAAAATCTGAATAAACTTCTCTTTGTTCCATACTTGATTCATCCAAATATTGCATTATTGTGGTAGTCTGCAACTAAGTTTTGTAGGAATTAGTCCAAATATATTAGTAAGCTAGTTTTAATATGGAGAAAGACAAATTATTTTAATATACTGCTGTTATGGTTAGCAGGAAAACAGCTCAATATTGCTAATTAAGCTATTTGTCAGATCCTCTGTTTTGGTTTTATTATATACATGGGCATTTTGGGTTTTTTTCTTTAAACCATTAAGAATATAAAAACAAATCAGGTAATTTCTGTTAGCACACTATTTACCCCTAGAGTACACTACTATGAATTCAGTCAGCTAAATACAGGGTAGAAAAGGGTATCTTAAAAATTTAATTTAATCTAAATGTCTTTACCCACATAGATTATGTTTGAGCACACCACTACAGCATAGTTCCAGATATATTAAATGCATAGAAAATACCTTTTATAATTTATTTTACCATACATATATGGGGAAACAATCTAATTTACTTAAAAAAAAATAGTGAAACCATAGTTTCTGAAGGATTGGGTTGATTTTTTTTTTTTAAGATAAAGAAGAAAGGTCCTAGGAAAAAAACAAAACAAAACAAAAAAAAATTATAATTTTCCACAGTAATGTTATGTGCTAATTAATATTCCCTGTAGGCAGAAAACAAAATTTTAACATTTAAAATCTATCAGAAATCTAGCTACTTTCTCTTACCTACTAGTATCTGCATAATTATTTCAGTTAAAACAAAAATTAAACATACTTGAAAAGAAGCAAAAAGGACTTATTTTTTGTGTGGTTGTTTGGTTACCTTTTTTTTCTTACCCCCCTCAGAATAAGCTGTAGTGATTCCCGTGAAGCTTTGTTAGGGATTAATGTAGTCAAAGACTGCAATAACTATGCAACTTCAATTTGTTTTAATGAGGTTGGCAAGGCTGATTTCATACACATCATATGGAATACTTACTTCTAATAGGCTATATGATATTATTAATATATTATTAAGTATATATTATATTACGTATTCAAAATGTTTAAGTACATAGTATTTATATTGCTAAATCAGAAAATATGCTCAGAAGCAGCTGAGCCCCCTATTGCTTTATCACTCCCATTACGGTACATATTCCTAACTCATGTACAGAAGAAGCCTTATTAAAGTTTCTAAACTTGCCTGTCAAAATTCATACACAAATGCCTAACATTTAGATCTGTGTCTATAAAGAAACCCCATTCTTTTCCACAAGAGCTCTACATTAATCAGTGCAGGATGAGAGCATGCTGTAAGAATATTTTGCACATGGTGCCTGTTTCTGAGCCAATCAGTCTACAACATATTTGAACAAGTGCTATTTTAAATATATAAGAAAACTCTATATAAAATCCCGCAAATTGCCATCAGTGTAAACACAACCTATTTGAACTATGGAAAACAACGTATAACAAAGTATTCTGAGTATTTAAAAACAAATATCTGACCCTCCACTGCCAGTTTGACACTGGGTGAATTGTGTCCAGTTGGTGGAGACATCCTTACCCACAGCTAACAGGCTGTACTAAGGCCTTTGGGTTTTAACCACTTCAGTATTTATTCCCCCATGCCACTGACCAGAGCCATACAGGGAAGCATTAAGAAGCAGAGAAGCAGATGTTTGTACCTTCTCTTGAAAGAAAGATGACTAAGAATACCAGAGTTCAAATAAATTTGCCTAAGTTATCACTAGTATCACTAAGCCAGTGCCCTAGCTTTCCCTATATCTCATTTGATATATGGAATATATATGCCCCCAGACTATGGATTTTGAACAGCCTCCATTATAATAAAAATAAAATGATAGCAAGCTATTAACAAAAAGCAATTTAACATCTGCAGCCTCCATTTAAATCTCTCTACTTAGGTAGGAGGTCATCGGCTGTCAGACAATGTGTGATATTGATTGCTTCACCCATTGAAGGCTTCTTTTTCCTACTGCCTCACTCGAACTCAAAGTTATATACAATTCCATTCCTTTTATAAATGCTCTCCTGTGACTTTTTGGTGTATTTTCCCACTGATACATGTTATATTTGGTCGAAGTAATTTCCATAGTTAATCCCAACAATTTATTTCCTTGCCACCCACTGGAATTGTGTTCATTTATTTTTAATCATCTTTCACCTCCTTATTAACCCCTCCTGTTATTTATCTATTATAATCTACCTTTGTTCTAACTCAGCTTCAATGATTTGAACATGGACTAGTTTTCAGGATGTTTAATCACCTAATTAAGGCACCAGTTTAACTATAATGAAATATCCTTTGAAAACAGTACTTTGTGTGAGAACTGATACATAAAGTATTGATAAAGCACTGTGTAACTTAATTTAACACCATCTGAAATTTAGAAACTTGTATTCAGTTTGCATTTATCTTAATTAAATATCATCTCTTAATTTTAAAAGTTATTTATTTGATTACATTCTGTAAACTCTGGCAGCACCACAGAAAGTGATTGCAGTTACACCTGTACAGCTCCATGATTCACCTAGATTAATACCCTGTCATTCAGTCATGAACAGTGGATGTCACACACATATCATAAAGGCACAGCTTCATCTGGGGCCTCTATGTAAACATGTAGCATGGGGAAAAAAAATCAAGAAGAGAGATGTGAGCACATCAGCAGGGCTGTGACCTTACTGGCATTGCAGAGACATGGTAGGATGGCTCCTGTGACTGCAGTGCTGGAATGGGAGGATACCAGCTCCTTAGGGAGCACAGGCAGAAGAGACATGGAGGGGGTGTTGCCTGAGATAGTTCACTAGTATTCAAGGATCACCTCCTCCAAGCTCAGGAGTGATACATCCTAACAAAGAGGAAGCCAGGCAAAAACACCCAGAAGCCTGCATAGAAGAACAAGGATCTCCTGGACAAAATGAATCACAAAAAGGAAGCCTACGGAGACTGGAAGAAAGGTCAACTTCATGGGGTTCAACAAGGCCAAGTGCCAGGTTCTACACTTTGGTCACAATAACCCCAGGCAGCACTACAGGCTTGGGGCAGAGTAACTGAAGAGCTCCCTGGAGGACAAGGACCTGGGGGGAGGGTTAGTTGACAGCCAGCTGAACATTAGCTGGCAGTGTGGAGGTCTTGTCCACAGCATCCTGGCCTGTAGCAGGAACAGTGTGACCAGCAGTAGGGAAGTGATTGTTCCATTGTACTCAGCTCTGGTGAGGCCACACCTCGAATGCTGCATGCAATTTTGGGCCACTCTCTACAAGAAGGATCGTGAGATGCTGGACTACGTCCAGAGGAGGGCGATGAAGCCGGTGAAGGGTCTGGAGCACAAGTCCTGTGAGGAGCAGCTGAGGGAGCTGGGGAGTTTTAGTGTGGAGAAAAGGAGGCTGAGGGGAGACCTCGTGGGTCTCTACAAGTACCTGCAAGGAGAGTGTAGAGAGGTGGGGGTTGGTCTCTTCTCTCAGGTAGCAAGTGATAGGATGAGAGGAAATGGTTAGAAACTGCACCAGGGGACTTTTAGGTTAGACATCAGGAAAAACTTGTTTACTGAAAGGGTTGTTAAGGGTTATGTGGATTGGAATATAGTAGTTGTGGGATGACCAACCCTGGAGGTATTTCAAAGGCAAATAGAAGGCCTCTTCCACCCCAAGAGATTCTATGATTCTATGACTCTAGTTCATTCAGTCTCACCTCTGAGCCTGGCAAGATCATGGAGCAGATTCTCACGGAAACTGTGCCCAAGGCACAGGTAAATAAGGAATGATTGATGACAGCCAACCTGACATCACTAAGGGCAAATGGTGGCTAACAAAATGATGTCACAGCTCTGGTGGATAAGGGAAGAGTGTCAGATATTATCTACATGGATGCATGCAAAGCATTTGACACTGTCCCACACTACATCCTTGCCTGGAGACAAAATTTGGTGGAGGCAACACTTGGTGGACAAGGAACTGCCTTGATCACACTCAAAAAGGTGTGATCAACACCTCAGTGTTCAAATGGAGACCAGTGATGAGTGGCATTCATCAGGGGCGGCTACTGGGACCAGCAGTGTTTAACATCTTTGTCAGAAATGTGGATAATGGGATTGAGTACATCCTCAGGAATTTTGCTGATGAGGCCAAACTGTGTGGTGCAGTCAACACAGGGGAAAAGGGATTCCATAGCTTGACAGGCTTGAGAGATTGGTGCATGCAAACAGCACGAATTTCAATAAGGCCAAGTGCGAGGTTCTAAAAGGACTTGGGGTTGTTATTGGACAAGACCTTCAACGTGAACTGCTAATGTGTTCTTGCAGCCCAGAAAGCCAACTCTATCCTGGGCTGCATCAAAACCAACATGACCAGCAGGTTGAGGGAGGTGATCCTCCCCTTCTACTCCACTCTCATGAGAACACACCTGAAGTACTGTGTCTAGCTCTTGGGCCTCAACAGAGAGAGTGAGTCCAGAGAAGGGTCATGAACATGATCAGAGAGCTGCACCACCTCTGTTATAAATATAGGCTGAAAGAGTTGGTGTCATTCACCATGAAGAAGAGGAGGGTCTGGGAAGATCTTATTGCAGTCTTCCAGTACATAAAAGGGGGTCTACAGTAAAGGGGATGTTTATAAGGGCAAGGAGTGACAGAGCAAGGTGTAATGGTTTGAAACTAAAAAGAATGTAGGTTTAGATTAGATTTAGGAAAGAAATTCTTCCCTGTGAGGGTGGTGAGACACTGGCACAAGTTGACCACAGAATATGTGGCTGCCCCCTCCCTAGCAGTGTTCAGGGCCAGGATGGTTGAGGGCAATCTGGTCTAGTGGAGGTTGTCCCTGCCCATGGAAGGGTGTTGGAAGTAGATGATCTTTAAGGTCCATTCCAAGCCAAACCACTTTATGATTCTGTGTGATAATAGAATATAATGAAATATTTTGTCCTCATAACTGTATAGGATAATTATGTATAAAATTCATGGTAATGAGATAAAATTTTCTTTTGTACCCAAGAGACTTAGTCCTTAAATCAAAGCATTTTTAATTTATTTATTTATTTATTTGTTTATTAAACTGCAAAGATTTATTTGCATTCTCTCTGAAATGTTCCTAGAATGAGCAGCATATAGACTGAAATAAAACAGCATTTTGTGGAACAAAGAGATCCCTTTTTCTTAGTTTGATATACTTTTTATAGAGCATTTTATATATGCAGGAGTGAGAGAGAAGGTTTTCAGAGTTGGACTATTTAAGTTTTTACAAGGTAGATATCTATATTAATATGAATCCATAAAATAAATACTGAAGTTATTCATTGGGGAAATTAATCTATGCCACAAATGCTTCACTTTGTGATGTACATTCCTATGGGTGTGATTGTCTTCTCCTTGTTGCTCTGTGTACTACTTTAAACCATTGTCAGCTGTGAAGGTATAAAAAGTTAGTCTTTACACACAGGACTTGCAAAAAACTATCTGTAGGCAGCAAGAATGTCTAGAAAGATGTAGACTATTGGTACTGCCTCATCCCTGAATCTCTCCCTAATTACTCCAATAGATTATATTTAGAAAGGGAAGTTCCTATTTTATTACTTAGCAACAGCAAAGAGCTTTTCATTAGATTATCATGTCATTATCCTTTCAGCCCAGCCAACTCACACTCATGTATCACCGAATATATAAATAACTGGCTCTAAAATAGATGGTCAAAAAGATGATGTGAGCCATCACAAGGATTAGAGTTAAACCTCAGAGAGCTTTCTTTCTACAATCTCAAGGATAGATTTGGTAAAAACAGGAGAAAAAATTCCTTAGAAATGCTGATGAAGAAACTGACAGCTTCTACAGCTGGAGAGGATAGGATGTACACTGCTTCAATTATATCAGCTGAAATCGAAATTAAACATTAGACTTAATAGAATGATTAAATTGCTGGAGGATGCTTTCCTATAACACTTATAGAGAAACTGTCGGTCGCAAGTTACTGTCATTAGGATTTATTTGACTAAAGACACAAAAGAAAATATTACTATAATCTGTAAAAATATATACAAAAATAGTCAGTAAAGTGCAGAAAAAATGTTTGTCAGATATGTTACTTTTCATTAGTCTTTTCTGGTCTTCTCCCTTGATTATTACAAGCAAGAAACTGAGCAGAGACAAGAATGACCAAGTCTACAGAGGATCATTGTTACTCCTGTTTTTTGCATTAAAAAATATGAAAATGTCTAGAGAAAACAGGAAAGATGACCATGAGCCAGCAATGTGCCCTCATGGCCAAGAAGGCCAATGGCATCCTAGGGTGTATTAGAAGGGGAGTGGCTAGTAGGTCAAGAGAGGTCCCTTTTCCCCCTCTATTCTGCCCTGGTGAGACGGCACGTATTGTGTCCTGTTTTGGCAAGAAGGATTTGAGTCTACAGGTCATGGAAGGAGGGAATGGCTATGTGGGATGAATATAAGAATATTGTCAACAAATGTAGGGTGGCAACTAGGAAAGCTAAGGCCTCCTTGGAGTTAAACCTTGCAAGGGAGGTTAAGGATAACAGGAAGGGTTTCTTTAAATATATAGCGGACAAAACTAACATCAGAGGCAGTGTGGGCCCGCTGATGAATGAGGTGGGTGCCCTGGTGACTGAGAACAGTAAGATTGGAGTTACATTTATAAATATGTAGAGGGTGAGTGTCAGGAGGATGGATCCAGGCTCTTCTCAGTGATGGCCAGCGATAGAACAAGGGGAAATGGTTCCAAAGTGGAACATAGAAAGTTCCATCTTAATATAAGGAGGAACATTTTCTCTGTGAGGGTGACGGATTGCTGCAACAGGCTGCCCAGAGAGGTTGTGGAGACATTCAAGACCAATCTGGACATGTTCCTGTGTGATCTCATCTAGGTGATCCTGCTCAGGAGGGTGTTTGGACTTAGTGATCTTTCGTGGTCCCTTCCAACTCCTAACATTGTCTGATTCTGTGAATCTGTGAAAGGAAGATTCACAGAATAACAGAGTGACTAGATTGGAAAAGACCTTTAAGATCATCAAGTCCAACCATACCTGTCCTCTCCTAAACCATATCCTTAAGCACCTCATCTATCTGTCTTTTAAATACATCCAGAGATGGTGACGCAACCACCACCCTGGGCATCCTATTCCACATCTTGACAACTCTTTCAGTGAAGAACTTTTTCCTAACATGCAATCTGAACCTGCCCTGGCACAGCTTATGGCCATTTTCCCCTGTACTGTCACTTGGCTGCAGAGACCAAATTTTTTTTTAATTTTTTTTTAATATTTTTATTCCTGTACTCTTCTGGTATTCCACATCTTCTGCTAAAGGCACTGCTAGGTAGCTTGGCCTGAACTTGTAACGTCAGAAGTTCTCCAGTTCCACTGATCACTGAAGAAACTTAGAAATATTACTGTTTCCTGTAATATCCATTATGTCACCAGCAAAGAAAAATAACAGCATTTGGGAACTTCTATTTACTGAGAACAGATGCCAAAGACATTGACATTTCCTGTTGGTATTTCTCACTAGCAACTAATCTTGAGCCTGGCAACAGGATCTTGATATGTAGGGTCTCAATGCTAAACTTGCTGAAAGTGACAGATGTTAACCTTATTAAATCAACCCATTCACATAGTTACAGTTCTTACTTATTGCAGCTCATTATTTGTCTACCTAGTTTGACTCATGATACAACTCCAACTTTCACTGAAAACTTAGGTTGGCATTTTGTAAGTTACGGAAGCAAAGAATAGAGTGAGCAATGAAGTTACAATATGTAGCTGACATTATTGTAAGATTTCAAAATAGAAAAGACACAGTACATTGGAAATAATACAGATCTTTATGGTGTTGTATAACACTATTGCTTCTGTGCAAATAAGTACGCTAGTTTTATAGGTCATGATAATGTCTAAGAAANGTTGGACTAGATGATCTTTCGATCATCTAGTCCAACCCCCCTGTCACTTCCAACTCCTGGCATTCCGTGATTCTGTGATTCTCTTGATGAAAATAAAGGATAGATATAACTCTGTCATAAACAGTGTGGTGTTTCCCACCCTTTCCCCTGTGCCATCCTAGGAAGAGAAACATCATGAATAAAGTGAAGTCTGCAAAGAAGGGAGGGGTGGAGGGGTGGTGTTTTAAGAGCTGTTTGTACTTCTCATCTGACTGTTTTCTGTGTTTCTGTAGTGTAGTGTAATGAATTAGAGAGTTTTCTTCCTTTTCTTCTGTGCTGAGTCTGTTTTGCCCATGTTGCTAATTGAAGATTGATCTCTCCCTGCCCTTATCTCAACTCCAAAGCCTCTCAATATGTATTTTCTCCCCTGTCCAGCGTTCTAAGTCATGAAGAGTACAATAGAACAAGCAGGCAAAGGATATGACAAATTATAGTGTGTTAATTATTAAAGTCACAAGTAGTTATAATATTTACAGGAGAAACTGTAAATTACTGTGTTCTGGGCAGAATAACCTATCTGATCAATTTAAGAAAAAGTAATTTTGTCTGGTATTTTTTAGGCACTTTATCTTTTTTAGATAGGGCTTCATCCAACCATACCTGTAAGAAGACTGCTACCTTTATCCAAAGAGTGATGGCAAGCGAAGGTACCTTGCCAACTTCACAGAAGCTCATAGAAAGATGGTGAGCTTTCGGTAAAAGAATGAAGTTGCAAAATACAGCTGGTGGGGACATTTGCATTTAAAAGTACTATGAAATCAAAATCAGTTGGGACAAAATGAAAATTTTATCATTTATCATTTAAATTGGAAGCAAATTTGGAAAAAAATGGAAAACCATATTGGAAGGGTGATCTGGAAATCATGTAGCCCAACCCCCTTCTCAAAGTAGATCCAACTGTGTGGTCTTGTTTTGTGAATTTCTGAATATCTCCGAGCATGGAGATTTCTCAGCCTTTCTGGGAAACCTGTGCCTGTGAGAATGTTTAGTTGGAATTTCCTCTCTAATCTTATCACTGTGTACTTCCAAAAAGAGTCTGGATGTGTCTTGCCTCCATCTACAACCTTCACATTAGGATGAAGACCAGTATGTTTACCAGCTGCTCAAACTTTCTCTTCCAGCTTGAACAAACTGAATTCTTTCTTCATCCCCTCAAAAATTGTGTGCTCAAAGTCCCTAATAATGCTGGCAGGATTCCATTGGAGGAGCTCACAAGACACCCTGGGAAACTTCAGGGAAAACTCTGACCATCAAAAGAATTGCTCAAAAGTTCCTAACATATATAAATTCCACTAATGATAGAAAACTAATTGCAAACTCATTCAAAAGTAAACAATGTCCCCTCTGAACATTAAAAGTTTCCAGTTTAGTTTCTCGGCTATAAGTTTTTTACCTTACAGAAGTGTTCACTCTGGATGATATTTATGTAAATGTCCAAGGATATAAAAAAAAATCTGTATAAATCATAGACACACAGACATATTAAGGTGCATATAAAAGTTATTTGTTCAGATTAAACCATTTGTATTTTGATTCACAGTGCACTTACATTGATTAAAAGATGCAAAAGTGTCAGAGAATTCAGATCATAGTACATATTTTAGAGTAAATAATAAGAAGATATCCAGAACTGTCTCAACCCATGGAAGAATTTGGTAAATTGCACTGGAAGAGATGGGTGGATGAAAAAATTCTGAGGAAATCTGGGAAGAAATGAAAGTTATTGACTTACAAGCCCTTCCTGTGATTAAAGACACGTCAGGGATAGTGCATTTAGGGAAGCCTCATTCTGTAATACAGTCTTCAAATATCTTCCCAGACAGATAACCCAATTAAGCATTACTGAGTACTTGTTTAAAACATTGTCTCACTAGGCGTTTTATTTTAAAGACCTAGAAAGTTATGTCAAATTTCCCTGGATTAGCTTCTTTAGAACACACATTATCTTACAGAGTTGACAGTTACAGAGTAATATGGTGGTAAAATTCAGCTGCACAGATGGAGATAAATTATTTAGCATTTTATGTATGAATAATACACTTTAAAGCAATATAGACAGTCAGGTGGGTGCATAGGTACAGCTCTTTGTGCTAAAAGTATCTCTGTGTTTTAATAGTAAATCTTCAAAGACAAATACTCCAGTGTCTGCATTTACAGCAGTCGGTAAAAGACAAAATCATACCAAGAATCCTTCACTTCAGACTATTATTTCAAAAAAACAAAACAAAATATGCACAAACCCACTACAACACAGAATAGAAGTACTTTGAGGAGTAGTGGTTTTTGGTTTTGTTTTTTTTTTTTTTTTAACCTGAATTTTGCTTTGATTTTAAATCTGATTTTCCCCTTTTTTTGGAAGAGAATGCAGGAGGATTTAACAGACATTCACACTGTAGGAATTGAAGAGCTGACACATCACACAAAAGAATTCGTGATTCACATAAATTATTTTCATCAATAGCACAGTAAGAGGTACTTGACTGAATAAATTTTGCCATTACCACAGAAGAAAAAAAAAAAAAGTCTTGCAAAGTAAATTGTATATAAAAGCACAAGAAAAGCCTCACAGAATTTACTTCTTTGATCAACTTAGTAAGAAGTTTTGTAAGAAATTATTCTTAATAACAAGCACATCCTAACATATGATTAGCTTGCACTTGCTTAATATGGTTATCTTCCTCATAAACACTTGCTATAGCCATTGAAAATTATACACTATAATTGAGATATATGTTAGTGAACTGAAGTACCAGAAACACTATCACTAAACATTTGCTTCTTTATCCACTTGGAAATGTTCTAGTTCTGATTTTTTTTAAGCATCATTTGACAATTACATACAGGAGTTTTAACATAAATCCAATTTCCATTTGCTTTACTGGTTTGTATACAGCCAAGAGCAAGTCAACAGAAGAGACTGATATAATTTCGACTGTCACTTTTCCTGCCACATGGATGAGTCTTAAAGTGGCCTGACCCTACGTCCATTACGAATACAATTGCCCTGGTGCAAGGGCAGGTGCCATGAAATGTCCAGGGAAAAAAAACTGGTTTGATTTTTCCTTTAGTTTTCCTTTTGTTTTAATGAGCTATTAATAAAATAAGCTATTTTTACACAAAACTCGAGCAATATTTAAAAACAAATGTGATGATAAAGATTATCTAAGAGAATAGAACTAGACGCATTATAAGAATCATATAACTTCAGTATAGTTAGAGTGTAGTATTTCCTTCCTTAATGTCAGTTACAAATTAGTGGGTTTTGGCCTAATACAGTGTGCAGTAATAGTCATTTTAGCAATAATCTTATTAACAATGGATCCTAATGTGTTTTTCTTTAGATCTTATTTCCCAGACTTCCTATCTCCTATTCCTCCCCTAACCTTGAGAGTAAAGTAGTCCATAAGAACCAGAATAGCTTTGCTCATATGTTGTTCAGCAGTATCAAATATAGGTGTGATCTATGTTCTGAATAGCTCTTGTGTTATAATCTTGTTGGCTTTTACTGAACATACCTTTGAAAATCTAGCAAACTTTCATTTTAGTAAGCATACCCAAGAAAGGGTATATTTTTAAAGAAGAAAACAGAACACACAGGTCAATCACAAATGCCCAAATAAATATGAAACATTTAAAGACTACGTATAGGAAAAAATCCCATAGCTTCTAAAATTCCAGAAAAACATTTGGTTTGTGAGAGAGCAGAAAAAAGGTATGGTGAAGTAAGCACAGTAGTGTACAATTAAAAGTATGTGAATGCTAATGCATAGAAAGCAAATCCTCTATTCACAAAAGACACATAATACTAAAATTCATGTAGTCCTAGAAGTTTTATGATAATAATGTTTATCAAAAAAAAAACCTACTTGGCTTATTAATGACACCACAGCAAAAGATACAGATACATTCTTCCTGTAGGCTTTCTACCTTCTCAACACACGCACACATGAATGCATATACATTTAAAATGAAAAGCAAAGAAACAAAGGTTGTTTTAGGAAATAGCACTTTCCATTTTCTGTTTATTTTGTTTTGGTTTTATGATCATAAAATACTCACAGGCTCTAGTGATCTGGTTGCATTTATAATGGGAATTCTTGGAAAATTATATTGTCACAATTTTGTTATGATGAGAATTATTGGCTACTGCCTGCATACTGTTTGAAAATTAGAAATCTTTCTCTGTATCATCTCAGATCCTGTGAAACCAGGGATCTTAATTCCCAGTCCTATTATTTTTTCTACTATTAGTGTGATATCCAAACATAAAATTTTCTCTTATAATTATTTCAGAGAATAATAATATTTAAAAAAATAATAATTAGTTGATCCTACCCATGCACTTCCAAAAATGTAATATGTTTAATCCAAAGCCTGAATTGTCTTCACAGGACTTTTCAGCTGAAAATAAATGACCACAGAACAGAAGAATGAAGTTTTCAGATAACGGATGAAGAAAGAAAACTCCAGTCAACAATAGCAGCCTTTTTTTTTTCCTTTTTCTTTTCTAATCAACAAAATTACTTTACACTCAAGATCAACTCACAAGACAAATTCTAAAGCTGAATCTCAAAACTAAAATTACTTATCGAGACTGAACACTAAATCATAGATTTAGGAGAGAGATGAGCTTTAGAGCAAGTCTCTTACAGCCACTTCCTTCACGCTGCACATTATTTTCTCACTCTCTCATAAGAACTGACATTGCTTCTTTCCCTTTTAACAGCTTTGAAGGCTCAAAAGGCACCTTATGAGCTTTTTGCCTTGGATTGTTTAATTGGTTAAAGTATGTCCAAGTGGAGATCAGTGGCAAGTGGCATTCCTTGGGGGTCGGAAGTGGGACCAGCAACCTCAGCAAGTTTACCAATGGATCCAAGCTGTGTGGTGCAGGGGAAAGGATGCCATTCAGGGGGACCATCACAGGCATGATAGGTGGTCCTGTGTGAACCCCATAAAGTTCAGCAAGGCCAAGTGCAAGCTCCTGCATACTGGGCAGTGTGATCCTAAGCACAACTACAGACAAACTGGATAATGGATAATAAGGACGTGATGAAAAGGTCATCATAACCAGCAACATGTACTTTAGCTACTCAATCTGTGATACAGACTCTCCCTCCTAAATACAGTTTGAAAAGTAGTGGAAAGATAATACTGTAGTTTGATAAAAATACTGAATCAAGTCACTGCACAACTTCAAGAAACAAGGTACCCAACAGGATAGATGAAAATGGATTAATTAAATGTATTTATGAATTTAAGTATGCACATAGTTTTAGATAAAGCATTCCAGCAGTAGCATGTCAACTAATCGAGTAGCATGTAAATCTCTGAACTGTGAGGAACTTGGTCTACTGAAGTTGTATATAGGTTTTATATAGTATGTTTTTTACACTCATGTATGACATTTTCTGACATCTTTTAACTTGCTAACTTCTGCCACTGACTTTGGCTAGCTTAAGCTAAGGTTCAAAAAAGTGATTCAGAGTTACATCAGAATAAAATATGAAATTAGAAACGCTAGTATGGAAACCTTGTGATCTCCATTCGCGTTTATTCTGTATTATTAAAACAAAAGAAAAAATAGAAAAAAATAGAAAAACTCTTCAAAGATTTGAATCTGCGTCAAATCAAAGCTCCATGATTAGATTCATGTTTCAGTGTTTGAAATATTTTCATCAGACTCACACTGCAAGCCTGAAAAGACAGATACAGTAAAATGATGTTGATTTCCCCATCTCAAATTAAAAAGAGAAAAAAAAAAAAAGCTGGGGTAGGAATAGGAGGTCAGCACTTAGTTGAGACTTGCTGCCATAACAGTGTGGCATAGTACTACAGTACTACATAGAAAGATGTTACAGTGTGGAAAAACAAGAGATAATTGTGCAAGTTGTGTATCTTTCCTGTAATTTGTACTGACCTGCAAAAAATGAAAATATATTAACAATAAAAGAATGCTGATCTCCTTGGGCATTATAGGAACTGAATGCATTAAAAAGCTCTCATTTTTAAGTCCTTTGACTCACGGTTCAAGCTTATTAGTCATCAAACAGGGCTCATTTGATACTTCCTTTAAGGAGAAAGTAAATAAGTAATCAACTTCATAAAAGTGAGCGTTGAAATGAAATGTGTCTTCAACTGAAGTTTTATATGATATTATGATTTATATGAGATATATATGATTATAGAACACAGTTTTATATCATTCTTTTATGCAACATGTAGCAACTGAATACACAACTAGTGAAGTTCCCTGTTTTAGCTGATAAAAAGGATGTTTGTGTAGAAGTATATCCTAATTAAATGTAATTTAAAAAAAAAGAACAAGCAATTTTCTAAGATCTTCAAAGTATTCTTTGTAAATAAAGTCATCAACAGTTAAAATAAAAGAAGCACAGCAAGCACTATTTTATTATAGTGGAGATAAAGCTAATTATTACATACAGTGATTAGAAACTGAATGGGGATCTCTGTTATATGAAAAAAGTAATTTGAAAAAGTACCACTAAGGGAATACTTTCAAGAAAATAAATATTAGTCTGTATCAGTGAATGAGAACATTTAGTTCTGAATTAAAGTTGAAATGGGATGTTTTTTAAGATGGTAGCTTCATGGAGGTAATTCTGCTAACTCTGACTAGGTAATTAAGGAATAATTAGGAATATTAGAAAAATAATTTAATTCAGATGGCACATTTGATTTACCAAGAATTATCTCCTGTTGAGCACAGATATACTTTTCTCTGGTTTTACTGGAAATACCTCTAAGATAAGTTACTAGCATTTTTGTGTTGGCTCTGCAAACAATGTATGTTCTTCTTTACTGAGATTTTATCATAGCAATATATTAAAAATTAAGAGAGAATTTTTAAAAATGTCCATATATATATTGGGGGGTTAATGATGGAATAAACATCTCCCGCATTCCTTTATTTGGATGTATTTTACATTCTTATTGACTGTATTTTTTTACAGTTCATCTTGTGATTTACATTCTCCTCACCTCCACAAGTACTCTCAAGAGTTTCCACTTGATGCAGCTGCTGGGTGGGACAGATGTACTCTATTTCTAGTAACATGCTGAGAATAAAAATATTATTTGTTCATTAATTTTTCATACCCTATTTTTCAAAATTTACTTTCTCTGCAAATTTCAAAGTTTTTGGATCTTGTACAGCTTGTCCAATGAATCAGGCTTAGTACCTCCTACAAACATCAGTGAAGCATAGCAGTCCAACTGGTAAAATTACTGGCTTCATTCTTTATAAGAAGCTACATCAGATTGCAGTTTCATTTTTCTAATAAAACAGAGAGATTGCTACTGTATCGCTAACATAATTAAAATTAAAAAAATAGCAGCCACACTGTATTTCTAAAATTTCTTCTCCTTTAGAACATAAGCTAGTCACATCCATGTTGACCGTATCTATTAACTACAAAAGAACCCAGACCCTGCAATGTTGGGCACCACAACAGACACTGAAAAATTGAAAAGAATTCCCTTCCTGCAGGTAACAAAATCAACTATGTGCACAACACCAAACAGTACTGTGTATGTTACATGATTGTTTCTCTCAGATTAAGCATTCTTAAGATAAGTTGCATATGAACAAAAAGATAATTGCTATCACTTTACAGTATGTTAGGTGTAAATACGTGTGCCCTTTGTGAATGGGCAAGAACTACCTGTACAGATGTCACCATAAAACCTAAATGCTTGGAATATGACTATCTCTGGGCAGAAAGGTAACATTGTGAAGTGTGGTGGGTTTGCAATGTGGCTTCTTTAAGAAGCAGCTAGAAAGTTTAAGGGTCCAACAAAGTAAATCCCAGCTGGGCCAGGCAGGAGCCCACAATGGAGCAGGTGGAGGAATAGGGAAGAATCTGTGACCTGCACTGGAGCAAGTCCCTGACAGTACCTGGAGCTCGCAGAGACNCTGTGGGTGGGACCCCACGATGGCTCATGGAAAGAGTGTGAGAAATGTGCCCCCCTACCCCCCAAGAAGGAGAACAACTCATGAGGAACTGCCCGAAGACTGAAGCCTCCATTCCCTATTTCCCGCCCTTTCCCCTGTGCCATCCTAGGAAGAGAAACATCACAAATAAAGTGAAGTCTGCAAAGAAGGGAGGGGTGGGGGGTTGTGTTTGTACTTCTCATTATCTGAATCTGGTTTCTGTGTGTGTAGTATATATATATATATACACTCTATATATCTACTCTATATAACTACTATCTATATATCTACTCCTCACCCCCAGGTCCAGCTACAAGGGGAGTGATAGAGAGGCTTTAGTGGGAGTCTGCCTTCAGCCAGGGTGAAACCACCATATCAAGAAATAACCCCCAGCTATGCACAAGGACATTGACCACCTGTCACTATGCTACTGCTGCACTTCCACAACTCGGTGTTTCCGAGGGCAAATATGGTCCTGTGGACCCATCAAGCGTTGACTGACATCAACACTGCTGTCTAAATTCAAGCCACATGTGGAAGGATGGTTTGATATTGGTTTGGGGTTAAGACATTTGGAAGCTTATGCCAGTGATTTAATGTATAAAGATATAAAATGTTGAAACAATAGACTCTCAGGGGGAATACACATGGATGTTAAATACAAGATATAGAAAACCAAGAACAAGGTGGGCCACAAAGAAGCCAAGGCATCTCCAGATCTCACATGCCAACCAGCTGGTGGGGGTGTGGAGGTGTAAATATATGTGTATATATATACACACACAGGACAGTCCAACTTCATTTAACACTGAGGTCAGGAAACCCCATTTCGTTCTGTACTTTCCTCTTTATTTGCTACAAACTCCTTTTCTGGAAAATCTTCTTCAGCTATCCATGTGGATTCTGCAAGGCTATGCTCTTATCTATTTACCTTCATTTGTAGTCCTCCCAGGCTCTCTAATAACCCGAAGGACAGATGGACTTGCTTTATAAAGGTAAATGTTAGGGATCTGGGAATAAGATTCCCAAACCAAAACCATAAAAATTCATCCCAGAAAGGGAAAAACAGACATTGTGATTCTCATGAAGGTACTTTTCCAAAAGCGTGGCCTATAAAAGTGTATCCCAAGAAAAAGGGCTCGTGTACTTCAGTTAAATGAAGGCCTTTACTATCTCAAAGTGCACAAGTTTTCAGAGGATTTATTGAGCACAGGTCCTCTACTGCTTTCATTAGAATTCCTGACAAAGTCTGATCACAAGACGTGCTGCAGCTCTCAGTGCTCTGGACTGTCAGAAGACTGGCCAGTTGTAACCTCATAAATCATAGAAGCACTAACTCATTTCACAACTACGCTGCTTCCCTCTTTTACATCAATCGATTTCCCTCCAAACAAAATTCTTGAGCCACCTTCCAGGACATGTCTATACCACAAAACATAAATGTAGACACTGCACCAAGTGACATGGGGAACATGGGAACAGCGAGCAAACGTCTGCTACTGACATGATCTTTCCTGTTTCACAGCTTTAGTTTGTTATCAAGATCATAATGCAACTTGCAGATGATTTGAAAAAAAGACCCAAAACCAAACCAAGCAAAAAAATAATTAAAAGAATAATTAAAAATTAGATATGTTGTAAAAAAGCCCCCAAACCAAATTTGATCATTTTTTATTATCAAATAGAAAGGTGTGGAATTACTTGCTAACAGTTTATAAAAATTTACTGCGAATTGGGAGTTTGAAAACAACTGTACAGTCTTGTCGACAAAGACAGAGCAGTATGCATGTGTGGTACCTGAAACTACTTGTATGCAAGCTTGGAAATAAGGTGCTTGATTTCAACAATAAGGATAATTAGTTATTGGAACATATTACAAAAAACTCTCTAGGACTGGAGAACACTATATCAGGGATAGATGTAACTTTGTTTCTGAAAAACTCCTCAGATGAACAATTTTTATGGTTTATTTTACTATTATTAGAATGGAAATGTCTTGTTTCAAAGTATGAATTTTCTACCTGTTGCCCTAATTTAGCAAATCATAATGAATTAAAAGTGTACATCACTTCTGCATCAGAGAGACAAATACAGGTAGTTTGGTTTGTTAATAAAATCAGTCATAATCCTAGAATAATGAGAAAACTTGTCCATGTTTACATCAATGGATGTTTTGCTTCATACACCAACCAGGTTCTTACTAAGCAAAGCCCAAACCAAAAAGCGCAAATTAGCCATCTAAAAACGTCTAAATAATGGGAAAATGCTACAGGTCTATAAACTTTACTGTGAACAATCAGGAAGCTGTTATTATAATTCCTAAGAAGTAAAAGTTTCTGAAATAGTATCTGAATTTGCAACAGACAGGAGTTGAAAACTCCCTAAAACATTTTCATATCAAATAAGTAATCTTTCTTTTCAATCTTCTGAGAAACATATTTAAATTGTTAAACTTTTCTGAATCCTTTTGTTGCAAACCCAGTGATTAGTGTCTAAAATTTGACAATCAGTTGAGATTCTCCCAGTACAGAAGCATTTAAAATTTGGATAGATCCCAAATACAAATAAACTTAGTATTTCAGCCCTCAAGTCTATGTAGATTTGCAGGGCTTTACTGCTACTTACTGTACACAGTAAAATGAACGTTTTACAGAGCTTCATCTAGCCCAAGGGGATTGGAGTGGATTGCTTTCAAAGACAGCAGCTGAAGCAAACACACTGCCCAAGTTTCCTATTATCATGTCACTACCCAGGAGGCAGTGTGTCAATACTAAATATTTATTGTGAAAACCTGTATGTTTCTAAGACACCAAGGTTTCTCCTGATAGTTGCCCTCTGCAGAGGAATGGAAACCCTTAGCTTTCAAAACTCTCCTAGAAAACAGTGGAAATTTTGGAATCCCACACCTTCAGTACTAAATACAAGATGTGATACTTTGACATTTCTTTCCACAACAATGAAGATGAAAAAAATAGTAGAATTAAGACTTCTCATACAGTCAGTCTTCAGATCTAGGTTCCATACCCTAAAACTAGAAATTCTGTTGTTACCCCTGGGATTTACACAACAATTTCTACCTGGTTACAGCACAAAACAAAGACAGACATCCAATCTCAATTTGGAGAGATGAGGAGACAGAGAATTCAATGACAACTTACTCTGAATAGGTGTATTTATATGCATTAAACCTTTAATTCTGAAATTGCTTTCTGATGGGAGAAGCATCCATTACTGAAGATTTTTTAAATTCATTTTTAATTACCTATCTAGGATTCAAACATCCTATTAAACCTGTGAAGAGTCTGGCTCCAATGTTCTAGTTTTGGTCTAATCCCGTTTTATGTACACCTCTTCCATACACTTAACAGTGTGTTCACTGCAATACTCTACTGAAAACCCTATCACAGGGATTCATCTGAATCACCTTCCTCTATTAACTTCTGAAGGTATGAGGACAAGTAATATTCACATCATTTTTTGTCAGTCTACCATTAAGCTTATTCATGATATAAACACATAATTGGATTGAAATGAAATCACTGCATAAGAATGTTAGAATCCACAAAGCCCTTATTTGGAAGTCAGTCTCTTCTATTGACTTCATACATGGGCTACACATGATCTACAGAAGAAATTCTTTATTCTTCCTTCCCTTTTTCCTTCCAGCATATTTTTATAATACCTTCTTAATTGGTATAGCTGAATAAAGACCAATAAAAAGCAGTATTTGGAATGACATCACAATAGTAGGTAGCACTTGTGATAAGATATTTGAGAAAATAATATCAAAAGGAAATTTTAGCATCCTTTAAATAGTTCTAACACAGAGGCCAGCCAAAAATGTTAAAACTGCAGTTTGGATTTCAGAGACAGAAATTACTAATGGTAATATTTAATGTTTTCATTATATTTCTAATAATTTATAATATATTTAATTTTTAGGGGCTTCCATAGGAAAATCTGCTGCCAGTTATATTTTATTATTATTATTATTTACTAGTGGAATGCTCTTTTTCCCTCTGTCAAAAATGGATGCTTTTTCAAAGTAGACATAACAAGAATTACTTTTTTCCCACATAATGAAGATGAGTAAATAGGGATTTTTATGGTATTAAATGGTATATCCAAGTATGGTTTTCAGTCTGTAAAACTTGGATGCAGCCCTCAGTCACCTGTATAAAAGGCTAACATTTCATGATTTACAGAAGTCTTGAGCAATTCCTATGGTACAGTTACTAACAGAATATTCCAGTTGCCAAGCAGCAGGATTTTCAATAAAATTAATTCATATTAATTCATTACATTAAAAAAGAAAAAATATTAATTTATCTCGTTAAACAAGTCTGAAACTAATTTAAAAGGGTCCATAAATAATGAATGAAGAAAAAGATTTTTCTATCTTTAAACACTCCCTTACAACACTGCTGAACTTCAAATCCCGTTTTGTTTATGATTGCACAGTATTTTCTTATAGAGCAAAGTTAAATATAAAATTTTAAAGTATTTATTTTCCAAACACGGAACATACTCTTTGGCACTGATATTCTAAAGATCCACCCCTCGACCCCCTACACCCCTAGTAAGGACTAAATTCTGAATATTAGAAACAGCAACAATCAAATGTTAATGTGATACAATACTCTGTCCCAAGAGAAAAAAAAAGGAAGACAGTCTTGAGTACCTAGCATTCCATTGCTCTGTTCAAGCTCCCATGGCCTCTGATTGCAGGTGAAAGAAGAACTAAAGGAGCTGAACCCAGTTATACACAAGAAATGAGGACTGAAACGTTAGCAAGAACCAGCACAAATTTTGTCTGACAACATTAACATGACATAACAACCCTTTTACACTACAATGTGGGAAAGACCCAGTTTTTAAAATTGTTTTAAGACAAAGAAGATTCAGTTGTTTTAGACACAAGGCATTCATTTCTTAGAGTTCAGTTTCTCAGATAACGCACTCCACTTTCAACAGACGTAGCAGCTGTCCTCTGACTAGTGTCTCCTTAAACGCACAACAGCAATTCCGTCTCAGAGCACAGTCAGAAATAAAAACATTTCATGGCATAATTAAAAAGCTCTGTCAACTTCCAAGTATAACTGGGTCAAAATAAAACTGGCATTCTTTATTCTTGAGTGCTCTACTTTGTAATATTAATGATATATTTATGTACACAGAAAGCTGACAACTGACACTCCAGTAAGTCTGTATATATATAAATAAAACTGTTCTCCTTTCAGTTGTTTATAAAGACAACTGCAGATTATTGTGGAAATCAAATAACTACACGGTTTATAAATCTCATTTGAAGTTACTTAAATTATTTGCATGCTACTTCCTGTATGATTTTCTGGTAATTTGGTCCTGCTGTTTTAATTTCAAAATAGTATGTAAAGCTGAGTAATTTCTAAGAAAAGGCCAGGGGTTGTTTCAATACTGAAGGATATCTGAAAATGAGATCAGATTCTTTCAGTATCTTATCTGTAATTTCCATAAATTCTGAATACCAAATAAAACCATATGCTTGGTCTCCTCCAAATTCAGGAGATTATATATCCCTATATGGGATTTTGCTGAAAGTTAAAATTATAAAACACCACTATATTAGTCAGATCTTCATGTCACATTTTACTGTCTTGTTTCTAATCATTACATTTTAAAAATGTTGAAAGAAATACAATAGCACTTGTCCTAATGTAAGTTCTCACTTTCTGGCCTGGAAAACTTCTCTTTTCTGCCTCTTCTATCAGCTTCACTAAAACTGGGATTCAATTGTTTGCCAGTCTCACTAGCATACTGAATAGTTTTTTTAGTTAATATACTCATCAGCTACAAAGCATCCAATTTATTAAAAAAATAGATACTACTTGTTTTTCTAATGTTATTTTAGGTGGTTTATATTTGAAATACAAATATTTAATTTGAAATTCATGCTAGTTACTGTGGTGCTGAGGCAAGCTCTGCTAAAGTGTCTAACCAGTAAAGCTCTTTTGCATTTTTTCCATTGGAATTTCCTTCCCAGACAGTTGTCCTCTCCCTTGGCTACTAGGGAGATGGGATAAACAGGAAAAAAAAAAAAAAACAAAACCAAAACCAAAGCAAAAAAAACCTCAGTCACTGCTACACATCATATCTTAAGTTTCTGTGCTGTAACTATTGCTTTCAAACATCACAGAGAAAACAGCACAGTATTTTCTAAGTGCAGACCTCTGCAGAAAACCCATTAAGTCCAATTGCTAGCCTACTGTGAAGACATTAAAAGAGTAGCCATCAACAAACATGTTATTTAAATTCAATTTAACATTCTTTTAGAGTCAAAGAAGTAATCGATGCATTCTGTGTGCTAACTAAACAGAGATACCAGAGGCCAAGGTATTTATTAACTGTAAGAACAGTTCATTGACAGGTTTACTCTGAGCTGATGTAGATTATAGCACTGATGTTAGCAGAAGAACCATGCAAAAAACTAATTGGTAGATGCTCAATAAAGCCTGCAGTGGAAATTCAGGAAGAGTTTCCTGAGGGAATGTTCACTTCTCTATTATCTTGTTGGGGGAAAAAAAAAAAAAAGAAAAGCAAGTATCTACTAACAGATAGTTTTGTTGTTATATGCCATGTTTTAGTAGGGTTTTTTTTTGACAATTTACATATTCACACTTGATTCCTGTATCTGTAAAGCCTATCCTTGCTTTAAAACAAGTAAATTGCTAACTGCTGAGATTTTTTAATTTGCTTTTTAACTTGGTGGAACATAAGAATGTATTCAACTATGCTAATACCAACCAACCAGTTTTTCATATGACTTGGTATTTGAAAACACGTATAAAAAAATCAAGATGGACTGAACACTGCCCCCCCCCCATAAGAAAATGGCAATAGGTAGTATTATAATTCTAATAAATCCTGAATTTAACACAAAGACACAGTACAGCAAAAAAATACATTTGCTAAGGTACTCCCCTTCATCCTCGCTAATCCTAATGGGAAAAGAAGCCACTATTCATGTCAATATAGCTTTGATACACCATGACTGGTTTTGTTTATGATACTGTTCCTAAACCAGGTACCACCAACAAAACTACAAATTGGCTCAAGAACCAGGGAAAAATTTGTTTTTCTCTTTCCAGACTGATATTCCTACTACGAATGCCTGTGACTTGCCCAGATGAACTGAATCATATTACTTTGTCAATTTTGTAACATTTCATATTTATAAGTGCACACATGTTCTCAGCAAGATTTTCTCTATTAATCTCTTCCTTCTCACATGCTAACACAGGCTTCCACAGATATACACATTAGGGAACTCCAAGTTGAGTTCCAGTTTGGCTCGGGTTTGTTTGTTTTTTTTTGTTTGAGTCTTGGGGCTTTTTTGGATGAAATATGAAAGAGTAGATGCATTCTTTTTTAGAGCTGCCAAGTGAATCTAAAATCACTGTATGAGAAAGTGGGGCAAGGGGGAGGGGAGAGGAGAAGCAGAAATATTTATTGTAACTTCCCAGAAGTCAAAATATCAGTGGGTTTTGTCTTACTAGGAAGCCACACTTGAGGCTGACTGCAATGGATAGGTTCTGTGCTAAAGCAGATAGCACAGTGATTAATATCTCTGAAAAAATCTAACAACAGTACCTGAATTCAGCATTATGAGCTCATATCATCATTAGAATATATTTTTCTGAATCTAATTTCCAGACTTGTTTTTAATATTTTTTTAGAGAGACTGTAGAATAACATAACAGACCCAGTAGAAGGAAATTTTGGGACCATACTGAATCTCCAGGGTTAGAAAGTCTGTTTAGAAAGATAGTCATGCTATTGGCATTTTAAGCAATTCAAGCTCTGTTAATGTATTTAAACCTTGTTCACATACTTAATTTTAAAAATCCAATGCTTTTCATGTTATCTTAAATGTGGTGGAAAATTACACTGTAGGTCACAGTGCTTCCTTAAGTGAGTTTTCTCACTCTTATGTTCCTGTCAGTTTGTGATGTGGTATGAATTAAGCCTTTATACCTCCTCAGCACAGTAGGCTGTAAATTAATAGGTGCAAAGAAAGCAATAGTGTTCTGTGAATTAAGCATCAATTTGCTGCTTCTGTACTTCTCACTTTATACCCTTCACATGCTGGTGTTAACAGCTAAGTGGTCTCTGTGTCTTTGCAGCTAACACAGGCAAGATATTATACTCCTTTAGTCACTACCACTAGTGTGGAATGCATTTATCATCCTATTTATTTCAGGGTCAACATCTTTGCAAAAGCTTACACATACTTTTATGGATACAGTTACTATTACATATATATAATTTAGCACGAAGATATTACAATATATGCTTTCATATATGCTTTCTTTAAATACAAGCCTAAGAACTTTTGCAAGATTCCTATGTGAGATATTACGATAAAATAAACATATTTATTAACTGTACCTTAAACAGATTTACCTTTACATCACAATTCTACAAACTTTTTTTTTTTTTTAATATATCAGACCATTTCCATCGCCTCTGTCTCTGAACACAAGATTAACATACTGTCCAAAGGGTAGCTATGGTCCAGAAGGAAGAACGAGAAAACATTTTCTACACTTCTGAAGCTCTCAGAACTGCAGAGGTATTTCAGTTTCTGGAGAAAGGCCATGGATACTGGTACCATGTGTTTACCAGGAAAGAAGAGGGCAGGCTGGGCTTCACTGCTGGCCTCCACAGATGAGTGCCAAAGCAGTCCTTGGGGAAAGAGAGGGGGAAATGCCTGCTGGACCAAAGTGACAACATCAGTCACCGTGATGTTGCTGTGGGTGGGTTTAGGATGCTTTTGTTCACTCTGCACAAGCGGGAGGGCTGACCTGAGTACACTTTGCCATTTGGCTCATTTGGAATATCAATTTGAAAAAGCATTTCTGACCTAGACAGAACACCAAATTCCCACACTGGTACTCTGAAGTTCAAATTTTGCAGCGCCTTCAAACCAGCCCGAGGCTGTTTCCAAAACCTTACCAGCTCTTTAAAATCTGTCATACTTTCCACAACCTACTTAAAAAATTCTTCTGTAAGATTAATTCTTGCCTCCAAACTCCATGTCTCCACGTTTTTATTCCTCCCATCATCCCCTTTCATCCAGTGCAATGCCAGCAGCTCAAGAGAGCACATCCAAATTCAGATGTAACATTTCAGATTATTTTTGAAACCACTACTCATAGTCTCCCTTCCTTCATTGAAATCATTTTAGCCATTAGAATCTGCAGGTGCATTGCATCCAGCAAAGGCCTCTACTTATATAACATATATCGTACACTTAAATAATGAAATAAACGACAACAAAAAATAGCATGTGCTCTCTTCTTTTTTTCTTATTCTATTAAACAAAAAACAAAACGGGGGGTGGGGAGAAAAAGCCTTCAGGATGCTTAAAGGAAAAGGAAGACAATGTCCAGGATGGGGGAAAGAAATGTAACCCTGTCTTAAAGTAAGTGTTTTTCTTTCTATGGGCACCAAACTTACTGAGCAGTGTTCACTGTATTTTCCCAAGCCTACCAACAATTTACTTACAACTGTGGATAATTCATTTTTTCAAGCATGCATTTGAATGCCTGCAGAAAATCCATTTTGGAATGTGATGATTTTGATAAATTCAGCAAAGTACAAGATACATCACTGATGAGATCAGCTTATTAATCCTTATTATGGGAAAACTGTAGGAGTGAAGAAGCTGTTTATCTGCATATGTTTGGGTATAGCAACTGCGAAGCCAAAGAACTGAATACAGATACTGAATTAAAACATGCTATTTCCCACTCAGGGAATTTTAAAAGACTCTGGAAAGCAATATTTTAAGAATGAGAGTCTATCAGTTGTCTGTGACGTGTTTAGTATACATAGCTGGAACCCTGTACAAAACACTGTGCCTATTTTATTTCCAAACTCTCTAATCTGTAAGTGGGATGATTCTTTCAGAGAAGAAAGAGAACACTTAACAACTCTGAGATCTGCGACACTTTGATTGCAAGATGACAAGGTCCCACGCCCACTCAAGTCCAGCACATTGTTTACACACTTTTTTTATACCATTTTGACTACATCTTATGGTTGACTTTTTCTTGTATGGAAGGTATGTTTTTCAAAACTTTATCTACCAGAAAACAAGGGAAAAATGCAAAGTAATTTACCACGTGTCAGTGCTCGTTTGGGATAAATTTAAACAGATTTTAAGCAGAACTGATTAAACGTGGTAGTAAATGCTGAAGGAGGATACAGCAACTTGAACGTTTTATGGGAGTAGAAGGCAAGGGAGCATTGGGAGCATTGGTGTTGCCAAAAGAAAATGGCTAGGAACAATTGGGAGAGACATGCATGAGCAGCAAAGGCAGCAACTGTCAGGACTCAGAAGCTGGAAAAATTACAGTATTCCAGTGAATCTTTTACATAGACATGGCATTTACCCTAATATTTATTTTAGCAATTCTTCCATCATTTATTGTTTGAATTATGTAAATGACCCTAATGATCATGTGTGTTGTAGCAGGAGTCTAAACAATTGGGGTATGGATGAAATCAGTTAGTAAAAAAATTCTAATCAGGAAAATAGACATACAAATGATTGACAATATCTAATTTTCTGTCATGATCACTGCAATTTTTAGTCCTATAAGGATCACATAACTACCTTTCTTGCTCATTTTAAAAGTACTTCAATCCTTCTAATGTATCTTGGAGTTTGGAACTGTATAATGTTCCATGGTAAGGCAATTTAAAAGGTTTAGGTGTTGCTATATATTTGATGGATAGCATCTAAGTATCACATTTTTAAATGTGATAGACTACAGGATTTTTATGCACAAACTGGAAACTTTACGACGTGAAAATCAAAAGAGAGAATTTTAGGTTAATTATGCAACTTTTCTAGGGAGTGGGGTGGGGGGATGGGGAAGCAAAATATAAATCCACAAAATAACAAAAATAACCAACCCAAACAAAAAACTGTGGTACACTTCAGGTCAGAATGACATGTGAAGAACTACAGAATATCGGTCCCAATTTCCTAACCACAACAGGTAAAAGGGGAAATCTAAGTAAAACCCAGAGAAAGGTAAGAGCTTTCAAAAAGTAGTAGACAGCAAGTGAAGCCTTTATCAGCATCTCTGATACAGACCTGCAGTTATGCAGAGTTTTACAAGTGACAAAAAAGGGTGACTCTCAGCAGGTCTCTAAAGAGACTAAAATAAGTAACTATTTGCAAATAAATTACTAGAAATTTTAATAGTGTTCTCAAATGAAAAATCTGGAATCTAACCACCTTTCTCTCATTGCATGGCCACAGTACATCTAGTCTGATATAGAAGGAAAAGAAAATAGATCCTTGTATTGCCAGGAGTATGTCACAAACCCTTTTCTGATATATAACAACAACTTTATTGAAGGTGCATCCACAAGCAATACATCTTTCCACAATAAACCAATAGATGGTGCTCTTCAGCTGCACAATTATGTAATTCTGAGCTAAATCTTCATCTTGCCATGTATGGATCTCCTGCCATAGGCGTCTATCACAAAGGTGATTTAGACTACTCTATAAGGCCATGCATTACTTTAATACAGATCTCTCACAGTGAGGGTGGTTAGACAGATCTCTTTAAACAGGAAACATGCAGATCAAAATACTACTGTTTTCAAGAAGTCTAAGTTCTTGGACTGGCATATTTTTCTAAGGAACACAAATGAGTATTATGACCCAGCTGCTATAGAAGTTATTCACTTACACAGAAGTAAGAAGTGAGTTTCAGATGACTCCAGGTACCTATGTCAAATTGTATGCCAAGATAATAGTAATTCATTGCTGCTGCTCCTAAATCACTCTCACACACATGTATGTTTTTATGGCCTTTTGCTAGGACAGTCAGGTGATTTATAAGGAAGTCAGAGTAATCTTAAAGATAATTTAAAATAGTATTAGGAAATTAATTTGCACTAAGAGCTATGAAGTGCACTTCAATCTCTTGCATTGGCAAATACTGACAAAACATTAAAGGAATATAACTTTAGGTTTAAATGAAAACACAGATAACATTAATATTGTAACATAAAGGAGGAAAAATAGAACAAAGCATGTTCAATATTAATTGTCCAAGATAAAAACAATAATTGAAGACAATTTGGAGCATCATAATCAACTTTCATGCATATTGTGATAGTGTAAGTTATATTTGTTTTGGTCAAATAAGTTTTTAATCAGACAAAAGATATAGTTCACACCCTAAAAAATGTTTACCCTCTAAAAAATGCTAAATTGGGCCTATCTATGCCCATGAGAATTGCTCAACTTTGACTAAACTACAAATAATAAAATGCTCACTCCAAATTAAAACAAAACAAAACAAAAAAAAAAAAAAAAAAACAAAACCAACCCTCAAAAAAAACCCCAATCAACCACATAAAAAACAAAGACATTTCAAGGAAGAGTCTTGGGAAAGACTAACTAAGGGATTTGGAAAAGGATGCTTTTCCCAACTGACAAATTCCTGATTTTAGTTCAGAACCATCTCCATTCAGCCTGGAATTTCAAAATGCTTCTTCACAGTATCTCTAGATCCAACCTTGATTTAATTTTAAGTACCTGATAATTTAAGAAGTATAAAGGGACATATTTAAAAATATTTAAAGAGTTATAGTTAATGTTCACAAATAATTAGAAAGCCTCATTTCCTTCTTTAGTTCTAATAGTTAACAACAGAGGAGCCCTTCAGACTCACAAAATCCAGTGATTTGGTGGACACAGAGATGGACCCCAGAGAAAGGAAAGCAGAAGTCTTCCTATTATGCTCCCAGAAGTACTGTTCCTGGCACAGAGATCAAGGGATTACCAAACTCAAAATAAATATGTATTTAACTAAAACTCCTTTATGCAATAGCAAATTAAGCAATTCATGATTCAAATTGAGAAATATATTTTTTCTTCTATGGCCTAATAGTACTTTTACTTGCTCTACAAATTAAAAAGCCTGCTCTATCTCCATTCACTTCACAAACACTGATGCTCATCTTTTTAAACCTGTTCACACACATATTTATTCAAAACAGTATAAAAATGTGGTCATCAATATGTGCACATCCATTAAAGATCCAGAGCTTTTTAACTGCTCTTTAATTAGGAACAACCCATAAAAAAAAAAAA
>VXBZ01007711.1:56656-76007 GCA_013399135.1 Heliornis fulica | reverse complement strand
AAAAAAAAAGAAAACCCAAACCAAACCCACCCACTGAACAAAAAATATAAATAGCTTTGGAAACACATTAATTGTATCATGGACATAAAATAAATAGTGAGGTGAGGTCACTAGAAGCTTTTACAAACTAATTCTATTAGGATGGACTATGTGAATGATTTTCAAATAATCTTTTACAAATAAGAAAACAAATATCTTCTTCCTTTTCAATGTTATGGAAACATGGAAATTAAATGGAAACCTTGGAAACATGGACATTAAAGCCATGCGAGTTTAGAAACAAGTGAAACATGTAGCTAATGCCTTAATTAATAATTACTATAATAAATACAATTAATATAATTCAATATACTTTATATGCCTTTTTTGTAGATATAGCAGATTATTCTTTCTCAGAATACGAGAAAGCATTGTTCTAGCATTGCCACTGCTTTACCTTAAAAATCACAGAATCACAGAATATTTGGAATTGGAAGAGACCTCAAAAGTTCACTAAGTCCAACCTCTCTGTCTGAGCGGGATCATCNTCCTCATAAGGAAGATGTTCCACTCCCTTCATCATCTTGGTGGCCCTGCTCTGGACTCTCTCAAGGAGTTGTATGTCCTTCTAGAACTGAGAGGGCCAGAACTGGACACAATACTCCAGTTGAGGTTTCACTAGGGCAGAGTAAAGGGGGAGGAGGACCTCTCTTGACCTACTAGCCATCCCCCTTCTAATACACCCCAGGATGCCATTGTCCTTCTTGGCCACAAGGGCACACTGCTGGCTCATAGTCATCCTGCTATCTACCAGGACCCCCAGGTCCCTCTCACCTGCACTGCTCTCCAACAGGCCAGTCTCCAACCTATACTGGTACCTGGGGTTGTTTCTCCCCAGATGTAATACCCTACACTTGCCCTTGTTCAATCTCATTCAATTTCTCCTTGTCCAGCTCTCCAGCCTGTCTGAATCCTGTTTAGTGGCATCACAACCTTCTGGTGTGTTAGCCACCCCTCCCAGCTTTGTGTCATCAGCAAACTTGCTGACTGTGCACTCTATTCCCTCATCCAGGTCATCAGTGAATACACTGAACTACAAATTGCTTTACTTTAAAGATGTCCATCCATTTTTTATCTTAGCTATGCTGGAACTGCTACAGACCTTGTTGGTGTGTCTGGTGAGGTTAGTCCATATACTAAAATCACTAAAGAATCATCAGTCTAAAATTGTTTTGTTTACCTTCACTTTCTTTCTAGCTTTTGCAGTACTTGCATATCTTTTGGTAATTTTCACTAGGAAAATTATATGCTTATTTTACAGCAAATATCTCTTTAAGTGAAAAAATAATCATAATTACAAGACCACGCTAATGGAATATGTGTCTTCTAGCACAGAATTACTGCACAAAGGTGTTGACATGATGCCAGACACAATAAAAGGGAGCAATTAAAAAAAAAAAAAATTCACACTTTCAGATGATATATCTGTAGACCATTAGTTTTGAGTACGGAACAACTTTGCATTTAAACACACAGCTGATTTTAGCAGATTACAGCATGCGCTACATTTAGCATGGTTCTAATGTCGCTATGGTAACTGTTCTGGCTTAAATATAGCTGAATGTGTAGCACCATTCCAAGTTATCCAATAATCCTTTAAACATTTCTTATAAAATTTGCCATAGCTTCTCTGTAATTTTATCAATGATCCTCAGAATATATATTAAATCCTTAACTTTCAGATTTGGAGTTTAGCACTATTAAAAAAAAAACCAAAGACTAAACTCTCTCAAAAAAAAAATCAGGGAAACAAGGAAAATGCATAGATTAAATTCTAGGGAAAATATGACTCCTACAATACCTGTTTTCCAACACAGTGCTGAGATCAAACGCAGAATATATTTCCATTGTTTTCTGCTGATATTCTTCTATATAATCTATTTTTAGAAATCTTCTCGGGAACATACATGTGACCATATGCAAATGTAAATTTCTTCCTATATTTGTACGTTAAGGTTCAGTAACCGATTAATTTCTTGCAACAAAGTTGCACATATGTCGTCAAGTGTCTACTAGAGCTTCACAGACAAAAATCAATAAACAGATTTTTATATTCTGAAAAAAGACTCCATTGGCTCTTTCAAGATTTCATCTTCTGGTCCTTATACCCCAAATACAAAACCACTGGCATTGCTCACTCCCATGCATGTCTGTGCAAGCAAGAGACAAAAACAGGGTACTCACATCTTCCCTATCAGACGGTCAGACCTGAGCATTTAATATGATACAAAGCTGCTTTACTGACTGTCATTATGCAACTTTCAGTCATGTGAAAATATGATAAAGTATTTCAAAACAAAGTTTCTATGTATTTCCCAGGCATGGTTGCCACACTTTTTTATTTGATAGAGATTTTCAGCAGATCAGATACTATGTAAAACTTTGTTACAATTATTAATATATTGCACTGCCTAGTTTTTCATGACATTAAAATAATAGAAGAGTGGTTCAGATCCCCAGAAAGGCATTCTGAAGCTAATAACCATCACAGTCAGCTGTGAGTAGGAAATCTGTATTTTGTTTTCTAGGCTACATATTATAGAATTGATACATATGTCATAAAAAATTGCAAAGCTTGCATATGTAGCCTACAGAGACATCCTAATACAAACCGTTCCATGATTTAATCCATTCCCTTAGGCAGAACTTGTATTTTACTTAGCAAAGAGAGTGTGCATTCTGTATTATTGTGCAAACAGTTATAACATCAGCCAATGTAAGATAATAGCATGTATTCATGAGTACATGTAGTAAGGTTGAATTACACTGAAGAAATTGTCGTGGCTAAGATACTTTACAAATATAGCTCTTAAAGATGGAGGAAAATAAAAGGAAGGATCAGGATTTCGAAAGAAGGACAAGAAAACTACTATTTTTTATCAGTTCTGGAGGGTTAAAACAATAGGTAGAAAATACCTTAAATGTCTTAAATGTCCTTTAACATCTTTTTTAAATACCAAAAATACCAAAAACTGAGATCTTTTCAACATCTCTGACTTACCATATCGATGGTGCTTCTGTTCCACTGATCTCTAAGAAGTCATATCCTTCCTCTAACTGGAAGTCAGTAAAGACCAAAGCAATGGTATCTCCTGGTTCAGCCAATATGGTCCAGGTGCAATCAGCATTATTTTCATACTCAGAAGGGAAGTGAGGACTTGAAATAGTTCCACTTGTCCCACGTAGTGTCCCTCCACAAGCTCCTTCAGCTGATGATAGAATATCAATTACTAGTGGAGATGCATTTTAAACAAATAAAGCATCTTTCTTGCTTTTGCCATATAAAACTCAGTTCCTCTCTTCTGTGCATAGGGAGCCCACAAACCCACACATAAAGAGGCATAACATTGTACCCAGGAGAATGGATCTATTAGGTTTTCTAGTCTTTAAAGTGGAGATGTATTTGGTATATTGAGGGTTTTTTTTTTTACTTTTTTTCTTGGTGCATTTTAGTTCCAGGCCAAACAAGGATAACTTTAGGGGAGACACCTAGTATGAGCTGATTTGGAGAACCTGTACTTTGGCTCTGTAAAGGTGTCCAAAGAAGAAGCCTAGGAAAGAACTGCGCAGAGAATCACAGAAATACTGTTAAGTCTGGCTGTGATATTAATTTAAAAATACCTAATATTCCTTTCTTAAAGATCTTTCTCATTTCTTATATCTATTAAAATGTAGGGAAAAATCATAATTATTTAAATGCAGACCTACATTATGAAGCATTAATAAATTCGCACTAGCCATGCTCAGGTTTTTTATTCTGAATCAGGATGTTACAGATGGCAAATAAATTCAGAAGGTTTTGTTGACAGATGGACTTTCCAAGACTCACACATCATTGGTTAATAGCTTGTATTTTTTAATGGTTATTAGCCAAATTCAGAAAATACAGAGCATAGGAATCTCCTGCTAAGCCTGGAATGTTGTTTAATATGGATTTAAGCAGATTCTTTCTTGCCCCGTAAGATTTAATTAAAGCTTTAAAGATATGTTATTAGTAGGATTGGGTATTAAAACATATAATTAAAAACAAACACCACAAACATGTAATTCATACAATTCACTGGCATAGAGAATTAAACATTCATCAAGGGGCTTTTGGTGTTTTGCAATGTGGGTATGAAAGCTTCAGCAATAGTAATTAAAAATATTTCTCCATAGGTGAATGATCAGAAGTGTTTCATTTTTATCCATTTTATCATCTTCCCTTACTGCTATTATCATTAGGTATTATTTGCATACTATAAGTGCATGTGGAGATTTAAAAATAAATAGTTTGGCAAGGTGCATGACAAGGAACTTACAGTCTAATTAGGATAATAACTGAATAACTAATTAAGACAACAGAGAGGGGTAGAAGTAGAGCTGCTCTGCTCAATCACAGTTGAAAGCCTGTCAGTGAAAGTGAGTTTTAAAGGAGGATTTGAAGGAAAAGAGGATTCATTTGAATCAAAGGAAGATCAACACTGTGGCTGGACATTAAAAATGGAGACTATTAAAAGAGGATAAATAGCTAATAAGGGACTGAAATAGAAAAAGGAGTTAGGAGAAAGGCCGAAACAGAATCACTTATCTAAGTATAGCATGAACCATTGATTTGACTAAAAAGAGGAGAGAAAGCTGGTGAAGAGATTTGAACAGGAAGTTTTTACTTTTCTATATGAAAAGTTTAAGAAATGTAACATAACATTGGCTACCAAAGCATTATCAAGTTTTGTGAATTCTTGCCACACTGGAGGAGCAAGTCTATTCAATACTATTCATATGTTATTATCTGGACCCTGATATTTGTGCGCTTTTTTTTCTTAAGTGAAAGAGCTTTGGGGGTGGAATAGATCTACACTCCTAAAAGATTTCTTTTTTGTTGGTGAAATCAGGCCATTTCTGTGATTCCTCCCTCAATTCCTGGCTTTTTATACAGTGCATATTGAAAGGGCCATTGTGCCTCTGAGGGATGAAAGGGGAAAGGAAGTGAAAATTAAAGAACTAGTGGATAAAGATAAGGATCAGAGCCTAAACTCCTGATGCATAATGCATGCCAAGATTACAATAATAAAAAAATATTGGAAAATTATAATAGAAGGGAGAATCAAGATTTATACAGTATCTAAAATGACCTCCTTTTCCTTTTGTTTTTCAAACTGTATAGCTTTCATGCAGTTCAGATCATCATCTAACCCAGCAAAGAAAAACAAATTCACCTGATACATCCTGTGCCAATACTTCAGTAGAGAAGGTAGCACTGTGTTATTGATTATTCCCTCCCCCCTATTTCTTATTTCTCCATATTTTGACATCACAGTGTGGGAATTTGGGGATGGGGGATTAAGAAAAGAAACAGTAAAGTTACAGATGGTAAATCATACAGGTTCTATCCTTATTCTTGAAAGCCAGCAATCAGGCTTTTCCCAAGCAGGGTAACCAGAAAGATGTTCAAAAATCCTAAATCAGCCATAACTCTCTGGTTCTAGCCGCTTGCTTTTAAATTTTGTTATGATAACATTCTCAATGACACCATCTCCCACTGTGTTTATAGTGACATTAAGTAAGATGCTAGTGGTAATTACAATGCTACTCAGTGTTTCTGCTGCACAGCCCTTGAATGAGCTCTTAGCTCTAAAGCTCTGACTTTTACAGCTGACAAGGAAGGCTTATGTAGCTGATTATTTCTGGCAACCACATGCAAAACTCTAAAATTATACACTGTGAATTACCAATGAAAGCCAAAGGAACTCAGGCTACTACAGGATATCTTCCCAGAGGGTTGCACAGCCTTTTAGTCTATTCATTATATCATGTTTAAGGTTTGCAGGAAACCAAGTTAGCTCAGAAATGGAGAGGAAACATTAGTCAGGTAAGACCACAGAAACTAAGTTGGACCAGAAAGTCCGTATTTTCTCTCTGACAGATGTGGATGTGTTAGGAAAGACTGTAACAGAGAGCAGCTGCACAGAGTGATCCTTTCTTTGATGCATTTCCAACGTTCTAGGAGCCTGTGGTTTGGAGACTTCCTTCACCAGAGGTGGCATCCGGGCAAAGGCAAACAGACTGTTGAATGCTAAAGCGTAATAAATTGCAGACAGGCAGGATGTGGCCACATCACTCAGAGGAGTGGTAGGAGCCATCAACTGCCTGGACATACGCTGTGTTTCACCCGCTGGCCCCAGAGCTAGTTGGCCTCATTGGAACGATCATCCCTGTTGGCCATGGCATTCTCCATGTTTTGCTTCTGAGAGAGCTAGAACAGTGCTCAGGAATCTTAATGCACCGCTGTGCTTAGAGTAATTCAATAGCATATAGTGCCTCAGACTTCATGAATTCAAATTCTACGTGATTAACAAATTGCATTTTAAAATGTGCAAGCAATTAATTCCAAAGACTCATGGTTATTTTCAAGTTGTAAGCAACTACACAAAGTGCTGTTTGTATCAGCATAAATGACTACTTGAAATACAAAGATACAAACATTCTGATCTCTCAGTAGTCAGAGATTTGGATTTAGAGAATATGCAACTTACATAAAATACACATGCAAACACATATGGCTGGCACCACTTGACAAAAAAACATCTATACTGTATAGATATCTAGCTTAGATAAAACAGATAAACATCAAGTTAATAATGTCTATAAAAAACAAAAGAAACTCTGAGGAACCATGGCAATCAATGAAAAATCTTATTTTTTTCAAACTAGAAAGAGTCATTTTACCAAAAATAGTAACCTGGCAATGTTGGTAAGCTGTGTTACACATAAGTGCGATCTTGCTACAAGTGAGATTCAAGCCTTGCTAAGCAGCTATGCAAGGATGGGGTAAGAATAGAAAAATATTGTAAAAAATCTTCCTTATATAAACCTCTTTAGATACCTTTTGAACATTCAATCATTTTTACTGGACTTTTCTATTGTTCCCACATAAATGTTTTGGGTTTTTGTTTGGTGTTTTTTCTTCACAAATTTGACTGAAATGTTCTGTACTCTATATGCCTTTTTATAGAAAAAACAGTATGTTTATCCAAGTAAAAAGTTTATTGCATAATAACAAAATAAAAACAAACGAAAAACCCACACAATCCCCCCCCCCCCCCCAAAAAAAAAAAAACAACCAACAAACAACACTTGACCTTGTGGTTTTGTTTTAGGTGGTGCTGCAAGAAGCAGTGAGTTAGACTCAGTGATCCTTGTGGGTCCCTTCCAACATGAGATATTACATGATCCTATGATTTGTTCAATTCTTTCTTAAATTACATTTTTCAGTATTTCATTGTTAAAATGGAGACAACTGTACCTCATTTAATAAAGCTCTTCAGTACAACACATCTATGAAATAATCATGAATGATGACTTTCACAGATGTGTTTTGGATATTTTGGAAACGGTTAATATGAGTAGTGAGGTAAATGACTTTTTTGAGTAATACTTTAAAATTACCATTGTAAAATGTCATACTGACAAAAATCTAAATCTAAGCCATAGGATATCAATGACAAATTTAAAAATAAATTTTACCATGTCAATGCCAACTGTCAAGCTGCTGAACTGCCAGATTCATAAAGACCAAAACCATTGCTAAGTGTTACAATGCCATAGCATTACACATTCATCAGACAATTGATGGATCTAATCCAGATCCAACTGGCAGCAAGCTCTTGAACCATCAAAATGTTCACCTCTACTTGCTAATCTTCTTTAATAGTTCAGGGTTTTTTTATAGACTTTCTTTTCAAAAGGTAAAAGAAAAAAAAACTGTGCTCCTTTCGGGGTGTGGAGAGGGGTGTTTATGTCAAGACTGTGACAGAAGGTTGTTTGCTTTTCTTTTTTTGAGGGGTGGTTCTATCAATACTTGAATCCAGATGTACTGCATCCCAGATAAGTTTGCCTCCCTTTCTAAATTTCTTTTCTTGATGTTGATCAACTTAACATAAATTAAATACTCATTAAACCACATGTCTAAGATGAATTTTCTTTCTCTCTCAAGGGTTTTCAAAGGACACTTTAAAAGAATTTTAATTGATCTCTAAATAGAATGGAATTTATTTTGTCAAAATTTCAGAAATTACTGTGGTTTAGGAAAATAGTATCTATTTTATGCATTCCACTCACGTTAACTGTATGTACAAAACAGAAATCCAAAAATTGTTGCAATTTGTTTAGACACGCATGGGCACCAGTTGAGATTTTAGTGCTACTTAGAACATCCTGACTTTGACATTTCAGTGATCTTGATCTAAGCAGATCCCAGTGTCTAGCGGTGTTGTCATGCAGTTATTGGCCCTGACAATACTGGACATAATGGTAGTCTTGTACTTTGTGGGGCTTAAGATTGGTCCATTTTTTCTTTACAAACAATGTAATTAATTTATTAGCCTTTTATATTTTTATTTAATCTATCATATCGGTTGTTTATAATTAAAAGACATATTTCCCTGCCTTCCAATCTGGAGAGGAAACCTGTTTAACAAAGTTACGAATAAGACACAAATAATCATGGACAAACTAACTGCTAACCTGGCATATAAGTTCAGTTATTAATTGAAAATATGTTCTTCAGCAAACTTAAAATCAATGCTCTGGCACCTTTCTTCGTGAAAAAATTTGGCCTTAACAGATAGCCAGATTTAGAAGTTAAAAAATTAATCAACAGTCTGTAATCTCATACTCTCTCTCCCTCAGAAATAAAAGATATGGCTTCTGGATATCTTTTTCAATTAAGCATCCTAAGCTGTTTTCCAGTGATATGATAATCCTTCACTTGAGAATATGCTTTTATTTTAATGCTGATAATGATGCTTGAAAATCACTGTCTACAACAAATTAACAGCGAAAATCTAATTTTGAAGCAAAAAGAGAAAAGACTAAATTCTTTAAGGGGAATTAATGACTGCTGCAGGATTCACACACACACACATATATATATATATATTTAATAATTAGGAAATTTATTCCAGTTATTCCCAGAAGTCTGTGTGCAGTTATGAAATCCTTCATCTTTTTATGACTGCCCCAAGGTTTGTTTTTCATTTTTAATAAATCGTTGTATCTTCTACTGATGTTAACTTTGCTCATGATCCTAATGGTCCAACTGAAGTCCTCTTTTTCATTTTGTGACTTTACTATATTGCTCTGGGTACATTTGCTATGTTTTCACTGCATTGTTCACCTGATTCTTCACAGTTTGTTGCTGTCTTCCAGACAACTTACTGCACAGATCCATCTTTAACCTGGTCATTTTTCTTTTTTTGGGGTTTTTTTTGGTTTTTTGTTTGTTTGTTTTTGGTTTTGTTTTTTAATTGGATCCCTCCATATCTACTTATACATGTTAGAACAAAAATATGTAAACATAAATGTATGTATGTGTGTATATATGTATGTGTGTGTATATATGTATATACATTCATATAATGCTGTTACAGAAATTAAAATTGAAATTTCATCAACACTGCATCAATTCAGATTGTTCTGAAAGTGAGTTAAATTGTTCAGACAGGAATCTGCCATGTCACTCTAAAAATCAGAATTGGGAAAATATTCTTACTTTATCATGTGATGCAATAATAATACGCAGAATTACTGGAAAATATTTTGGAAATTGTTTTGTCTAATTCTTTTTATAAACATGGATAAATTAAGGGATCGGGACATATTTTTCCACTTTAAACCTATAAAGTCATATTTGTTTGAACCTCAGAGGCCAAGAAGAAATTACATCAGAGAATTACTTGCTACCTCATAAAATATGGATAACATCAGTTTCCTTTTGCTAGATGTTTTTAAAATATCAGATGTGAATCTATGTAGTTTATCTTACATTACAGTGAACCATAAATTCTCTGTCCCTTTATCTATTCTAATAACACCTAGATTAATTATGTATTTCTCACCAAAATATTTTTCCAATAATATTCCTTAAAACTGGAAACTGATCAATTATTATACTTGATCCTTTTAGATCTTTCCTACATATGATGTCTTTTACTGGTTTGTCGTTTATATTTATTCTTTATTTTCCCTCCAATAATTCAGTGTCTTTTTAACAATAACATATTACATGTTCTTTTATTTTCATTGTGATAAAAAGCTTACCGTTGTAATATCACTAAATCCAATTTGTATTCCTAATGCTAGCTTCATAAAAATCTAGACTTGTGCAACTATAATCAACTAGGGATTTTCAAAATTACTGAGAATTGAGAACCTAATTATACAAAGTTCATTTAGAAGTAGTCACATATCATAAATCAGCTATTAGTGGAGTTACTGCAGAGAATGAAATTAACTTTCAAAATGTCTCAGACTTCTGCACGATACTTCAACCTCAAGATAAAGGTGGCAAATATTTTGGGTGACACTATTATGGTAGCAAATATTGAGACAGCAAAGACATTTTAATTCTCAGGACAAAAGAAGACAGAATTTAGGTGGACCATTGATTCTCCCTGTGAATTTTTGTCAGCCATGTACACATTATTTGCAAGAACTAAGGGTAAACTTCTTGGTTTGCTTCTAGTAGGGGAAGCTTATCCATGACTGCTATATGGAAAAAGAAAACCAAGTTTTTATAATTACGTCATCTTTATTAGAATTTTCCTTTCAGGTTTTCTTTGGGGGCTGGGTTGTTTGTTTTGTTTGGATTTGTGGGGTTTTTTTTTGTTTGGTTGGTTAGGTTTTTGGGGTTCTTTTCAGAGGGGAGGGGGAATGACTGTTTTCTATCCTTTCTATACTTCTCTTCTTAAATGTTCTCCTATCTTCACACACACATAAAATAATCATAGTTTATTGAGAGAAAATGGTAAAAAAAGTAAATAAAGGAAATGTCTTGATGATCAAATTACCTAAAGTGTCTAAAAATGTCACTGACTGCACCTTTGGTTTCTCATTGAAGTTCATCAAATTGCTACATCTATTCCCCCATGTAAATGAAAAGGAAAAAAACAATCAGTAGATAACCTCTACCACTGAGTGTAAAATTGTCATTGCTTCTGAATTGTGATTACGGTTTTAAATGGTGCGGATTCTTAGATGGTACATTAGCATTTAGAAAATAAAAACTAAAAATCTGATTTAGTATTTTCTTATTATTTTAAAGATATTTCATATCTTCATTTTTACCTCTGCAAAAAGGGACTGGAAAATCCCATGATGCACCATTTCCAGGACTCACAATACATGTCAACATGGCATGGCCTTCTAGGATGTAACCAGAGATACAGCTATATCGGATTTTATCTCCAATGTTGAATCTTGTTCCATGAAGTACTCCTTTAGGAATTTCTCCTGGGTTGCCACAAGTATGACTTGGTAATACTGTCAAAAGAAAGAAGAAAAAAATGTTAGTTAAAACTTGCAGAATTTAACTATAAATACTTGTCAAACAATCATAATTAAAGAATTGGCTGCATAGCTATTTGGTTTTAAACAGCATTCCTCATGTAAATAAAGTGAAAATAGGGCATGGAATGTACCTTTCACAGAAGATTTCAGATTATAACAGACGTAATCACTTTCAATGCTAATTTCAAACTCAGTTCTTGGTTTAAGAGTTCTTTAAAGATCTTTTTTTCAAACAAAATCTACTATAAATCTTGCTATTCGTAAATTCTGAATGGAGACATTTTTATTATTTTTCATAAATACTGCAAAAATAGTCATACCAAATCATTACAGATTGAGACATTAAAAGACACTTTATGTACAGTTTTAATTTTAGTTGGTAGAATAGCAATTTAAAAGAATCCAGTAATGAAAGGTCCTTGACAGTAAATTAAAGTTGAAAGTAGATATAAAAAGTTTGATTTTCTGCTTGTTTCTAAATTAATCCAATTTCTATAAAATAAATTAAGTCAACCTTTGTTCACAGAAATAGAAAATATGAAGGAAACAATTACTAAATAGTGACATTGGACTTCACAGGAATTGACATCCTGATTTTCCTTTTGAATGCAGAAAGTTACTACCATTTGTAAGCATTAGTTATTTGGAAGAGACTGCCTTATCTAGTTATCAGTGTAGAGGAAGTACTCCTCCACCTAGGAATAACAGAAGTATGTGTTCAGGAGGAAGAAAATGGAATTGGTTTTGTTCCTAATCTCAGTTGAAAGTTATTAATGGCATGCCATTCCTTTCACTGAAGTAGTACAAATTAAAATTGTTTAATTTCCTTCAGAGCAGAACAAATAAGTTCAGGAAGCTGAAATATGTCATGAACAGAGCACAAAAGACAAATGTGTTCATCAAAGAAATGGTGGTCTGAAAAGCTCACATGTAATTCAAGTGTTGTTTCAGAAACCACATGTTTCATGGTCAAATTCTTTCGCCTCACACTTCACTTCCCTTACTCTGTCCATCTGCAGAATAAACAGATTCATACTAACCTCACTAACCTGCATGTTGAGAGAATTAATCACTCAATATATGCACATCCTCAGAGTGTTGTAAAGCATGATATCAATATATCAATGCTAATTAAGCCCCATTATACCATGTAAGTTCAATTATTGAAAACACACCCTTAATTCATTTGTCAAAAATTTAGTCACACTGGCATTTAAATGACCATAATTACACTTAAGTCACAACTAAAATTATCTAGGAAAATTTAGGAACAGAAAAGAAAAAACATAAAGCTAAAAAGGTTTTTAAAAAATTGAGAGAGAATACTTTCACTCACAACATATTTTTATGAGAAAAATCCCCATATCTACAATAAATATGAACGCAGTAACAAAAGCCACCTAACTCTAACTGAATGATGAGTGAGATGAATGTTCTACCAGTGCTGCAGATATGAGATCTAAGATGTCTGGGCATTACAAGAACTACTTAAGGTTGCTGAGTGAGTAGCTACCAAAGCTAGAAGCAAACAATACTGTACCCAGCCTTTATTGTGCTGCTTCAGCAGCCTTAAAATAGCACAAAATTCTGGGAGACAAAGGGAGATGGACAACATCTTTTCAGTGGCCTGAGGGGACAGGGTGAGGGTGACAGAGCACTGGAACAGGCTGCCCAGGGGCGGTTGTGGAGTCTCCCTCTCTGGAGACGTTCAAGACCTGTCTGGATGCCTACCTGTGTGACTGCTCTAGGCAGGGGGCTTGGTCTTGATCTCTCAAGGTCCCCTCCAACCCCTACAATTCTGTGATTCTGTGAATTTGGAAGCTCATTCACATTGGGAAGAGTGTCAGTATTTTATTCACATATATAAGAAACAATATATGTATAATAAACTAAATAGAACAGTTGTAATACATAGGAATAATGCAATAATGCAATAAAATAAAGATATTAATTTACACTGCAAGAAGTTGGCAACAGTGATCCATTATATGCTACAGCATATATTGCTATTACATACATATAAATCTCTAATTTTTCCCCTTTTTGCTGCTGTAGTCATGGTAGGTTAATACAGGTAATTTTGCAACTCAAGTTAAACAAAGCTTTGTTACATGTTTTGACACAGGAGAACACCTGTATTTGAAACAAGAGCCTCTCTTTCTGTTATTTTCAAATCAAAACATTTCTACAAAACACTGTAATATGAAGTAGTTTCATCTTATGATCTGGGATATGCAGCCATATTTATACAACTCAAAGCTCGGCGTTTATTATTATGAGTGAGTGTGTTACCCAGACAAAAATGCACTACTCAAAGACACTATGATTTCTGATAAACTGCATTCCCAAGGAAAATAGACCACATCAAATCTATGTCTGCCATATACATGATAACTGTCATTGGCTAACTGTTGAAACCGTATTGCAGCAAATCCATCTTCTGTGTAAAAAAGGTCTTCTGCAATATGATGTTTTGCTGCTTCTTCTAACCAGTACATCTGTCAAGAACCCCATAAATAAATAAATAAATAGATAAATAAATAATTAGGCATTCTGAAACTGGGATGGATTTTACCGTCACCTCCTAAGAACAGTTAAAGATGAGCAATCTGAGAATAACAGACATGTTCATGTAATAGTTCACAGAACTTCAGCACCTGTCAGGATGAAGCATTCAACTACATTATTTATGTGCTTTTCTAAAACTCTGAAGTTTATTGAGGTAGCCAGACAATTTCATCTACATCTACTTTACTGCTTCTAGTAGCACAGTAACATTTACTTCTTCATAATACTAACCAAAACTGTTTAATCTTTGGGTTATTAGAGTTCTAGTTAACTAAGGTATCTTATGCAAAAGCTATGGAGATCCATCAAGGTTTAACTTCATTGCCACATTTTCAACAAAAGATACATATTTTCCTGTAGCACAACTCAGATCTTATATCAAGACACTTGATTCGGGAAATAATTTTATGTTCACTGTGCACTGAGAAAAATTACAGATTATACTGCATAGAAGTACTGAAGGTAACAGATTTTTTTTTATACATATATTGACATAAATTATTAGGGTGTTCTCAGATAGCATGCTTTATCTTTTTTTCTTCACCTAAGTACTTTCCATAGTTACAGAAAAACCCCACAAACTACCGACCCACTCCCCAGAAAAAACCCAACCATCAATGGAATAGCCAAGCAGACTAATCTCCTAAGATTTCCTCCTCAAGAGAGTCTATCTACCATTACAACAGACATAAGGACCAGAGTGGATTTCAACTCCTAGCACACATCAAACTCACATTAAACAAATTATTCTCAGATGAACTGCCACTTGAAAGCCTATCCACAGCACCTTGAACATAATAATCCTTTTCTTTCACTTACACATTGCTCCACTTTGTTGGATATATTAGATTTCATCATCTACCCCTATCTGATTCATTGTTACAGAGAAAACAGCTAAAATTACACAGCAGTGGTTGATAATGGAAAAACAAAATATAAACTATCATTGAACTGATTCTTTGAACTGACTACACATGGTAGTCAGAATCTCCCAGCAACAAGTCAGAAAGCAGTTTAATTCAAATTAAGAAAAATAGAAGGAGAAATGAGTGATCGAAGTGTGTGTTCTTCCCTCACTTACTCTACAGCATTGCAAGACTTTACAAGCATACATGCTATTTTTTCTTTTCCCTGATTTCCATTTAAAAATGGAAGAGTTTTCTAGGTTGCACCTAAGTTCAGCCAAAAGAAAACCTCCTACTTTTTGCTGTTCCACTGTCCCTCTATTACAGTCCTATATGTGTTTCCTAGAATGTTACCTTCATATATTTGTGGCCACAGGCAAAACCACACACAAAGGAAAAAACTTAAGTTAGGAGGAAGTCAGAGTTGACAGCTTCAGTATTATAACACTGGGAGGAATTTCTGTAGAGAAAATCAGGGTTTACAGAAAATTTCAGGGCACATGTCAAGATGTTTAATAGCTGTGATCCACATCCCATTATACTCTGTCCACACGACGGCAGTTAAGTGTTGTACTGTGTGGTTTCATACATAAACACAAGATATACATCAGACCGTGTTCCAGAGACACGGAAAAATGAAATCATTTTTGAGGAGGATAATAACTGTACTCATCATGAAAACAGAACAAAATATGCTAATGAACAGAAGAGAATGCCAGATATTCTTGCAAGAATGGCACTGAAACTAAATCTCTGTTTCAAATAAGAATAGCAGCTTCATCTGAACAGAAATTTTTGGGGAAAAAAATTAATAGCCTTTTAATCTACCAGACTAAAAGTGCTGCACTGAACAAAAAGATGAACTTAGAAAGGTACTTATATGTATATACATGTAAGAGTATTCTCTTTAATAAATCCCTTCTAGAAATAATATAATGCTTTGTTCTAAGTTGTAATGAATTTTAAAACCAAACAAAAAAAATATAAAGAATTCTTTAGAAATGTACTTGCTATTTCTACCTAGAAAAAGCCTAAAAAAATCAATATATTTGATTTTTCCAGTTTCTAATATCTTATATCAAACTCCATTACAGTACATTTTGACCTTTCTTTTAAAAATAAATTCAAATATTGAATCAATTGAAAAGCATGCAATGTTTCACTGTCAATTTATTAAACAATTTTTTCTTTTCTATTTCCAGGAGAATAGTTAATTTATGTCCAGTGAATAGTTAATTTATCTATCAGCGCTGATTTCCACATTATTATGGAACAATAATTCTCTGCCTCAACTCTGCCCTCGTGAGACCTCATGTGGAGTACTGTGTCCAGTTCTGGAACCCCCAACATAAGAAGGACATGGACCAGTTGGAGAGGGTCCAGAGCAGGGCCAGAAAGATGATAAAGGGTCTGGAGCACCTTTCCTACGAGGACAGGCTGAGAGAGTTGGGGCTGTTCAGCCTGCAGAAGAGGAGGCTCCGGGGAGACCTTATAGCGGTCTTCCAGTACCTCAAGGGGGACTACAAGAAAGATGGGGAGAGGCTGTTCAGTAGGGCCTGTTGTGACAGGTCAAGGGGTAATGGTTTTAAAACAGAGGGAAGGAGATTTAGATTGGATATTAGGAAAAAGTTCTTTACTGTGAGAGTTGTGGAGCACTGGAACAGGTTGCCCAGGGAGGTGGTGGATGCCCCATCCCTGGAGACGTTCAAGGCCAGATTGGATGAGGCCCTGAGCAACCTGATCTAGTTGGGGGTGTCCCTGCTTCTTGCAGGGGAGTTGGACTAGATGACCTCTGGGAGTCCCTTCCAACCCTAATCATTCTATGATTCTATGAGTAGGTAATCTGTTAGAGGACAGAAACAATGCAGTCCTACCCTTTGCAAAATTCTTCTTTATTCTCAGGACCAGTATGGCCTAAAAACCTACTTTAACGTATATGGCATTTTTTGGAATGCAAAAGAGATGGAGCAGATTGCCCAGACAATGTCTGTTCCAGTATTGAGCATCTCCAAAGATGGGGACTCCAAGGGCTCTCTGAGCAAGCAACTGCACTGTTTGATCAACTTTAATAAACAAACAATTTTTTTCTCTTATGTTTAAGGGCAATTTTCTGTATTTCTCTTTGGGTCCACTGCCTCTCATCCTGCCAGTGATCACGACTGCATCAGCTGCATCATCTCTATCCCTCCCCAGAAGGGAATTTACACATCTAAATAATATTCCACTGATCCTTCTCTTTCCTAAGCTGAGCAATCACAGACCTGTGTCTCTCAGGTCAGACACACCAAATCCTTCAAACTTTGCTGTTGTGGTCTCTCCAGTTCTGAGTAGAAGCGAACTCAACCTGCTGGCAGCACTCTGCATGATGCAATCCAGATGCTGTTGGTCACCTTTGCCACAAGGACAACAAGTTGGCATCAGCATTCCCAGGTTCTTCTCTGCAGAGATGTGTTCTGGTCAGTCCCCATCTGTATTGGTGCCTGGGTTTAGCCATTCCCAGGTGCAAGACTTTGGGTTTATCTTCATTAAGCGCTATGGGATTTCTGCTTGTCTATTCCTCCATCCCATCAAGATCTCTTTGACTGGCAGCAACAACCATCTCACAGATCAGACATTCGCTTGAGTTTTTTATCACCTGCAATCTTGCTGATCATGCACTCTGCTGCCCAAGTCAGTAATGAAGATGTTAAACAGTAATGACCCCTTTTTCACTTCAACAGTTATGAGCCTCCAGCACACTTTTCCAGATTTTAACTTCCAGTTTAATGGTAGGCTGGAAGAGCCAACATGGAGTCACTAAGAGTCAATCATGCGTGACCAATCTGAGGACTAGGAGGGAGCACTGGATGTTATTTAACGTGACTTCCATAGAGCCCTTGACAAGGCTCTCCGCAGTAGCCATGTAATAGATCCAATTGAGTGTGAAATGGGTAACTGGACTGTGAGGCAGGAAGAAAACTGGCTGACTGCAAGGGTCAGAGCATTGTGACCACCAGTGAAGTGCTCAGCTGGTAGTTGTTTGCTCATTGATTCCTAAAGGCTTGATAACAGACTTGATATTCTTTAATATCTTTTATTGCAATGGGAGATGAAGTGAACCCTCCTCGAATTCAGGATGACGCCAAATCAGAGAGCAGTCCATTTACTGAAAGGAAGGACTGTTATTCTCCAGGCTGTCAAGATCCTTTTGAAACATCATGACACAAATACCATGACATTCAACAAAGGCAAATGTAAAGTTTTGCCCTGAGGACAGCGCAATACCATGCAACTGTATAGTGTGGTGCCAGGCGACTGTGAAGCAGTTTGGCAGAAGGGGACCTGGCAGCGATGTGCTCTGGCAGCAAAGGCACACAAATGCACCCCAAGCCAGGAGACCAAGGGAAATTATACTTTCCCTCTGTATTTCACTTGTGAGCCCGTGGCTGGAGTACTGCATCCCATCTAGGGCTTTCCAGTACAAGGAAGACATTAACATATCAGATGAAGTTCACTGGAGGGCCACCAAAGCAGTCAGGATTTGGGACACTTGTCCTGTGATGGGAGGCTGAGGGATCTGGGCTTCTTCGGCCTGGAAAAACAACTACTTGGAAAGGCGGACTCTTAACTGTGTCTCCATATACCTACTGGGAACATGCAGAGAAGACTTTTCACAAAAGTACACAGTGACAAGACAAGTTGTGATGCATGCAAGTCACATGAAAGGAAATTGTGCCACATGAAAGGAACTTGGGATTTTAGTGGGGGTTTTTTACAGCTTGAGAGCAGCCAATGATTGAAATAAGTTGCCCAGACAGAGTGAAAAATCTGGCTTTGGAAATGTTCAAACGTGATAGGACAGAGCCCTATTCAGCCTCATCAAACCTGACCCCTCTTTGGAGGGGGCGAGTTAGTGTTAATCAAATACCAGAGACCCTGTCCCAATTTAAATCAGTCTATAATTCCATTTTCAGTAAGTTTGCTGACTGGAACTGGAAGTGTGCTTCTGGAACACAGATTATGCAAGACCAGGCAAAATGGTAATACCTAATGTAAACCAGAGTATTGCTCCTCAGGAAGGGTCCCAATTTCTACAGAAATAATAAAAATAATTTTATGTTTAGGTCCTGTTGTTTAAAAAGCCCATGGTATACTAAGCATAAGGTGAAACCACATAATAAGAAAAATAATAGTTAAAAGAAATACTTCCAACAGGAAGTGTAATTCACTACTCACAATTAGTACTATCACCAAATTAATTTTCACTCTCTATAAAAGCTTTATTGAACATTCAGTTTTAGTCTGTTTCTTTTGGAGTATATGTACTATATATGTGCACACATATGCAAATTAAATAAAAACATGGAATCTTCATTTTGAGTGTCTCCAGCTTTACTTTCTTTCTTAGAATAAGATTACATGATTTCTCAAAATCTCTTGCATCAGCTATGCCAAAATACAAATCTCACACAAGACATTGATCTAAGCTGAATACTAATCTATTTGGGAAGACAGAAAAAAAAACCAAAAAA
>VXBZ01007711.1:45683-56618 GCA_013399135.1 Heliornis fulica | reverse complement strand
AAAAAACCCACCGCCACCAACAACAACAAAACACCCAAAAAACCACCCTCACAAAACAACAAAATATACATGAATAGATTTTTCACCTTTATTGTCCCTAAAAGGAAATGATGACCTTTTACCCAGCCACAGAGAAACCAAAAATCATTATCAGAATCTACTACTAGAAACATAGTATCAAGCTTTTTGTTACTGTCACATATGTACATACACACACCCCAGCAGACACACAATTAACCCTGAACCATCTTTAATCTGCAAGTTATCTAACTTCAGATATTTACATTCTTCTAAAAAATCTTTTCATCAAAAACTAATGGATTTCATTTGTTTTACCTCAGGGGAAGGAAGAGTTGACTCCATAAACCAAAACATACAAAGTGCATGTTTGTGGAATACCTGATAAGCCATATTTACACTTCAAGGTGCCAAATGCAGCACCCAAGAAAATATGAGGCGCAGAAGCAAACTCACTGAAGGATCAAACATGGCCCATTATTGATCGGCTGGCAACGCTGTTGTTCAGTCTGTCTTTGTTGGACCTAATTAAGATTTTTTTTTCCTTAAAAATAACCCAACAAACTAAGCAGTTCTTTATTATTGTTAGCTGAACAGGAAGAAACTTGTATTTTCATAGAATCCAGGGTTAAGAGGAAATCTGTCCCCTGTTAGGTGTTTGTTTCTGGATTTGTGCACTCATAAATCACGGCAATATTTTCCAGATAAAATACCTGTATCACTTTTGAAAGCTACAGCTTTCTTGTTCTACATGCATTTACCCAACTGTGTCTGTCCATCTCTAAGGATGTGCAAAATTGTATTGGATTGCACAGCTCTGAAAATCATTTGGGAGTATGCAGCAACTTTAAAACTCTAATACATCTTCCACATTGAGATTGATATTTTAATTTTCTTGTGCAGGTAATAAAGAAAGATTGATGGATTTTATTTTTAGTGTGTTTACTTTTATTATAAAGTATATAATAAATGTCTTGCCGTTGGTTACAAGACCATAAAAGTCAATATAGTACAAACAATGCCAGAAAATTCCAAAGTGCAAAGGCAATCTGAAGTTAAAGCTAAAACTTTCTATTTCTGTATTTTAACTTATTTTGCCTCAGATGTACTACATGTGTTCTCAGATAAGCTGAGATCAGTGAGCAGTATTTCTAGACTTTAGTTCTCTCTTCTTGAAACAGGAGAACAAGTGAAGCATACAGTCTAGGCCAAGGCTATAAAAAGCATCTGAGGATGTGCAAAATTTATAAATGGAAATTTTCCAGCTATCAGAGATCAAAAACCATTGGTCCTATTCTCATAAATATAAAAATCACTATTTTTCACTTCCCAAAGAGTTCAGTGTGTTCTCTGTTCTGTCATCCAGTTTACCAGTATGGTCATAACAAATGTGTGTAGTATATGCCCTTCTGAGAAAGATCATGCTGACCCTAACCCTGACTGTCTCCCCATAAGAGGGACCTCAGGCTGGGGCAGGAGAAGAGTGTGAGAAGTCCTCCCACTGAGGAGGAGTAAGTGGCAGAGACAATGTCTGATGAACTGATCGCAACCCCCATTCCCTGTTCTCCTGTGACACTGATGGGAGGAAGGAGAGAAATAGGGAACCATGGCAGGAAGGGAGGTTTTAAGATTCAATTTTATTTCTCATTATCCTACTGTGTTTTGCTTGGGTAATAAATAAAACTGAGTCTGGTTTGCTCATGATGGTTATTGGCGAGTGATCTCTCCCTGTCCTTACCTCAACCCATCATCCTTTCATGTTATTTTCTCTCCCTTGTCCAGTTAAGGAGGACAAGTAATAAAAGGCTTTGATGGGCACCTGGCCTCTAACCAGGGTCAGCCCACCACACTTATGTATGATAACAAGTACAACCAAGATGAAACTTTTTATTTAACCAGACCACTTTTGAGGATCCCATTAGACAAAAGACCTACACTCAGCTCATAAAAAACAAATCCATACTGTGCTTCAAATCCCATAGGATACAAAGGTAAACCCAACAGTATCCCTGTGCGTTAAACAAGGTACTTATCAAACAGAAAGATAAGTACAAGAAACTGCCAAGACCTTATCTGGAAGTCTGCATACAAATCTGATTATCTGTGTTCAAATAAGAGTAATTCAACTGAAGCAAATGCAGAACAGGGCTACTAAAGTGATCAAGGGACTGGAGAGCTTTGGAGAGGATATTAGATTTTTACAGCTTTAATCTGAGACAAAAAGATTAAAATGTCTATGAAGACACTGGAATGCAAACACCTGGTCATAAGAAATATTATTCAAATGGAAGGCAGAGTTGGGATAAAAATGAAAGTGCATGTACAAATCAACATTAAACAGCTTGAAAATTAGCAATGCTTTAAGCAAAACAGGAAACTATAGGGCAGTATGACTAGTTTGAAGCTGAAAATAAACAAACAAACAAAAAAAATAACCTTCAACTCCTTTGGTCTGAAGGAGTCTGATCAATGAATGCACAAGTTTTCTCATATGGAAGACATAACTAGAAACAGAATGTCTAAGAGAGCCACTTGCAGACCTGTCCTGTCAGCCTGCCAATACACAGATGTTTGATTCTGACATCTCTTCATTGAGTCACCTAAAAATTTGGTTTTGACCAAGAATGAGCAAGTTAACTGACTTCTGATTTTACGTGGAAAAGCGGACACATTTTCAAGACGGACATGGGACCATACAGTAAAATACACCTATCTTGATGCCTGATTAAATAAAACATATTGCACAATCAAATTTGTCATATTCTTTTTAGTATTTAAAAAAACAGTAGAGCATGAAAATATTTACCCAGGTATAAATATATTTTATAAACCTAGCAATATGAAGCCTGTTTTTTCCTAATACCTGTTTTTCCTGGAAACCCCTTGAAACAAGAGTCTGTCTGACCCATTCTGAGAATTATGTTAATTAGACAAGAGAACAAGCTTACACTTAATGACAGAAAAACAGAAAACACAATACAAGGGTATAGATGAATTGTGAATGAAAACTGTTGGAGACAGATTGCACAAACAGGTATTCTCTCTATTGTTCCCAACATTCCCTGCAATGATTGTTGCTATTACATGAAATTCAATTTTGAACTATTAGAATCTGCCATAGTAAGGACTGTAATTTTTACCAAATAACACATAATCTTACTCTTCTTTAAGACACAAAATTGCAATCATATTGTACACAAATGTCCTAGATAAACTTGTAATTATGTTTATTAAATATAATCAAAAAGCTTTATGTTTCAGAAAAATAGGATCAAGAAGAAAGACTGTTTATCTCTGAACAGATAAAGGTTAATGCAAAGTACCCAATGTCATCTGTTATCTGATAATTACAAACTGTGAATACCATGTACCACTTTTTCTGGTCTCAAGGCTAAGTACTTGCACCTCAGGAAAAACCTTATGGGACCAAGAGTCAGGAAAGGAGTAATGGTACATTAAATTTTGAAAAATCAGCTTCGGTAATTCATACACTACTGTTGACTTAATAGGGACTTGTCTTCAGCTAACACCAGCTTGCCATCCTATCTGCACTTCCTTCTAATAAATAAGGCAATATTCCTTAAAAAAAAACCACTTGCTTCCTTTTCTTGAAATAACCTTTTCCCTGCTTCAGCTATATGGAAGAATAGAAGTATAAGAGCAGGAGAAGAATACACTATCTCAAAAATTTTAACTTTAGGAGAATTATATATAGCTTGCTACCCAGGAAGCCCTCAGGTAATATGCATTTCATGGACCTAAATTAAACAGAAAAGTATTTTTGCGCTCCACAGCTGTAGTTTATGATGGTTAATGTAGCTTTGATTGAAAATATTGATTTAAAGTTAAGTTTAGTGAGATGAGAGTTTGTAAGCTTCCATGACTTAGGTAACTTCATCAGGAAGAAAGGATTCCCAAATTGTTTGCATATGTCAGTGTCTCACAACATAAAACACAAATTTTCTGTTTAACCAGCCAAGATGAGGCAGAGAGTGCTATTTAAAACAGGAAATTCTGTCACCAAACCTTTGCTTATAACACAACAATCTGAATTTCTGTTGCTTATTTTCAGTGCTGCCTTGTGCTGCCCTCGTGGCTCTTACAGTGGTTTACAAAACCAATCTACGAGAACTGATCTGGCTTTGAAAGCAAAAAAAAAAAAATAAAAAAATCTCTCAAACACATGTTTAAATCCATGTTTGGCAGGATGCTTAACTTGGAACAGTTTGACAGGAAAAAATATATAGATGATTTTGCAGTTAAGATGCTTGGTAGCTGCTGTGTGGGTGTAAGAATGAAATGCAGCAAGAAGAAAACATGTTGAGGTGCTAAAATGAACCACATTATGAAACAATGATCTGAGGTTTTTTAATGACATCTCCTTTCTACAAAGTATGCTCTTTGCACAGTGGTTAGGACAAATACCTGGTGAAAGGACTCTTGCAACAATGGGAGGAGAAACAAGTAAGGAAAAAAATATCAAAACCTTATATATATGCAATTTGATATTGTTATTTGTGGCATCCTAAGTATCAGAAAAGGAGAATTTTAGGGGGTAATAATGTTTTGGTTTGGGTATTTTCCCTAAGCTTTCTTTTTTTTCTTTTTTCATCCCCAGTAAACCACACTGGAACCTTCAGAACTTCTAGAACTTCTATAATTGAAGTATATACTTCTAGTACATACTAAATGTATGTATTGATATATATTGTCAGATATATATTATCTGACAAAATGTAGTATTTCTAGAAAAACGATCTGTGGCCCATCATGCAAATCCATCCTTAAGTGTCTGGGGTTTATTTACTATTTTGTTTTTGTTTTTAATTAGTTAGTTTTGGCATGAAAAACCTTAAAAGCTCTTTCAAAAGCCTTTAAGCTTGAACCATGCAAAGTTGATGTTGCTGTATGTTTACTATGTGTGAGCACTCTGATAAAAATCCTGATGGGATAAGGAAGGATAAGGAAAAAAAGGTAACTTAAATCCACTGCAAACACAAACTGTAGCAGTGTTGTGCTTGAAAGGCTTTGTCTTGTTTCCATTCTATATTAAAAAAAAAAGAGTGACAAAGTTTCACAATATCCCTTTAAACAAATACAGGATTCATAAAAAGGAAGAAAAAAGATTAAACCCCAAATGTCAGAGCTTTTGACAATAGAAATTCCTGGAATCACTCTGGAGGAGCAAGATTATTATTTACATGTTAGAGATGCCATAGAAACCAGGCAAATGTGTTCATGCATATGTGAGAGAAAACAGTTGAAAAGACAGATGAGAGACTTTTATTATATTTACTTTGAGGCATCATAGAAATGATCCAGACACAGTAAAGTGTCTTTCAAACCTGTTAGGGTGCATCCCCATTACTCAGTGGAGCAGGGTGTGAAGAGTTTTAAACTCAAGTTGTACTTTCACAAAATACAGTGAAGTATGGAGAGAACAGTTAAAGTCCTGAAAGCTCCGCAGCCAAAAGACAGTACTTAACCCTAGTAAATAAGCCTTTGCTGCAACTACAAACCCACTCCCAGTGCCGAGAAGTGTCTGACAGCAGCCAGCCCCATACAGTTCAGGACCCCACTGCACACAACAGTGGCACTGAACTTCCCAGGCAAAAGTAATGGCTTGTACAGATCTCTCATTTTAAAATTTGTTCGTACAATTAAACATAGAAATTAGTTTTGTTCAAGTTCATGCTTTGAACAAAAAAACCTCCCAAAAAACCTGAAAAAAAGAAAAAGTAAAAACCACAATTAGAGACATATCGATTCAATCTTCAGATGAAGATCTGTAGTTATTCCCAGGAGAACAATGACATTTGAGTGAAACTTAAAAACACTGTTTACTAAGTAATAAAGTTGTAAGGAACTGGAGAGTGGCAACATGTTAGAGTGGACAGATTGCTCAAGACTTTTCCTCTGCAAAATCTGTTGTAAAATTCCTTGGAAATTTCCAAGCATTTTGGTCCTCTGTCTTGAAGTTGATTTGTGCTAGATCTCAAGGATTGTTAATGAGTGAAGTTTTCCTACTCTGTAGTACAAATTACAGACTTCACTTCTTTTTTCCTAAAACTTACCCTCAAATTTTGCACAACTAGCATTTCTGAGTGCACTCAAACAATATCCACCACCCTACTGAATTTTGCATTAGCAAAATGAATTTTTAATAGCTTCAGTACTAGTCTAACCAAACTTCTGTAGAGGACTAACTTTCAGGACCATTTGGATCTGGAGATAGAACTAGATTCTCATCTAGCTCTTAGAAGATTGTGGCTGTTAAGTGGCACTTGCAGACAGACACTATTAAACAATTTCCATGTGTTCTCCATCTCTGTAATTCTTTTGGGACTCAAGCACCATCAATGTGGTAAAAAATAAAACAAACTGAAGAAGAAACTCAGGAATTTTTTTGCAAAGCTTTTATGTAATATGACATTCTGTCCACTTTGGTTGTGACTCTCTATTTTAACCCTAAGCTCAAAACAGCATATGGAACACCAGAAGGTATTTTCATCCTCCTCAGTTTTATCACAATCTTGACAGCCAAATTAGTATTGTGGCTATTTGAACAATGAAGCCATCTGTGAGGCCGATGCCATATCAAAGGAAAAGTTTACTTTACTGAAATACTTGTTCAATGTGAAGCTAAAGGAGATTGTCTGCTCTTATTTGTCTGAATGATTATTTACTGGAAGCAATGGAAGAGAGTTTAATACAGAAATTGTCCCAGAATTCTTTAATGCTGTGTTTGTTTCTGTACTACAAGTACAGAAAAGGGGTAAGGGTGATCTCCAAATTTGAAAAAAAAAACCAAAAAACCCAAAAAACCCCAAAAAACCAAGCCGTCTCTTCTACTCAAACCCCAAGACAGTGTGTTTCGTTGGACACAGTGCTTTACTTCCAGAGACTTCATGTACGCATGAGTCATTAGATCAGGATAAGGAGACATGCCGACTGCACTACATGCTATAACTGAACGGATCTGAAGCCAGCTGGCACATCATTATTACACTTTTTGAGCCTGAAAAACAGGATGGCTGCATCCAGATTGCCTGTTCAGAACAGTCACCAGACTGTACCAGCTTCTGAGTCATTCTCAAGATCATTCAGGAAAGTGCTACTTGGCCCAAACAAAACTCATGCTGCAGTACTTCTAACAGCAGTATAGATGGCTGTTAGTGCCCCTGTCCTTGTCCTGACAGCGGATATCATCTTGGTATGGAGGAATATGCTGGGACAGTATTGACTGGTCCCTCATCCCAGACAGGTAAGAGGAAGAGCACCAGCAGCTGCTGTGTAAGCTGGACATTAAACTTTGGAGTGGTTCTGTGATCACTGTCCTATTCCTTTTCTGTCCCTCAGAGAGCACTTCACACCTGTTTTGCTTTCAACTCTACAATATACCCCAAAGATCAACTTTCTTTCTATAGTTATTATTTCAGGGGAAAAATCAGTTATGTGTGCTGCCATCTCTGATGGAATGAGTTAACCTTGTTATACACAACCAAGGAACTTGTTTTAAACACATAGCTATCCCCACCTGCTTGGATATTAAACAAACAAACAAACAAAAAACCACCAACAAAAAAAAAAACAGTTAAAAATACAACCCTACAGCATATGAAAGAATGAAGCAAACATACAATCTGCATTGTACTGAAAGCAAGGATCACATCTACACAAAATCAGAAGACTTAAATAGATAAAATGAGCTTTTCTTCTCCAAAGTGTTCATATAATAACTCTGTTGCCCGGAGACTTTAGCCTGTTGAACAGGTATCTATGGCCTTGCAATGGTATCTGAAGTTTGAAAGGTGCCAGTTCTTGCTGCACTGTCCCTCTGAGGTGCAGCCTTGCACATCAAATTGTTTCATACAAACCCTGGGAGAGAAAGTTATCTTATGTATCTGTCTGTTAATGCAAACCTATGAAATTTTCTCCCCCAAAAGCAGTTCTGTAATCTGCCAGCTGTTAAATGACAGAGAAGTGAAAGCTTTATGTTCATTCAGTAATCACAACAGTTCTTTCTTTCTAAACCAGTTTTCCGTTTATAAAGAACCCGTCAAGGTGAGGGGTAATATCTCCAGAGACAAACACAGTCTGCCTTCATCTTCATCCACACTTTTACTGTGGTTCCAAGACTGGCTATGAAATGCCTCCTATAAGAAGTCTTTATGAAACCAAGAAAATACTTCAAATTATCAAGTACCACTTCAGTATCTCCAATATGTGGCATTTATGGATATTAGAGATCTTCATGTTTTCCTGACAGTTGGAAAATTAGGTTTAGAGTTTTTTGGAACTTATAGTAGATGTTGAAAGCTGAAGCAATAAAGATGTATAAATAATGCTATAATAACTGCTACACATTGTATGTCTCAAAATATTTGCACTAAAAGCAAAAAAAACCCAAAACAAAACAAAAAAAAGCTTTATCAAACACATTTTGCAAAAGCGATCCTATAAAACATAAACAGTGTGGTAGATAGCTTAAATATTCTGACACACCCAGATCACCACAGATATTCTTGATCTTATGTGACACACCAAAATCTGCAGGAAAATTCCAGACATTCAATTGTCAGATGTGCAATGATCTGTTTTTGTCAAAAGAGTGAGGTGTATCCTCTGCGATTAATAGGTTGAGATTTAGATTTAGAACTCTCATGGGTTTGTCCTTTATTTGAAGCAACTATGTTACAATAGGGTGGCATGTTTCTATTCATGCTTATTTTTAATCATGTTTATTCAAAGAATTCACAGTCATAAATTCAAATTATATACAGATCTAAAATATGTATTATAATTACTCTGTATTATTATTATATTTCTAAATCCAGAAAATACTAATTGTAAGGGAATAAAATTGTTGGAGGAAAAAATATCTTAAAAAATCTTTAGAAATCAAGGGGGGATTTTTCTTCCATTTTTTTTATCAAAAGTTTCCTATTCCTGATGGTCTTTAATAATATTGTACATCAAAGTTCTCTTCATGAAAGATACAGACTCGTTTTGAGCAAAGTATTTCTGACATACTCAGGTGTAAATGAAATAGAACTAGATAGAAAAGCTGGTCATAAAAGTTGCACTACCATCAATTTACTTCAAGGTAGAGATCTGCACTCAAAGTATTTTCTTGCAAGGGATCCCCACGCACCCTCAAATAAAGGTGATTTAACACTACTGAGAATTAAAGTTTTTGTTGCAAAGGAGTTTGTTCATTTACAATGAAGACTTTCATTCAAAACCTCTTCAGAGAAGCTAAATTCAGATATAGGTGTGAACTGCGAACCCTCCTATCAGCAGGATGCCCAAGTGTTTCAAGTTTCAGTATAGTGGCCCTGAGTGCATCACCTCTCCTGGGGGTCTAGCTTCTGGGCTTCTGGTTAAGCTCAAAGGCCATCACAGCTGAACCCTGTCCCCTTCCCTTGAAGACTTTGGCAGAGCATTCCCCCATAACATATGGGCTGACATCCCAGCCTGGTGATAAAGATTGTTACTGTATCCTCCGGGGCTGGTGTTGGGCCTGGGCCTGGCCCTGGCTGCCACCTCCAGGTCTGTCCTGCTCCCCTAGACCTGCACCAGTGAGGGCCCTGCCCCTGCTAGCCCTGTGCCACAGATGGCCCTTACTGCTCCTTCACAGCTGCAGTAAAAAGTCTTTGGAATACATTAAATCTCCTCAATTTATTTTCAAGTTGAGAATGCCAGTTCTATTTCAAGACAACGTGGGTTGCTTCTTAGAGCTATGGCAATGGTTTTCCTGTAACACCAGAATAATGTCAGCAATTCAATGTATTACTTTCACACCTGAAAAACTCTGAAGATGCAATTTATGAGACAGAAATCCAAAGAAAAGCTTTGGTTTACAGAGCTTAAAGTACTACTGTATGCAGCTCACATGCACCCAGACTATGATTGTGGGAAAGGAAAAATAACCCACAAAACCCAACAACAAAATAATCTGCACTTCTAGTCCTGTTTGTAACTTCCATCATTTCCCATTTAATACATTAGATCATAACGTATTTAATATTCTTGTACATAACAAAGTGCAAAATTATCTTTTTAGATTTAAGGAGGCAAGGCATATGGGAACCAGCAGTGTTTGATCAGCTGGTATAAAGAGAAAGCATAAGGGTTTCTCAGCAAGATCTTGACCTGCAAAAGGTCTTCAGATCCAAAAATTCATGCACCTTCACACTGACACACTCTCTCTCACTCTCTTTCTCCACTATCTCCCTCTAACTTCCTCCCTTTTCAGAGCATGACACTCAACACAGAATCAAGTCAATATGTTAAGTTCAATAAGAAAAGTAGATTCGTAGCACAACGGTGACAATTTTAACAAAATAATCAACCTGGTATGAGATGCTCTAAGACCATTTCAGCAAGATGCATATACCTCATGTCAGTCAGAGACAAACATATCAATCAGAATGGCATGAAGTGGGTTAATGGCTGTTTAATAAGCTGTGGAAACAGTGAGACAGTGCATTGTCGTGGTCTGACCCTGGCTGCAGGGTCCAGACTCCCACTAAAGCCTCTCCCCTTGTAGCTCGACAGGGGAGAAAACAGATATTGAGAGGCTTTGGAGTCGAGATAAGGACAGGGAGAGATTATTCTCCAATTAGCATCATGGGCAAAACCGACTCAACACAGAAGAAAGGCAAGAAAACTCTATATAATTCATTACACTACACTACACACAGAGAGAAACCAGAGTCAGATAATGAGAAGTACAAACAGCTCTTAAAACACCACACCCTGCCCCTCCCTCTTTGCAGACTTCATTGTATTCATGGTTTTCTCCTCCCCAGGATGGCACAGGGTGGGAAGAAAGGGAGGGATAGGGAATGGAGGCTTCAGTTTTCCATCAGTTCCTCATGAGTTTTTCTCCTTCTTGGGGTGGGGGGTTGGGGG
>VXBZ01007711.1:12709-45473 GCA_013399135.1 Heliornis fulica | reverse complement strand
CTTTGTTGGACCCTTAAGAAACTTCTAGCTGCTTCGTAAAGAAGCCACATTGCAAAAAACACCACATGCATTAATGTTAAATGAAATGGTTATCGTATAAGTAATACTTTGATGTGAACATTTCTTAACATTAAGAATAATTGGCTTTTATTTCCCCCTCTAATCCCACTATGTAAGTATTTGTTTGTTAGTAGCTGCAGAGGATGGGGTCAAACAGGAGATTTGACTTATTTGCTGCAGTGAATAGCATGTAACAGTTTCTACTACTTTCTGGACTAAGATTAATTTTGTGAAATTCAAATCATTTTTGCAGTTGTCAAACAGGACTGTTAATCCCAAGCACAGCAGGTTCTATTACAAACTCGGTATTTACATATGCTACAGTGATAAAAAGAAGAAAATAAAAATTATTTTGCTTCCTCCTTTTAAATATAGAATCTGTGTAGGATCTTCATGGCCTGACTTTTCTCAAAATAGAAGCTTGGTAGACACATTTACTCCTTATAAAATATAGAGATGGTAACTTGCCTCTTCCTGTGTTTTATATGATATTAAGTAACCTAGGAAACTCAAGATTTCTTCCAGCACCGAAGAAAGTAAAGTGCCTTACTGTTTTAAAATGTACTGTAAAGTTTAAAACTCATTTGATGGCTTAAGCATTCACAGGAACTTGGTGTTGTAGATCACAGGAGGAAAGCTCAATTACCCATCAGTTTTACAGCTCCAAGCAAGGCAGTGCTGCATAAAAGATACTTTGTCATTCCCTTGCCCTTCATACCAGGCTGATTCTCCTGCTGTTGGGGGACAAAGACATATGAGCTTTCTTAGTGTACAAGGCCACAAACAATTTTACATGGATGGAAAATGTGGTCAGTATTCCTACCTTACTTAGTGAACACTGTTTACAGGCTTTAATTGCAGAGTATCACTTTGGTAATTACAGCCTGTGAGATACTGGTTTACTCTATGTAGGGTCAGTAATATTTATTTATTCATCAATTTATCTTTTTTTTTTTTTTTTTTTTTCAGATTTGCTTTTTAAGTTAGACAACAAGTTGCTTCCAAGTCCTCTTAACCTTTTCATTTAACTAAACCATTAATCATGAAGATAAAAAAGAATATTAGTGAAACAAAAAAAAAAAAACAAACCCCAAACTAGAACCTTAAAAAAAAAACAAACAAAAACCTAAGGAAAATTATTCAACTTTAGTCCCTTTAAAATTTAGTTCTGATATTTAATAGCTCTGAAGCATTTTGCTAAACACTACACTTTACTAGACTTCAGGTAGAGTAGGCCAAAGTGTCAAAGCTACAAGCGGTCTCATCCACAGTCACATGTTCACAAAACTGGGCTGGTATTACCAGTTGTATGACCCTCTAGTTTAGGAGATGGGAGTTACAGCATTTGTCATGGTCTTAGGGTTTTTTTCCCATCTTAGGGTTTTTTTCCCTGGTCTAGACAAACACTGTGGAGTCAGCAGAACACTGGCTTATAGTGCAGGGGATGCAGAAGGAGCAATTAATGAGAAAAGCTTTACTTACTCCTGTGGCATCCAGTCATTATATAAGTTTAGCTAATAACTTCGACTCCTACTAACATGCCCAGTCTCCTCCTTGCCCTCAAAGTTCCCTGGCTCCAAGCAATGCTACAACTGCTTGTATTTCAATTCCTCCTGATTTTTTTTTTTTTCATTTGACTTTCCTTTACCTTTGTCTTTTGGTTGCTGATTTTCTAAATTCCTCAGCACAGAGATGGCTGCTTCTTACTCCTGTTCATCGCACCGTGTGAACAAAGTATCATGATGTGTCTTGTGTAAAATTGGTCTGGGAGAAAAATAATACTATCACATATAAATGGGTTACTGACATCGATCAGCAAGAGGGAAGAAAATTCTACAACACTAAAGGATACCACAACAGTAGTGGCAAGAGATTATCTAAAATTACTCTGCAATCTACTAAAGTCTAGGATGAAGGAAAGAGGGGGAAAAATGCCAAATTTTATACATCATGGCCAACTTTAAGACAATGGAATGAACTTGAAAACTTGGTTCTAGCACTACAGTGAGTTGTAGCTGACTAAAGATCACAGATTATTTCAGTGCAGTCTTGCGTCTACAAACCAGCATTGCTTGTCCATGTGATTACTCATGCAGACACAGATTCAATGATGAAATTTTCAGCAGAGTTTAAAGCACCCTGATGATCCTCTGAGCTGATTTGCAGTCTGGAGCCCAGATTCACAAGGGGAGGAATGGAAGTGACACAGTGAGTGGGAGATGGGGAACACCACACACAAAAAAACCCAACAAAACCAAAACCAAACCAAAACCTGCAAAAAACCACTCAGAACAAATCACTTCTTCCCAAATAAAATACTTGTGAGAATTCCTAGCTTTTTTGAGAACTTGTAGGTATTGTCAGGAAATGTTGTCCGTAAAATATAGGTTCAATTTAGCTACCACTTTAACTCTTCCAAAAGATAGAAAAAAAAAAAAAAAAGTGGGTTAACAATAAGAAATTATCAGTTTTGTGTAGATTTTAGATCAAATATATCAGGTGACCTTAAAATTTCCTGTAATAAAGTACCAAGTGTCATATAGCTACCTATTTGAACATGGCAACTTGTACAGTAAAATATAACTCCCAGAAGTAGAGACATCTTATAAAAGGCATAAGCACTGCCATCTTACCCAGTTACTAACAAGCTCTTAGTTAAAACATATATATATATATAACTTTTTATTTGCATTTTAGTTATATTTTCTAGCTATTGTTTCTTGTCAAGGTTCTGCTAGTGTAAAAATTCTATTTTTCTCCTCTCTGAAGGTACATGTACTTCCTAATCAAATCTTTCCATCAGCTGCATCTGCAGCAGATGGGAAAGGATTGACAAATGATTTTCTCCCAGCTCAATTCAGCAATAAAATGCCATTTCTCACTTTCAATTTTTTGTGTCATTTTCTTTCCTCCTTCTCATCCCCAGGTTTCCTGTTCTTCAAAAATTTAAAGAGGAAGGAGAAGCTTCAGCATTTTTTCTTTCACTGGGAATTCACATACTGCGCATCAAAATATGCTCATATTATTTACTTGAAACTGAAGAGGCTAATCACTTGCAATATTCAAGACATTTACACAGAATTTAGTTTCCTAAAGTTTTTAGTCTATCACTATCTTTTGGTCTAACTGCTACGTGTAGCTGCTTTTGAGAACAACCCCTGCACTTCAGGCTGCAGCTACTGAATTGACAGGCAGAAGTTCTACAGGACTGGTACAGGGCTGCTCGTTGTTTTTCCTGGACAACATAGCACAACACAGCCTGCAATATAGTATAGCTGTACTACATAACAAAGAATGTAAAACAACCATCTACTGGTGGAACATGTAACTCTCAAGAAAGGTGGTACAAGTAAGTATAAATGTAGTCTAAGATCACGGTTATTCTGATAAAGTTGTTTGAAGTCATAAAACAGATCAGCTGGGGAGTCTGTCACGGTTGCCTACAGGCCCTGTAGAGATAGATGTTGCCTGCATATTGACAGACATAATCTGTGACTATTTTCGACCTTCACAGACAGTATGTATACATAAAATTCAACAAACAAATTGTATTCCCTAATGGGAATAAGTGCAAGGCATAGGTTCCACTGTTTCTCATTCCTCAATATATTCTAATATCCACATGCAATTAATTCACTTCCCTGTTCCTTGTATCTCTTGGGATTTAGAAAGAGAGACATTTATACGTTTCAGGAAGGACAATATTTCTCCAGACTGCCTATAATACAACTACTTGGCATCTTTATTACCTGGAGAGCATTTTTAATGCTATTGGTATTGTTATTATTAAAGAAAAACAACCAAACATTCTCCAAAATAATTTTTCAGAAAGTGCCACTAACTCCAAATAAAACTAATGGAAAAGAAAAATGTACACTCCTATGCTATTAAGAGTAAGTCTGACAGAAAATGTAATATGGCATCAGAATAAGCTTGCATTTGACATTCCTTTAGGTATTAGGTATTATGAAAAAGTGTAATATGATTTTTATATGTTGTAGCATCATTTCATCATAACATCAGATAGATATTTTGCTTTCATAAGTGGTACCAAGATCAGACATAATGACAGACCGCACCTGGAGTATTGTGTCAAGTTCTGGGCCCCTCAGTTCCAGAAGGACATACAACTCCTTGAGAGAGTCCAGCACAGGGCCACCAAGATGATGAAGGGAGTGGGACATCTTTCTTATGAGGACAGGCTGAGGGAGCTGGGTCGCCTCAGCTTGGAGGAGACTGAGGGGTGACTTCATTAACGTCTATAAATATGTAAAGGGTGAGTGTCAGGCGGATGGATCCAGGCTCTTCTCAGTGATGGCCAGTAATAGGACAAGGGGAAATGGTTCCAAACTGGAACATAGGAAGTTCCATCTTAATATAAGGAATAATTTTTTCACCGTGAGGGTGACAGATCACTGCAACAGGCTGTTCAGAGAGGTTGTGGAATCCTTCTCTGGAGGTATTCAACACCAATCTGGACACATTTTTGTGTGATCTAATCTAGGTAATCCTGCTCGGGCAGGGGTGTTGGACTAGATGATCTTTCAAGATCACTTCCAACTCCTAACATTCTGTGATTCTGTGATTCTGTGACAACAAAGACCAGCAAAAATTCAGAAGACTTAACAAGAGATGGTTGGGAACAAGAAATAAGCCCCAGCAAGGACTTCCTCCCTTACACTTAATATTTTATATTTAAGATTGAAATTACTGCATGCTCCTTCAAAGACTTTACACCATGCTTTCCTAAATATTTTGCAGTTGGTATATAAGTACTCAAGAGTGAAAACTTAATACAAAGACAAATATCCCACTGACTTCAGTGGGGAGAAGGATTTAATTCAGGTTATTTTCTTCTACAACAGCATTACTTGACAGCTCTACCATCTACAGAGAAGTCCGCTTTGCATGCTAACACAGCATCCAATTAAGCTATGAAAAAGAAAAAAAGTTTCAGTGTAGTTGTTGTAGTCTAAAAGAGATGATTAAATGACTTCTGAGGCACACAGAGATACAAATTAGCAAAAGAAAAGGATGTTAACAAGGCCAACATGATACAGATAAAGCACAAACCATGTAACTAGCAAGGATTTGATCTAACTCATCAGCAGATTGCAATTATGGTAAAAAAGCCATATACATTGCCGATTTTAAAAGCTGATGAAGTATTTTCAGCTTTAAAGGAAAACAACTTACTGCAGAAAGAAAAAGAAGGCATTAAGGAACACCCCCACACACACACACATACTTCCATTTTAAAATAATTACCAAACATGTAAACTAAAGGCACAATTAGGACAAAAATAACAGTTTGTGCAGTATTTTTTAATCAAGCCATGGTACCACAGAACTGAATGGGGAGGTGTGTAATGGTTTTGGCTGGTATAGAGATAAATTTCTCCACGGCAGCTCGCATGGTGCTGCATTTTGGATCTGTGACCTGAGCATTATTGATAGCACGGGGGTAGTTTAACTTTTGCCGAGCAGTGTTTGCACAGTCAAGGCCACGTTTTCCTCACACCACCCCATCCACCAGTGAGTAGGTTGGAGGTGCACAAGAATTTGGCAGGGACATAGCTGACCAAAGGGATATTCCATACTGTATGATACCATGCTCAGCAATAAAAGCTGGAGGAAAGCAGAGAAACATAAACGCAACTTGGCATTTGTCTTCTCAGGTAACTGTTTGGCACAATAGAGCCCTGCTTTCCTGGAGATGGCTAAACTCCTGCCTGCCCCTGGGAAGCAGTGAATTAATTCCCTGTTTTGCTCTGCTTGTGCATATGGATTTTACTTTACCTATTAAACTTTTTTTATCTCAACCCATGAGCTGTCTCACATTTCCCTTTCTGATCCTCTCCCCAGTCCCACTGCACAGGTGGCTGTGTGGGGCTCAGCTTCTGGCTGGGTCTAACCAACAGCAAGGCGTCAGGTATGAAATTTGCTCTGTTTCCAAATTATAAAAACAGAACTGCACAAGCACAGTTACTTCTCCTCACCCTGCCACCCTGATAATTTTTCCCATGACAGAATAATACAAAGTAAGAGAGTTCTTGTAATGCCATTTCTAATCAGCACATGGTAATGCCTTGCTTTTGATCCCTCTGAGCATCACCTTAAACATCTCTAACTCGATTTCATTGCAATTAACCTAGAAACAAACAGAGAAATACTCAAGGATATCTCTCACTGAGGAAGAATTAACTGCACTGAAGCTAGGCCCAGAGTAATTACACAGAAGCAGCAGGCTATGTTCAAAACCGAAGACAAGTCTATGTGGAATTACATACGGTTTTGGAAAGAGCAATCAAATTCTACAAGGTGTCTAGCTATTTTACTTCCTTTAGGGATTACTAGAGGGCTAGCTGCAACAACAGTTATAGGTAAAATTAAACTATTTAGTAAGTAAGAGCCTTTCACAGTTCAAGTCTTACAAGGATTTGAGAAACGTCTTTTCCCCCAAACCTGAGGAGTAGGAAATGCATAAAGAATCAGTGACCACTGCTGCGCTTTTTTTTTAAATTTTATTTATTTTAATTTTTTAATTTTTTTTAATTTTTATTTTTATGAATGAAATTTAAAATTTCATTCAAGGAACCTACTTTTCTTTATATTAAAATCTATCACATAACCCTTTCCTTTAGTTCATGGTATGTTCATACAGACAAATCTTGAATATTCTGGTTTGATGTATTCATAGGTAAATTGTATGAACATGCAAGCTATGTAAACTTACTATTTAGTCATGCAACCAAGTACCAATTTTGGAAAAAAAAAAAGGAAAAAAAGAGCCATACATGCTAGTGATCTAAAATGGGGTTTACTTTCCACTACTTCTTCTAAGTTAACAATATAACACTGCTATGTATGCAACATGAATTGCACTTTGAATTAAAAACCACCTTTTTGTTATAAGCACCAGCTTGCAGATACAGCTCCCTTTTATTCTCTGTAACTGTACCTGCAAGATATAACAGTCTCAAAAGAAGACAAAGATATGCTGGTCTTATGTGATGGTTTTCATTGTGGCATCTTCTAGAACCAGCTAGAAACTTCTTAAGGGTCCAACACAGCAAATCCCAGCTGGGGTCCCGAGGCCAAACTCCCAAACCTCGTTGCTAACAAGGCTGGCCGGTCAATCAGCACTGGTCACAGGCCTCTGGGAATCACATTTTAGAGATAGAAAAACACAAACAGACACATTTTGCCACCAGAGAAGGGAGTGAGAAGATGTAAGAAACTTTGCAGACACCAAGGTCAGTGAAGAAGCAGGGAGGAGGTGCTGAAAGAAGTTTCCCTGCTGCCCGTGGAGTATGGTGAAGCGGGATGTCTCTCCCCTCCCCCTGCCCCAGCCTATCGAGGACAAATTAGAGAGTTTTCTTGCCTTTCTTTTGTGTTGAGTCTGTTTTGCCCGTGACACTAATTGCAGAATGATCTCTCCCTGCCCTTATCTCGACTCCGAAACCTTTCAACATGTATTTTCTCCCCTGTCCATCTATGAGGGGAGTGACAGAGTGACTTTGGTGGGAGTCTGGCCTTCAGCCAGAGTCAAAGCACCACATGCTGAAATCAGAAATGGGACTGTACAGTCAGCCTGGAGGTTCTCCATCAACAATTTTTACTAGAACCACTTAAGAAAAGCAGGGCTAGTTTGCGTGGGAATACTGCTTGTTTGATGTCACAGTCACATCAGACACAGGTGTTACTGCTTACTTTGCTTGGCTTGAGCACTGTACCTTCCTGATTGGTTTTGGAACAGGATTAAGACAGTACTGTAAACCACCAGGAAAAGAAAATACATCATCAAATACATTATTTTGAAAAGATAAAATTCACTACTTCAATGATTATCTTTCAAGTCCTGTCAAAAGTACAGAAGTCATAGTTCCATATACGTACAAAACTGGCCCATCTAAGCTGCATGGCATCTTTCTCCTTCACTTGCCTCACCTAATGCAGAAAGCAGGCCTTCCTGCACTTAGGTCCTTGGAGGGGCCAATAAGAACACTCAAGACTATGTCATAGTGCTACCAGGCTCCAAACAAGATGCGGGGTGTTTTTTTTTGTTGGTTTTTTTTTTGTTTGTTTGGGGTTTTGGAGGGTTTTTGTGTGTGTGTGTGTTTCTTTTGTGTGTGTGTGTGCACGCTTTTTTAAATTTTTTTGTTTGTTTGTTTTTTAATAAAAGACCTGTCTTTGAATCTTAGGCAAAAGAAAAACTCTAAACCTACAGAATTTCACTTATCCAGAGAAAAACTCTTCCAGGAAGTTAAATCTCCTAATTTCAAGCCCCTCTTGAGTTGGAGTGAATTCAATTTCACTCCTTACTTATTTAGCCTTTATTGGGATAAAGATAATTGCAGCTTTTCCTGCCAAATCACTGTTGCATGTAAGAAACAAACGCAGAAGTAATACATGAAGAAAAGAGAGGGCACCAGAAGCACAGCTCTAAAGCAGACCTACTTGTGCAGGGCCCCTCTTGCTTTTTGTTTAGTTTTAAATGCATTTTTAGAGGCAGCACTGACTTGGCGTGACACACAGTAGAGATAGGCAACAGATAATTGAGAAAAACAGTCTGAAGAGCTTAAGGCATATACAGCAAGGAGCAAACTGTAATAAATACTATTTTCCTTAAGGTAGGGGAAAAGCATAGGTGAAGTCACTTTCACTTCAAAGAAAAAGCGAAAGTCTTGATCACATTTCAGAAAGAAAATTTTCCTTCATTAGGGAGAAGATCCTGCATCCTGACTGGACTCAGGTGTGACTCCCCTTTAAGAGCAGTCACATATGTGCTGTATTTTCCCATGAGGGATCTTGAGTTTAGAAACCAAAAATCTTTCACAACACAAAACCTAATTTCTATCACAACTCCTCCAGAGGACCTACCCCTAACTACATGCTGGCTTAAAGGCAAATCCATTTCAGGCAAGTTTTTTTTTGGGAGAAGCTTTACTCTGATTTGTCTGGGGTTAGAGTTCCCTGCCTCTCTTTTCTTTTTTTTTTAAACTTGGAAAGTAATTTAGGTAAGATGCTGATATGGGTAAAATGTAGGGAAATTCTGAAATTTAACTAATTTTACAGCTGCACACTCTGATCTTGTCTCACATGTGTGTAAGCCTCTCCAAAGTCTTTTCCTGAAAATAGTTTAATCTTCAACTTCATTCTGGTAGCCTGTTCCTCGCAGCCAGGAGACTGGATCTCTGCAAATCCAATTACAGAGCCAGCATGTTTGTTTATAGCGAGAGGTCTGAATTAGCACACAGCTTGTCCTCTGAAAGTTCTATATCAACAGCACTGAATATTGATATTTAAGTGTTTCACTGACTTAATGAAGCACACTTATATTTTATTATTTCAGTTTATACTTTTGAGAGCAAAAGCTCCTTCTCTTGATTTTATATTCACAAACTTCCAATTGTGTGTTACAGAGGGAATAGCAGTAGCAGCGATGTTTTCTTTATGTCTTCTCTCAATATGAGGCCCATACAAGTGCATTACACTTTTTTCTGTACCCACTGTTGAGGGTTGACATTGGTAATTTAATGTGCTAACCCTGCTGAAGCTGGCTCAGATTGTTTCTGTCACAACATGTTTAAAGAGCTCCGTGGTCAATCCTGCGCTGATATAAGACCTGTCAGTCATGCATTCAGCATTCTTTGCTGAATAGATGACTGACATTGAGAAGTTCAACTGCCAAAAGTGTCAACTCTTCAGGAGACTGTGACGCTATCTTGGCTAGCATACAGATTATTTAAATGTTTGTATTTTCAACATTCAGCACTATTTTTTTTTTTTTAATTTACTACAGAGTAACACCAAAGTTTAGATCTTAAAAAAAAACCAAACAAACAAAAAAAACCCAACCAAAACCCAAGACACTGCTCCAAGTCGGCTCCATCACCTGGACATTCTTCTGTCCCAGACCAATGGACATGGCTGCTGCTTCCCACTTGGCAGGTTCACCCAGAAGGAAAATTGAGTACATATCACCACGTACACGCAAACACACTACCTGGGCCTGCCACAGAGAGGGCACCCAGCTGAATGCTACCAGGACTCACATGAGCACAGAGAGCCCTGTCTCCTCCTATTCTTGGGTTGCCAGAGACAGGAGGTCAGTCGTGTGGGTGCACACATGACACTCTCCTATCCCACAGGTCGCCAAATCACTGGCTGGTCCAGCTAAGTCCTCACTGCCAACAGACACACTCATGCCATAGGCATCATGTATCTGTAGGTGCCCCCAAACACCTGCACAGACCTTCCATTTGCCTGATGCCCTTGCCCAGACCTCAGGCCTTGTACTCACTGGTGAGTTCAGCTCAGACTTGTCTGGCTCAAAATCAAAACACACAAAAACCAAATATAGGGATGATACAGGCAGTCACCACCCCTGCAGCTGGCACGAGGTACACAGGCTGCGACCTGTGGTCCTGATCAAGCTACTGGTGCTGAGTCCCTCACTTGTACTGATGCTTCCAGTAGCTGTTTTTTTGCGATCCAGTTGCTGGCCACTGTAGTCCAGGGACACAAACACCCCTGGTCTGACTCCATTAGCTGGCATGCAGTCCACTCACACCAGTGGTGACACCACCAGAGTTACATCATTCAGAGAGAGCGTTAAATCCTGTGTGGTCAGGCAAGTGCTCTGTTTTACACAAGACCAGCTCTCTGCCTGCCCCAATTTTGCTCCTCCCCAATTCCCTTCCCTGAAACATTCCTTTGTAAGCTCATGGCACCCATGAATATCCCAAATCCTCACGTTCCTCGTTTCTCTCTTCTAATCAGTTACAAAGTCCTCTCCAAAGCTCTGCCTGCATTTTTTTTTTTTTCTGGTGCAACATTAATTAGCAGCTGGAGAATTTTGGTCCTCTGACACTGTCTTCCTTGTCTCCTAGGGGGGGTCCTCTGTGTTCCTGTTTATCACTTCCCCCTTCAGCATCAAAAAGGTCTTTGATCATAAAAGCTCAGTAAAGCAGATACTCTCACTGCCCACATACCCTTCCATAGAGGAGATTAGTCTTGGTATTTAATACCTGGCACATGTTTTTCTTTTTTGACACTCTGAAAACACTTTAACCCATAAATTGTTACAAAGGGCAGCATCTCTTTCTCAGAAACTGTATATTACCCTTCTAATGGTTTCTTACCCAAGATCTGACTTCAAGATTTATTAGCTCCTTCATACAGTTTGGACATTAATTCTTCATTCTCCCATAGCTATGTGATAGTACTAATCAGAAAGCAAGTAAGAATATTAAGTTAAGAATTAGCTAAGTGCTTTCCAGTCCTACTAGGGCTATATATACTAGTAAATTAAGCGTGCCAGAGCTTATTTTTTATGGCTCTTAAGCTGAGTAGCACAATGCAAAAGATGATAACCTCCACATTGCCTCTGAAGTGCTCTTTTGAACTGTGCCAGGAAATATTTGAGTAGAGCCAGAAATCACGCCAGGGACCATTGTATCACTCTAACTGTACAGATGTTCAAGGCTCTGTACTGAGGTCTCTGCACCATTTAATTCACTGGTCCTGAGATAAGCCCTAACTGTCCATCTTCAGCCAGTAATGATCTTACAGGCTCTGGATTGTCATTCTGCTATATATACTTTATCCATACTTTATCCAGCTGTGCATATTTTAAAGTTAAAAAAATAGAGTAAATATTTATAAATAAACATAAGGTAATTTAGTTTTAAAGTCTGTCTTATTAATGTGCTTAATCATAGACAAAGGGAAAGATACTGTAGACTTTGTTAATAATAATTTGGTATATTCTAAATATTTTCTATGTCTTCAATTTAACATTTTGTAAAGCTGCAGAATTTCTTTAATTTACAGAGCAGGCATAGTTTTGCTAAAATAAAGTTTAAGGGAGCTCAAGCATTTATGTCCTCTCCTCCACCCTTCAGGAATGTCATCTGCCATAAGACACAATTAGTAGTACATTAGTACACATGCTATATTTAAATAAAGAGGATCTTCACTCGGGACAAAATCGTATCAAAAAGCTTGGGCCAAAAGTAGGAAAGAGCTGCAGTTCATAATGTCCCTTTGGAAACAGCATTTTCAGGAATCACACGTTTTGCTTGCCTGAAGCCAGTTATTGAAATATCTGACTACTGCTTCCATCAGCTACACAAAGCTCTTCAGTTCTAATGGAGACTTCAATAAATCACATCAAAAAATGCACAAACTGAGGTAAGACAAGTATTATTGCAATAATATACTATTTTCAATAGGCCCCCAGCAGTACCTACTGCATATATCATGGTAAATTATGGCACAGTAACTACATTGTCACTTTTAATAATCCTTTTTTTGCCATCTCAACATAAAAGCCTCACCAGAATCAGCCCACGCTGCTCATACACCATCACTTATCCCTCCCTCCTTGCTGACAAAGCCACCAGTCTGCCTTTGAGAAAGAGAAGGAGCCACACAGTCAGGCTTGTTCTCATTTCCTGCTTCAAAACTCCATACATGAAGCTCAGACTTCCCTCTTCCCCGCTTACCATGTTCCTTCTGCAGGCTTAAAGGGTGTTTTTACCTGCCGTCTCAGCTCTGCCTGAGAAGGAACAGGACTCGGGGTGAAGATGAGTTCCATAGTTTTGAAGAAGCTATTTCTGATCACGCACATCTGTCACCCATATTCTGATGCATGTCAAAGCTCTGTGACACTGATTCTTTTCCTTTTAAAGGTAATACTTCTTTCTTTCTTTCTTTCTTTCTTTCTTTCTTTCTTTCTTTCTTTCTTTCTTTCTTTCTTTCTTTCTTTCTTTCTTTCTTTCTTTCTTTCTTTCTTTCTTTCTTTCTTTCTTTCCTTTCCTTCCTTCCTTCCTTCCTTCCTTCCTTCCTTCCTTCCTTCCTTCCTTCCTTCCTTCCTTCCTTCCTTCCTTCCTTCCTTCCTTCCTTCCTTCCTTCCTATGTGGTAATTTGTGTGTTCTTCTGCAAAGTTAACATCATTCCACAGTCGATGATATGTGGTAGACAATGTAAGTTTCATTTTCTCATAGTCTCAGAAGCCTGTGACTATTTGGCAGGCATGTTGCTTTGCTGCACCCTGTTCTCCAGAATAAAAAGGACAGTTTGTTGAAGTGTTCCCAGGAAAACACCAGGTTCAGCTGGAAGCAATATCTAGGGAATGGACAAAGACTGGGAAGCAAGAGGCAGAAATTATCTGCAGGAAAAGTGAGCACTGAGAAACTCCTGAAAAGACAGGGGAATAGAGTGGAAGAGAGAAGTTTGATTTCAAATATTTGATTTCTGTTTGCTTCCCCCCCTCAGATCTCGTCAGTACACCCTGATTTGCTTCTAATAAGCAGAACTTCAGAGCTAGAGAAGCTAGCTTTTTTCTAACTGCTCTGAAGAAAAACTGAGGTGTACCTGTCTCTGGACTTCACTCAGCACAGAAATACCCAACACGATGTCCCACCACACTTCTCCACTATAAATATTAGGAAACCTTCCAATGAAGAATATTGAAATGGCAGAACTTCAGGCATATGCAGGTTATAACAGATTGTATGCGAGTTTGGGGATTTACATCTTTAAGGACCTTTGCAATATCTTACATTTCTTCAATTGTATTTCTGCCAAAATCACACACAGCAGGAAACTATTAATTAATTCTTTACCTTTTTGCATTGCACTGGCTCAGGCACTAATACACAGGCATCCGTACTGCTGACTTGGTAACATGCTCCCTGCTGGGGTTTAGGTTCTAGTACTGCGCCAGGCAGTATAGAGGGCAACCTGGTCCCAGAGCCAGCTCTCTGCAGGACAGACGCAGTGAGACCACAAATTTCCCTTGACTGCAGGGCAGGTGCATTGAGGCTGGTGCTGGGAGCAGGTCCCAGCCCATGGCATTTCCCAGACCATGCTTTGGCATTTTCTGGAAGAGTGCTACAATAAAACAATGCCAAGGACTAGTTTGGTGATCTAACAGCCTAGGTGCCAGAGGTCCACTGCCTTGGAAATGCCACCTTTTAATTTGTTAGAGGAATTTTGTCTAGATGCACTATTCTTGGGCACAGCTTGGATTCACAGAATCACAGAATCACAGAATGTTAGGAGTTGGAAGGGCTCTCGAAGGATTATCTAGTCCAACCCCCCTGCACAAGCAGGATCACCTAGATTAAATGTCACGTAGATTAATGACCCTTGCCCACAAGATTTCTTTCTTGTTATATTTAAATACATCTGAAATGGAAAAATAAAATTGTGATTTGAAATAAGAGGGACTCTATCAGGGAGCGTATCAGAGAATCACAGAATGTTAGGAGTTGGAAGGGACCTTGAAAGATCACTAAGTCCAATCCCTCTGTCCGAGCAGGATCACCTAGATTAGATCACACAAAAATGTGTCCAGATGGGTGTTGAATGACTCCAAAGAAGGAAATTCCACAACCTCTCTGAGCAGTCTGTTCCAGTGATCTGTCACCCTCACAGTGAAAAAATTATTCCTTATATTAAGATGGAACTTTCTCTGTTCCACTTTGGAACCATTTCCCCTTGTCCTATCACTGGCCATCACTGAGAAGAGCCTGGCTCCATCCTCCTGACACTCACCCTTTACATATTTATAAACATTAATGAGGTCACCCCTCAGTCTCCTCCAAGCTGAAGAGACCCAGCTCCCTCAGCCTGTCCTCTTAAGAAAGATGTCCCACTCCCTTAATCATCTTGGAGGCCCTGTGCTGGACTCCTGGAACTGAGGGGCCCAGAACTGGACACAATACTCCAGGTGTGGTCTCACTAGCGTAGTGACAGGAAATTGGGTTTAAAATAAGAAAGGGTAGGTTTAGATAAGATGTTAGGGAAAAGTTCTTCCATGTGAGTGTGGTGAGGCCCTGGCACAGGCTGCACAGAGAAGCTGTGGCTAACCACTCCCTGGCAGTGTTCGAGTCTGGGGCAGATGAAGCTTTGGGGGAGCCTGGTCTAGTGCAGGGTGTCCCTACCCATGGCAGGGGGGGTTAGAACTAGATGATGTTTAGGGTGCCTTAAGAAGTGTGACAGGCATTTCTGAAATCAAAACCAACACCTCAGAAAGACAGAATAGAAATCTAGTGGGACTGACAAATCAGACAAAGCTGTTTTTAGTTATCATTGATCCTCAAATGAACATCTTGATTATAAGGAAAAATGATAGAAATGGATCGGTCAGCAGACAATCCCTTCTTTGAGCTTCTTTTAAGGGAGAGTTTACTATACTAGGTTCATATGCGAATGTCATTACATGCTACAACTGATGCATCAGCCATCCCAGGAAGAATAGACCATAAAGTAATCAATACTGATACTGTTTCAAAACCAAGATAGCACTGGCTGAATTGTAATTACGGTCAGACATTTCCAATGAGTGTATATAAGGAACATATAATTTAGTAGTGTATAGAATGAACAAACATTGAAAGCTTATTTGGAGTAGTAATCCATCATCTGTGTCAAACATGACAGTGCAATCATGCAGTAAATGCATGCTGTGTGAGATGCTACTGATTAAACAGACATGAACTGCTGCTGAATCATGCAATTATGTTCATCTCTATCCCATCTGCTATTAATAACAGATGCAAATGCCTAACAATAAAAGTAGTGAAGAATTGCAGTAAGTACAAACAAGAACAGATAGGTAAGCACATAAAAGCAAAGTGTCAGCCTCAGAGTCAGCATGAAGATAAAAGTAAAAAAAATTAAAAAATGGGTAAGGTGAAAATGTGAAATGAATGATTATCAGAAAAAATCCCACACAAATAACCTGTTGCAGAACTGTGAACTTCATATTCCCTTTTCATCACTTTTTCCTCTAGCTTCTGTACTGATGTTTATTTTTCAGGATTCATTAAAATATTGGCATGATAGAATGTTATTTCAAAATCAGATTTGTTTGCTTGCTAAACTATGATTTAAAGACCCATATCTGTTTAACACCACCTCTTGGACTTTGTGATCTCTTGAGGTCTCTTCCAGCTCCTAATATCAGCAGAGGTTTCAGTGCCAAGATGCTTTTAAAAATTTGACAGGTTCTTGTGAATCCAACTTGCATAAAGACTGATAGGATTAGATTTGTAATGCTCTGAATCTGCACAGAAAAAAATATACTCAATATGGCAATGACTTGTAAAATACACCCTGCATGGGAGGGGAAGTGACCTTAACTACGTTTTCTCTTCTTAGACCTTCAAGTGTCTTTTTTCAGGCAATGTGAAAACAGAGACCGGATTGCTGCCTTCCTAAATCTCGGCACAGCTGACTCTCACTGCAGAGGTCAGTACCCAGTCTCCATTGTGTGCTACAGAACAGAAGAAGGTATCATTTAGATCATATTTCTTGTTCTAAATATACTGGGTTCCTCATTTGGTTGAACACTGGGAGTGGCATCAGCTTCTCTATGATTCTGTTTCATATTTGGGTTTGCTCAACAGTCTCAGATAGACGTGAGTGCAACTGAGAATACCTGTCTGTTTGCCAATCCAAATTTACTTACAGAGTGTACAGAAGGGAAAGGGAGAACAGACCTATTTGATTTCGTTTGTGGATACCACTGTAATGCAGTATATGGATGCTGCTTGCCATGAGGGGGTTACAGATGTATCTTTCAGAGGACAAATCAAAATCTTTAATTTTATGTTTGGTTTGGGTTTGGTTTTGTTTTGTTTTTTTTTCTGGACAGGGCAATTATGTCTGAGACTTTGGTGCTCACAGAAGTAATTTACACTGGGATGTCCCAGGTATTTTTCCATGCATAACAAAAGAACCACTCCCCTAGTTTTCACTTGCTGTGGGGCACCACTAAACTTTGTTGCTGATCTGCTAACAGAGTTGATTACTGAGTTTGTCATAATTACTCTGGAAAAAAAATAAGAAAAAAGAAAACCACGAGATTCTGATAATCTAGTTAAACTGTATAAACTTCAATAGGGTTTTTTGTTGTTGTTTTGTTTTTCAGGACAATTGTAATCTGAGATGAAGCCCCATATCTCTTTATCCATCTAAAAAGTAATAAAAAGGGTGGTAATGCCAATAGCTGCAAACAGTAGTTTTGAATCTGTCTGTGCCAATGTGGAAGAGGAGGGTACCTGCTCAAGGTGCCACATTGTGACACAGTCATGTAAATAAATGACTGAGTTAAAAAATAACAACAAAAAGCAGACAATGCTTAAATTCCTGGCACTGAATGGTAAGATGTTCATATATTTGTCTTTGCCTTTTTTTATATAATAACCACAATCAAATACTGTTTTTAATAGAAAACTCCACTCTTTCTTAAAAGTGGTTATCACTGATAACCAAGATAAAGACAGGCAGAAATACTTAAGAAATCTTTAGCTGGTATGTGATAGCACCACAGGTTGATGTTTTTGAAACTGAGGGTATTGTAGTCCGTCTGTACAGAATTGTCACTTTAATGGACACAGCCTCCAAATTACAAGACATTGTGACAGAAGAAATTGCATCACCTTTGAAAATTGCACAGTTTATGTATAATTTAGAACCCATTAGATAGAAAATGTAGTTTTCAGTCTGAGGAATTTTCACTAGAGAAATCTTGTTGCATAATAGTAGCACATAGAGTAGTGGCCTAGCAAATACATAAAATGTTCCTGTTTTAAGACAGCAACTTTATGCTGGAATTTAATTCCTATTTGAACCATGTGGTAAAATCATATTTTCGTATCTGAGACATACTGCAGAAATTATTTGAGGTAATGATTCATTTTCGAATGAATTTAAGAACTGAAATTGTTTGGGGGAGGTAAATCCAATCCCAGAGCATTGCACTATGGACTGTTTGAGGCAAGAACTTCAGAAAGCCTCTTGAGGAACAGTTTAAACAATCTTTGTCTTCCCCCAGTGATATGTAAAATCCATTACCCCCCATTAGTCCAGTCACAATCTGTGACACCAGCAAATCAGATTAACATGTATATAAGCAGGGAAAAACAATCAGAAGGTCTTCAGGAAGGGTTCCAGGACTCTGCAGTTGCCAGTAACAATGCAATGGCCAATTCCAATTTCATTGGAAGGTCCACAGAACATTTCCTGTGATTATGCTGAAGTCTCTAGCATCAAACTTTAAAAATGTTAGGCCACAGGGAGAGAGAAGAAAGGTTCAGGCATGTCCTTTTGTGAGCTAATCTCCTAAAGGCATGTTTAGCCTCATGATGGAGAGCAAGGGAACATGCAGACAATGACAAACAATTTATGTATTCCCAGTTTGTGTTCACCCCATCCCCTGTTAGCTTTCCTTTCCTGAGCACAGAAGCAGCTAGCTGTGCACTCATAGGCAGAAGAGAACCACCACACATCCCATTTCCAGCCATCAACAGTCTCCAGGGCTTCAAGTAGAGAAAATAAGAGAAAAAAACAAACCACAAGCAAGCAAGCAAGCAAGCAACCAACCAACCAACCAAAGGGCTCAGGAAAATGGTTAAGCCACACAATGCAAATGTTCTGGTGTCAGCAGGTGAGGAACAAAAGCTCTGAAGCATGGGGATTATTTATAATATGGTACCAAAATACACAGATTTTAGTCTTTTTGAAAAAGCCTCCTCATCTTCTCTGGCTGAGGATTCACAGATTAGATCCCTTCTTTTCACACTCATCAAAAAATTGGGGGGTGTCCTGGTTGTTGAACCTACAGGTTAGGAGACTGAACACAGAGACATTTGTGCAGCAGGGTGGATTTTTACGTATCCAAGTGAGAAAACTTGTATGTAGCAGGCTTTCAAAGCTCGGGGAGAGGAGTGGAACAAAAAACAACCATCACAAAAATTACCTCCAACATATCATCTTAGCTAATTGTAACAGCAAACAAATACCCTGGAAGATTCTTTGGTGCTATACACCATGATCCACCACAACATATTCAGAAGCAACTACAGACCAAAAAAAGGTTTTCTCCTGGCTGTGTATCTACCTACAAGAAAATAAATGAAAGCAGGAGTCATGTACTATAATGTCAGTATTATGATTGTTTTAATAAACGATGCACTCAGAACAGTATAAATCATTTTCACTTGAATGACTTTCATGGCAGCCCATTACAATACTCACTGATTGTAACAACTAATAGCAGTCTATTCATAAGCAATTATTTTTACAACTAGTAAAAACTAATATTATTTTGTATTTTCTAGTTGTAGAACAGTTCTCAAATGGTCTCAGGTCTTACTGGAAATAAAGTGTCTTGTATCAGCGGTCACTTCTGGCCACTTCAGTCGTGAATCACAAACATTTGTATGGAAAACAAGCATCCTGAGAGGGAAAACACCGTATCTGTCCATTCAATGTTACTAGTCACTTGCTCCTTAGAAAGGCTGCCTGTACACTATTCCACACAGCACATGGCACTAGTTCATCCTCATTGCAAAGCTTCACCTAACCTTGGCATCATGGCAGCAGAAGTCAGAGGTCTACAGATGTTCTCTGACAATAAACTTAAATAATCTTAAAAGCTTTCTCGAGCCAGCTTATTAACTCTGACACATGATTAAAGTCAGGTTCAGGGTGTCATAGAGCCTATCTTTTGATGAAACACTCCAAATAACTCTGATGTCATTGTCCATTAATGAACAGTGAAGTTTTGGTTCTGCTGAAAGAGAGCATTAGCATTGTATTTCTAAAGCTGTGCAATTTAAAAATTTATTCACCTATTTGGCTTCTGCAACATTTTTTTTTCTTGTGCCTGGCTATAGGTATGTCAGAAATATGAAGCGAGGCATATGACAAAAAAAAAAAAGTAAAAAGAAAAAAAAAACAGAAAAGAAAAAAAATATAGAGTGTTTATGTATATAGTTAGATATTAAAATAAAAACCAAACCTGTAATAATTATGTATTCATTTTAGTAATTCTTTTGTACTCAAAGGTGGTGTATAAACAGTACTTCGATCGTACAAGCCTACCGAGGGTATGGAAATGCCTCTCCTACCTAGTTGTGCGATGAAATCACACAGTACTGGGGATCTTCTTGCTGGCCTGGCCTAAACCTGACTGGAAAGCAGCACTTGAGGACCTCTTCCATAGAGACGAGTGAGAGGCAAGAGCGGGCACATCCTGGACGATTAATTTGTTTCTCTGTGTAACTGAGCTACGTGGACTGGTGTGTTCTGTAGAAGACATTATATATGCTCTGCTGATGTCAATCAGGAATAGACAATTGTCCCTTGAAGTAAGAAAGCAACAAGAGATACCTGTGGGGACAAGGAGGCATACACACAACACGAAGCTTGAAGCAGGTCTTGCTATTCTAAGAGATTGTCACCACAGAGAAGATAGATGGGTATAAATTTGCATCATGTTTGCAATTACTGACATCATTGTCATGTAGTCACTTACCATGCATTATATATAACCACACACACTAAAATCACAGTAAAATGTATTATTTGTACTTTTGTTAGAAAGGAAACAGAAAATTAACCTGTAATGAATTGCTCCCTTGTGTATAAAGACTCAATTTCAGAATCTTTTCCAGACCCCAAACCCCACCAGAGACACTGAGCGCTTGTTTACCTCAGATGGATCTGAAAGACACTCCCAGGTTATACATCTGCATCTTCAATGAATACATCAGTAGATGGGAGTGCGGAGGAAGGCAATGACAGGGATTAGTGAACTAATTTCAGGTATAATAACTATAATAATATATAATAACTAAAACGCCCATCCAGAAGTCTCAACTCCAGCACCTGACTGCTAAGGAGGCAGCCCCTGTAACACAGATCAGCTGTGGGCATTACACTGGTTACTGTTACCCTTTCTGTGATGTACTGCAAGGCAGTTGTACTAAATCCGTTGGCTTGATAAAAGCATCTAGTGGCACACTTAATCAGTACACACTCTCTGTGACAATTTTCACCTCCCATGCTTTGATTTTATCTTCCTAATATTTCAGAGATATTGCTGAAACTTGGTAATTTTATTCTCAATTTCTCTGATACTGAATTTTCCAGTAGGTTTGGAGATAGGTTCCTTATACTTTGGGGTAAAGACTGGACACCTATTTCTGCCAGGCAGGAACAGACTTAACTGCTGTAAACCACAGAATTTTTGTGCAAAGAAATTAGGCAAAATAACTATGGAGACAAAATATCCAAACACTTTTTTTAAAGAACTCTTGTGGGTTGTTTTACAATTTGTTTTAACACATCTATTTCAAGTACAATAGAAATATTTAGATCTGTAATGATTTTTGTGGGAAAAAAATCTCAAGAAACTTCATAAATACATTCCCTTCTTTTTTTTTTTTTTTTGACTAAGTGTGCCTTGTAGTTAACTTCGAACTGGCTCATATTCCACTGTAGTTTCCTTTCAACCAGCTCTGTAATTCTGTTTTCATCTGCTAAACTCCTTGTGATAGCAGTTTTACTACAGCTTATAGATACTTTGAATACAAGGGGAAAAAATGGTTCTGATACACTTCAGGAAGAATGTTTAAATCATGGTACTTTACATATAGAGATGGGCATATGAAGACAGAGAAAAGCAAAGGAAATTGTGTTTTCTGCTGAACTGTGAAAGGTAACAGAAATAGCTGTGAGGATGAGTTACATCATGAAGAAAGAATTTTCTAGAAGTTTAGCAATAAAAAAAACTTCAAACAACCAATCAGCGGGAGAAATTATTGCAATTACTGTAAGAGTCTTTCCCTGCTGGCCACTGAAATTACAGACACAAACCTGTAGTTTCACCTCCTCCATCAAGTCTGTTAAAACTCACTGTGAAAGGAGCAAAAGTTTTCTTTTATTAAGACATTTATATGAAAAATAGCCACTTCCTGAGCCTATGCAGCATCTCAAGTAATACTGGGACACTAGCTGTAACTGCAACCTGCCACATCAACTTGCTCAAAACATTGATAAAAAACTTACTTTATTCTGTGCTTTTCTTCACAGTCTGGGTTTCATCAGTCTGCAAGTAGTTCTCAGTAGTTGCTGATAAGAAATTTGAATCACAGTTGCAGACATCATTAACGACCACTGCTGCAAGGTTCCAGTCATCCTTATGAGATGCTACTAACACAAAGGTCCTTTTTGCACACTGTTGTGGATCACCAGCTAATTAGTATTCCAGTTCAGACAAATCTTACACTAAGAATTTAGGAAATTTATTCTGTTATATTAATAATTATATGGAAAACAAAAACTTTGTCCATTTCTAAAGCATAATGTAAATTAAATTGTATATACACATACCAAATGGAAATGCTAGATTATTGTCTCCCCACTTCCCCACTGCATTAAGCTTCACTTCTTGATTTTCCTGTAAATGCCTGATGGGGCTTAAGAAGCCAGCTAACATCTCAAGTCTAAACTGGAATAGGACCTAAAGTAAACTATTCCTTCATCTACTTTCTTAAATGTACATGGTATTATTCTTTTATCTTTAGAGCAGGCTACACAGACTTGGCCAAGCATCAAGGATCATTCCCTGAAGATCAAGCAAGTGGCAAGAATTAAACACTGTTATCCTCAAAGTTTCCTCATTATTAGATATAGCTGATGCCACTTCTTTTTTTTTTTTTTTTTTTTTTTTTTTTTTTTTTTTTTTTTTCCTTTTTTTTTTTTTTTTTCTGAATTAAGCTCCAAATATTTAAGTCATTTACTGCTTTGGGCAGCTAGAAGCCACTCGTCATTTTGGCAACATCAGAAGTTCTGCCATTACCTTCAAAAGTGGCAGAAGATCAAGATTTCTTTTTTTACTATCTTAAACACACAAGAAAGAAAGTCTGAAAATGTAATAGTTTAGAAAGCGAAACACCCTTCACTGGCATTAATAAACCCGTGTTCTAGGGGACTGTCATCTGGAGTTTATAATGCTTAGTATGTTTATACTCAGTACAAAGCTTTAGTGGTTTTCTTGCTCTTTGCATGAGTAACAGATTAGGATAAAAACTGTTTTCATTTCAAAATTTTCCTGTCTGCAAATAACCCAACAGATAAGTGTCTTATTAAGTTGGTTAGATCTGTGGTTTGTTTTGCTTTGATTTGTTTTGTTTTTTTTTTTTTTTTTTTAAGGATAATTTAATTTCATTCTTTATTTCCCCCGCAAAGAAATATTTCTGATTAGGGTTCTTATGACTTCTCCCTCAACATTAAAATATTAATCTCACAATAACTACAACTGTGCAATAATAAAATATGCTTCTTTTGATTCTCATCACTTGTTCTTACATATATAGCACTCCAGGGATTCCTAAAATACCTACAAAGTATTCTTTTGCTTTTCCTCATCACACATTAGTTTTGCTAGGTTGCACCTCTGGTTTGCTATATCTGTTTCAGGTCTGACTGAGAGATTACACAGTCTGATACATTAAACCTCATATATGTGCTATTCATATTTCACCTAAAAAAGAAAAGAAAAAAATTGCTGAATTTGCTGTGTTAGTACATAACCACAAATTTCCTCCACCAGTACCAAAGAAGAGGCTCTATTATCAGGGTAAAACAATTTTAGGACTGTAAGAAATCAGGAATGAAAGTTTGATTAAATATTAATGCTGAGAGAAGGTAAAGTGTTGCTCTCATTGTGCTCTAAACTGTGTTAGACTTGAATTCATATGTAACTCGGCTCCTAACCTGCCTGATGTGGCCTTTGGTCTCCCTAAGCCAGTTTTATACCGCAGACTGCTGTGCACTGACCTTGGCAAAGCAAACGGCAGACCCTCCCGATGGCACCCTTCTCATTTTTGTGCACTTTTTGCACTAAGAGGTGAATTTGGGCACCTGTGCTCCAGCCCAGGGAGGGTATGTGATTTAGCTTTTAACTGGAAAAATACTGGTTGGTTTGGGTGGAGGGGTTTTGGGTGGGTTTTGGTTTGGTTTTGTTTTTTTGTGGGGTTGTTGTTTATTTTTTTTGTGGGTGGGTTTGTTTGTGGGGTTTTTTGTGGGTTGGGCTTTTGAGGTTTGTATGGTTTTTTTGCTTTTTCCTGGTTTTGACCAGACTGGTTGACCAATTCAGTTTCTTTTGACTAATTGACTTTGACTAATTTATTCAGCTGAATAATATATGCGGTGGAAAAAACAAAGTCATATACTGCAAAAGGAAGTATGAATAATTGTGACCCTTTTTAAACTGCTCTCTGAGTAAAGTGGCTTCTTTTACATCTCAGTGGGTTCATACTGACCTTGATACACATGGGGCTAAATATATATATATAAAAATAATATTATGAAGAATACCTTTTTTCATAAATAAGTTTCCTATTTATACAAAATTGAGAATTTGTCAAATTATCTCGTGCTTCTAGATTATCTGTTTTACCCATACTTAATGAAATATATCAATTAATGAATCCATTAAACACAATGCGTATGAAAGTGTCATGAATATACAGCTGAAGAAGCCAGAGCAGAAACCTGTAACACTCATAGAGAATTGTAAAGTACAACATTTAAAAAAAAAATATTGTATTTAAAAAATTAAGACTATGAGAACAATTACACCTCACTCTTAATGAGTATTCATTTCCCCCAAGTCTGCAGCTGCCTATTGGCAAAGAGAACTCAAAGGGGTTTTGTAAAATTCAGTGTGTGGGTAAGCACCTGAATATTGCAATGCCGAATGCTAATAACCCACAGAAAAAGAGGACAACTGAGAAGAATTTAATCAAGCATGTGAAATGAATGCTGCTGCCCAATGAACTTCACTGAAACAGCACTGGATTTCACTTGTCTACACCTGTTCTAGCTTCTGTTGTTTTACAGTCTGCTTCTGGCTCTGCTTTAAATTGCTCAGGTGATTGCAGTAAGCTTAGTAAATCATAAATGGTATCAAAAGACCCCACTGATTTCCTTATTGAATAAGAATGACACCACTTCCTCATCAGTTTATACTGAGATTAAACCATTATCTGTCAAAATGTGCCATTGTTCAACTGGAATTTATGGTCTTACACTCTGATCTTGTAAAAGTTTTATGTAGGAAAACTGTAGGTCACTTAGGAAAGGAATAAACTAGTGTGTTCACACAATAAACACGAAGTATATTGTACTTGTTCCCTAGTTTAAATCAAATATGGACTAAATTTATTAAGTTGGAAGATGACTACATGTAAATGAACTAGTTCAAATTATTTTTCTAGGTTTTTTTTTTCTTAAATTTCAAAACTTCTTAATTTCTTAATGCAATTATACATATACAAAGTGTAAAATAATTATATTCCTGAGAAGGTGAGGAGGAACAGTTGTGCTGACTGTTTAGAAGTGGCTCTAACAGAGCTCTGCCTTGGATCAGAGCACAGACAAACACGGGGGACTTTGTGGTAGGCATTTGATACAAACCACCCAATCAATGACTCAGATACAGCCTTCTTTAGGCAGCAGAAAGTAACCAGATTGCGACTGGTACTCATGGAGCACTTCAAGTCCCATGATATCTGCTGAGGAGGGAATAAGCTTGGGTGTGAACAACCCAGGAGGCTCCTGCAATGTGTTAATGACCATTTCTTGATGCAGGTGGTTGACAAAATGACTAGGGAGATGCTCTTCTGGACATGCTTATCACAAAACAGAACTGGTCAAGGATTTGAAGCCCAAGGGCAGTCTGGGCTTTACTGACTATGAAACTAAGAAGGTTACAGACCTGGGAAAAATAAGCAAGAAAAATAGTAGAATTATAAATAATACAATTACAATCCTGTATTTCAGTGGGACGGATTTAGAGCTGTCCAGGGATCTGCTTGGAGGGATCCCACTGCAGACTAACTTGAAGGTAAAGAGGCCCAGCAAAGCTGCTTGATCTTCAAGGTCAGCTTCCTTTATGCAGAAGGCCATCCATTCGGACATGCAGAAAGCGGAGCAAGCACAGCACAAGGCCAGCAATGATAAACACAGACCACCTGACGGAGATTAAATGATAAAAAATAATTTTCCAGAGGGTGGGGGCAGGGATAACCTACTCATGACAGATATAGAAATGTTGCCCAGCATGAAGAAATAGAGTAAGAAAGTTATAGCACAGCAGGAGCTGGAAAAAGTCACAGAGGTGAAATGCAGGAAGAGGGACTTCTATACTTCCATATACATTCAGGCAGTGAAAGACAGACTAAAGAATACGTGGCACAGTGTTCACTGGGACAAGGGATCTAATGATGAAGGATAAAGATGACATCTTTCATCTATTGATGAAACACCAGACTACTCAAAGGCCTTTTTGCCTTACTTTTCACTGGAAAGGTCTGCCCTCTGGACTTCCAGTTCCTCAAGCCTAATAGAGGTCTGTGGGAGTGAAGCATTATCCTCAGTAGAGGAAGACAGAGTTATGGAGGGCATGGGATCTGATGGGATGCACCCCAGTGTGCTGAGGGAGATGTTCAATGTGACTGTGAGGCCATGTCTATCAACTCTGAAACATCACAGTGACAGAGGGAGGTTCTTAATGACTGCAAATAAGCAAAACTTACTCACTGCTTCCAGAAGGGCATGAAATATGGAGGGAAATACTGGCCAGTAAGTCTCATCTCAGTACATGGAATGTGATGGAGCAAATCCTTTTCAAAACTCTCTCTACTTCGAGTGGAGACTAAGCTATATGTTTTCCAGAGATCCCTTCCTGCCTAAATTATTCTATGGGTGTGATTTGTTCCTGAAGCCAGCATTGTAAGCTCACCTGCACACATGGAAAAAGGTCTTTCTTAGGGCTTCCTGGATTCCAAAGTAGAGATAAAATATGCCCACACTGATTAATAGCCATGAGAAACCACAATATGATATGTGAGGTAACAGAAATGTGAGGTAAAAAGCTTATCTTTGCTAAGTTTGAACATAGATGGTTGAATTTTCGTGTTATATACATCCCTATTGCTACTAATGAAAATACCTCCTGGTATCTACATTTGTGACCGAATCTAATCATACAAAAAATATATCAGAATCCATCTTCCTTATTTGTTCTCCAAATTAAATTAATCAAAAGATTAGAAATTGTAAGTGAAACAAGGCAACAATAAATTAGAAATATTTACCTGGCATTACAGGTAATAAAATAAGCCCCTTAAGCAAGTGTGTCTCTAAATTACAAGTTCAGGTTCTACCTTAAACAGAAAGGAGCTGTTATATGACAGTGACCTCCACTATCAGAGTACTAACAAAAAAAGACTACAAATAACTCGTTCTCATGTAAGTACCTCTGCAAGACCTTCATCACCTACAGAAAGCTATACAAGTGTTTTATCCAATGTTTTATCCAATCTATTTTGAACTTGTAATTAACTGAATAAAGTGTTCACTCTATAGATCATATTGGATCAGTAACCCTGAAATGTTTGCTCTGTGTGCAAGTGAACAAAGCGATATACTGCATAACTAAGAGACCAGTCAATTTAAATTAATTACATGAAGTTTGTTTCCTACAAAATTTTTCACTTAAGGGAATTATTTATGTGTGTCCCAGTTAAATGAATTATATTACAGTTGTGTCCAAAGACTGTTTATCTGCATGTTACTGACTTAGCCATATTTTTCAGAAAAACTGCAATATACAGTAAACACATAAAAACTTCTAGATATTAACATAATTTTAAAATTCCACTCAAATGCAAACTGTCAATCCAAATTTCACAGTATGCTTCTAAATTCCACAATATTTGCCTTCAAAATGTAAAATATGTACCTTAATTCCTGAGGTTGAGCAACTTAGTCTGCTGCTGTTTCATGAGAATAGACTGTCTTGCATAGTGTCATGGTTTTCAGCCTGACAGAGCATTACAATCAAACCTGGACAAAGTCTTGTTCAAAGTGATCACAGAATCACAGAATGACTTGTTTGGAAAAGGCCTTTAAGATCATACAGTCCAGCTGTACCTGTCCTCTCCTAAACCATCTCCCTGAGCACCTCATCTGTCCGTCTTTTAAATACATCCAAGGACGGTGACTCAACCACTTCCCTGGGCAGCCTCTTCCACATCCCAACAACTCTTTCAGTGAAGAACTTTTTCCTAACATCTAATCTGAATCTGCCCTGGTGCAGCTTGAGGCCATTTTCCCTTGTCCTTGTTCCCATCGCCCACCTCTCTACAACCTCCTTTCAGGTAATTGTAGGTAGACAAGGTCTCCCCTTAGCCTCCTCCTCTCCAAACTAAACACCCCCAACTCCCTCAGCTGCTCCTCATAAGGTTTGCCCTCCAACCCCTTCACTAGCTTGGTTGCTCTCCTCTGGACCCACTCCAGGACCTTGATGTCCTTCTTGTACTGAGGGGCCCAAAACTGAACACAGTACTTGAGTTGTGGCCTCACCAATGCAGAGCACAGAGGCACAATGACATCCCTACTCCTGCTGGCCACACCATTTCTGACACAAGCCAGGATGACACTGGCCTTCTTGGACACCTGGGCACACCGCTGGCTCATATTCAGTCGGCAGCCAAACTACACCCCCAGGTCCTTCTCCACCTGACAGCTGTCCAGCCACTCTTCCCCAAGCCTGTAGCGCTGCAAATACTCTGCACTTGGCCTTATTGAACCTCATGCCATTGGTCTCAGCCCACCAACCCAGACTGTTCAGGTCCCTCTGAAGAGCCTCCCTACCCTCAAGCAGATCGACACTGCCTCCCAGCTTAGTGTCATCCACAAACTTACTGAGGGAACATTCAATCCCTTCATCCAGGTCATTAATAAGTACATTGAACATGGCTGGACAACCCTTCATTTATAGTATTAATGGAGGAAGCAGTTAAATTCCTTTTCAGAGTAGTGACAGAAACAAGAGTCACTTCAAGTTGCAGGCTATAGTCCAGGCCAGGCTGTAAACACAGGAATTAGACTGAAAATATCTTAGGAATTAGATGAAAAAAAAATAAATCTCAGGAATTAGCTGAAACAGGATGTAAACCTCAGGTACTAAGAAAAATTCCAAGAGGTCTGAGTGCCAGGCGACCTGGATATGTGAGCAGAGATAAGACAAAAATTAATCTCTTTGTAAAGGAATGTAGTGAAATATTCTTTGGAGAAACATGTCTCAGCTCACAGAATCATAGAATCACAGAATGGTCTGGGTTGGAAGGGATCACAAGGATCATCAAGTTCCAACCCCCCCTGCCACAGACAGGACCACCAACCTCCAGGCCTGCATCTAGACAAGGTTGCCCAGGGCCCCATCCAACCTGGCCTTGAACACCTCCAGGGTTGGGGCATCCACCACCTCTCTGAGCAGTCTCCAGCACCTCACCGCTCTTTCAGTAAAGAACTTCCCCCTGATAACCAACCTAAACCTTCCCCCCTCTAGCTTCAATCCATTGCCCTTGTCCTACCACTATCTACCCTTGTAAAAAGCTGATTCTTCTTGTGTTTTTACACTCTTCTATTTAATTTTTCCATTCAAAAACAATTTATCAACCCCCTCAATACTGGTGTTCCTTTAAACCATATATTTGACTGTATGTTAAAATATGCCCGCTGTTTGCCTTGAACTGCAGTTCCAGAATATCATGCAATGCACTGAAATCCATTTAGGATGTAATTTGTCTACACTGAAAAAAGTGATTGTCTACCATGTGATCCTATTTTGTAGCTCTGTCATTTCATCTTCATTTCTTCTCAAGCAAATTGCTTACTCTCATGTTATAATCACAGCTTCTGCTGGAGAGCAGAGCTAACATTCTGCTGGAGCACGTTTCCATGGAAGGCTTCTTGTTTCATTCTCATGCACTGCCTTTTTTACACTTTTTCTTCTCTGAGTATCTCTCAGTTAACCAACTCGTGCTCTTGCACCTATCAACAGCACAAGATTAGGACCAGCCACTTCCTTTCTCCTTAGTCTCTTTGCCAAAGACACATTTCTCGGGTGATTCACGGAACTGCTGGAAGTGGCAGAAAACCCTATTGCTCTGCTTCAGCATCCCCACCATGTCCCTTGAAGCACCCGGACAACACTTTGTAAGACAACAGCACAAGAAGAATTCTGCAAAAGGCTCCAGCAATTCCCTTCTTAACACCCTCTATTTATTTTTTTTTCCCTCATGAGAAAAGGCTTACAATGAGCTGCTGGAAAAGAAAATGCTGTACTGCAGCAGATATGACAGCGATATGAATCACTCAGTCTAGAAGTTCAAATACTTCAATTCTTCTGGGATACTTCTCGTGGTTTTCCATATATAAATTTTATATTTATGCCTATTACAAAATTCCTGGAGCTACTGATTAAGTGGTCATATTAGGAAGTCTGACAGATCTCAGGAATTTATATTCATTGTATTTCCAAATTCAAACAGACACACAAAACAAACAAAAAAGGAAATAACTGAGTTAATGAAGATAACTACATTTTACAATTACTTTAATCATGAAATCAATGCCTGTATGTTCTGCAAACTATTTCCTTCCATACTGCTTTGCTGAGAATTAATTCCGATATATCTTACAAACCAACTGGAGTTTGAGAATCTGCTTCAGAATGCTCTGGGTATGACTCATCAATCCTTTTGCTAAAATGAATGCAAATTTCTCTTGTATTTCACTTTTATCGTACCTTGGAAAGGTACATATATACAAAAGTGAAAGAAACAAAGCAACTTTAGGACTTCAGCCACTGAAATCTAAACAGCAAGAAGGTGATATATATTGTTACGTGGTTATGTAGCCACCTGTATTTGTCATGGCAGTCCGTGATTCTTTTATTATTGTTATCACTGCTGTCCCCAGAAAGGTAAATGGGATGTGGGAATTTAAGTGTCTAGATCACTTCTGGAAATGGTACTTAATCATCTGCAAAAAGCAACAGAAATAAAATAAAATTTTATGTCTAGCAGAGGAGCACATGGGATAGGGATAACTAACATCCTAATTTTGACCCTGAAAACTTTCCATGCAGATGCTGCTTAACACACAGCATCTAACCCTGCAGGAGCTTCAGCAGCTCAAGCCCTGATAGGGTAGCACGACTCAGTTATACATTCATAAACCATTCTATATTCAAGCACTAAGGAGCCTGAAACAAGTGATAGCAGAGCAGGTGCTGGTGTGCTCCCTCTTTCTGATATTCAGGAGCTAATGATGTGTGCACTCCACAGGTTATTGGAAACACAACTTGATTCTATCCCCAGCGCGACAGATTTCAAATAATTTCCACAGTACTCAACGCTGACTTCATAACTGAGCTGTTGTCAGTTTTTGCTTCTTCTGTTGGAGATGTTTCACTGTGGAAGAAAAATATGAGATTCGTTCACATCTGAGTTTTTTCTTTGGGTCAGGTCTTCGTGCAAGACACACTGATTTACGTTGGAATAAAGCCACTGGCAATTGGGGGTTTCTGTCCTGACAAACAGTGCTGCAGTTGCTGTGTTTACATGCAGTTTATGCCTGGATAAGTATTGTTAAAGAAGAGCTTCCTAAATTAGTCCAGGGAATCACACAGCAATTTTATCTAATTGCCGTTTGTCAGAACTTTATTACAATCACCGAATATTTTTAATTATATTAAAAAAGGGAAGATGTCAACTCACAATTTCATAATATGCCAGAGACTCCACAAAAAGACTCATAATTCTATGATTTATCATCTCAAACTACACTCACAGAAGCAAATATTGCTTGCTGTTGGAAATTACCATCAGTTGGGAAAAAAGAAGAGCATTTATTGTTTCTTATGTTATTGCTTTCTTATTTATTATTGCTTTAAATATATAAAATTTGATCTGATTATTTCCTTTCTCTGTGTTCAGCTGTACAAAGAATGTAAACAGCCATCTTGATTAAATATTGAATTTTTAGACTTGAGCTAAAGTGACTTGCATTATATGAAAGTGGAGCATCACCAACACCTCCTTTTTCACCTGTTTTAGAAGAAAACTGCTGCAACTGACACTTCTGTATTGTACGTACTCTTGAAAATCTCAATGGATCAGAGACGGACTGTCAGGGATTTAGGCAAAGCAGTGCCTCTTCTGGATTCTGATCAAGTTAATGGGAATGACAGGCATCAGGCAGGAAAACTACATAAAAGTAATGCATTGCAGCATACACTGTTGACTTTAATCTTATACCCCAGCCATTTTTTTCTGATATTTATTAATGAATTTTAAGTTTTTTAAAAGAATGGGCTTGCAGATGAATAATTCATATGCAGCAGCACTACATTAAGGTATTGAAATGGTCGGGGTGTGGTTTTTTTGTGGTTTGGGTTTTTTAAATTATTATTATTTTTAACATCACACTGTTCTGAACTGACATTATGTCACAGTAAAATTATCTGAAAATATACCAGAAGGTATTTCTGTGTTCATTCACTGCAAGGTTATTTGGCATTGGCTCTGGTAGGAAATATAATTTTTGTACTAGTCAGGTCTGAGATCCTGCAGATACAGAACTGTAGCTCAGTCTTTAGAGATGACAACCCAAATCACACCATAGTTTCAGTCATCTTTTCTCTACATGCCGCCAGTTTAATAATTGGCATATTCTGCTGCATGCAGTAAGAGATTCTGGTGAGTTCAGTTTGAATGTGAGAGATTTAGTTTACACGCTGATGAAACTGCCTTCAAAATGCAAATGCTTCACTCAGAAATGATTTATAAATCACTTCCCAGACAGTAATGATTGTAATGAAGTAGTAATTAAACAGAGATACTGCTCTGTGGAGATCATTGCACTGTTATGTTGAGACACTCGAGGTTAGAAATAAAGTTTACTTAAAACACCGTTGCTATCTGTCTTACAAGTATTGTGTTAAATAATCAAGTCCATATTTAAACTCTTCAATTTTTCT
>VXBZ01007711.1:0-12507 GCA_013399135.1 Heliornis fulica | reverse complement strand
CACCCCCCCCACCCCCTGGAGAATATTGTCTGTATATCCACTAGCAAAAAAGACTCTTCCTGACATTGAGACACAACCATAAGACCACAGACCGGTTTAGGTTGGAATAAGACCGTCCAGTTCCAACCCACTGCCATGAACAGGAACAGCCTCCGCTAGACCAGGTTGCCCAAAGCCCCATCCAACTTGGCCTTGAACATGGCCAGGGAGGGGGCAGCCACAGCTTCTCTGGGCAGCCTGTGCCAGGGCCTCACCCCCCTCACAGGGATGAACTTTTCCCTAACATCTTTTCCCCTGTTTCCTAAAATCTAATCTAAATCTACCCTCTTTTAGTTTAAAGCTATTGCCCCTTTTTCTATCATTCCATGCCCTTGTAAACATTCCCTCTCCAGCTTTCCCGTAGGCTCCTTCAGGTACCGGAAGGCTGCTGTAAGGTCTCCTGGAGCCTTCTCTTCTTCAGGCTGAACAAGCCCAACTCTTTCATCCTGCCCTTACAGGAGAGATGCTTCACCCCTCTGATAATTTTCATGGTTCTCCTCTGGACTTGCTCCAGCAGACCCAACTCAGACAGGCATCTGCTTTGTTTCAATTAATTTGATCATGAGGTGGCAACAGACTTAATCACATCCTAATCTGGAAATGAACACAGCCTTGCTGGTGTTGGGCCCTGACATCCTGTTTGCACCACTTTTACGGTGCCTGACTGTGCAGGCTGGCCCCTGGGAACGAAATGGTTTGGTGGTGCTGCTGACCACCTGCTGGACCACACAATGTGGCACATGCACTCCAACATCTCTCCCCAGCATGGGGTTCTTCAGCTTGGAAAAGCTGAAAAGAGGCAGAGAAACCTTTTCCCACCAAGTCAAACCAAGTTTCACTTACTCTTCAGCTTACCACCTTTTCCCCCTTCTTCCTCTGCACGTCTCTGTCATGCAGGAAGATGAGCTCAGGCATTTCATTCTGCACCGAGCATTTATTTACAGTCAGAGGAACACTTCAAGTGTAATTACTGAATTACATGAGACACTGAAGCTGTGCCTGTATTCTCATTTGTACTCTTTAACCACCGATGGGTCTAAATACTGGCCTCAATGTTTATTTACTATATGACCATCGCTGATAATTCAGTAAAACGCTTCTTTGGCACACAAGTGTGTAGAGTTTTTCTTCAGTCTTCTAAAATTTTTATCCCAGGGTGGAGAAAATAACCCTAAGAATATGGTAACCAAACAATTTCCCTAATACAGGTTTTTACATGACATGTTTTACCAAAAGATTGACTGATTTTAACAAGATTTAATTTTTTTACAAGAATAGCACACAAAAGAATATCGGAGAGAATACAGACAGGAGATGTAACAAAATTAATGTCACTAAAACAAGATGTATGTCACTGTTCTTACTGAAGTATTGTAGGATGAAAACATAGAAAATGTAATTCCTATTAAAAATGTTCATGTTTCACTTGAGTCTATGATGTTGCTGCCCACCGAAATTACTTGTATTAAGTTATATCTGGTACCAGGTAACTTTTAAAGAAACCCTAAGTTAAAAGGCCTCAACGTTCCTAAAGACTGAGATAAAATCAAGGCCTATTTTAAAGCAACACACAGACAAAATTGCAAACAAATGCTATGCAGACTGACAAGGGATGTTGGCCTGTTCCTGCATGCCCACAACAATTGAATTTTGTTCCTCTCTGCTTCCAAAACTGTGTCTCACGTTGAACATCTGCACTCCCATCCTGCCCTTCTGTTTTTCCTCCTCCCATACTGCCCCATTCTCCTTCATCAGCAGCCTGGGGCTGAATGTCTTTCACCTTTCCTTCCCTCTTCTCTTATCCCTGTGGTGGTTTCTTCTCTTTATATTTTTTTTCCACTTTCACTCTTCACAGTCCTTCCAGTCTCGCTTTCCCCTCTCACCAGACCGTAGATGAACTTTGCCACGAGCATGGTTGTATGAAATGATTTTGAGTCTGCCAGCAGCGGGGAGAGTATTGCTTTAATGATCCTTCATGCGAACCAGATTAAAAGCCTCGAGCGCAAGCGACCTGTAGTCCAGAACAAACCTTGTGCTACACCATAACACTCCACACCTCAGCATTTCTGTGCTGCAGCGCCGGCATGCAGCAGCACACACAGGCATTGCGCACCGACAGGGATAAATTGAATCCCTTTATTTACACTAAATGTTAAAGCTGGGTACATCGTCTTTGTGTACACCAAACCCATTTATTTTAGGAGTTTGGCTTCGTGGAACTCAATCAAGAGCTCCTTATCTTCTTTCAGAGAAAGCGGTATTTTGTCAGTCTTCTGTTCCCGAGAACACGTTCCCACTCACACAGCTCCCCGCGCGCATCTAGCACTGCTGCGTTTTCCCACAACTTATGGAACTGGAAGTGACCGCGCCACATCAGTCACTTGTAAATCGGGACATTAAACTTTTCTGAGCTGATACATCAAAGGATTTACAGGGCAAAGAACAAAATATCTGGTTGCAAGCATTCCCCTAAGGACTGAAACACCATGTGTTAGCAGATACCAGATAGTTAAACAAATGTAGAAAAGGATAATGGTACATAAAATCATAATAGCTCAAGATAAGCACCAAATTAACACCAGTGTTTTATAAATTAGCTCTCTTTAGAAAAGCACTCCATTTATTAACAGCACAGAGTCTATACCCCATTTCTGACACCAAACAATGGTTTATGTTCCCAGGAGACCTCTCGCTCTATCTGCTCGGCTCAATAGGACACCTTGGCAGCTCTGCTCTTCTGGGGCTATGACAGCCTGGCTCAGGCAAACAGCAGAAGGCTGAGCAAGAGAACCCTGTCCTGCAGGTAAATGGTGCTCTCTATATACATTCCCTTTTACATACGGGGTTCCTGGCATTCCTATGTTCCCAAGGGAAGCTGCTACAAAAGAAAAGCTAAATGGAGCAATCTTTTCAGCCAGTTAGCCATTTTATAAGGTAGGAAATTATTTTCCTCAGATGACTTTGCTAATAGTGCCGTAGTTTATTCCAAATGAGGAGCATGGTGGATTTTGATCCCAGCTCCCTTATGCTTAATTGGATGGCTGAGGCTGAAAATATTCCCAGTGGTCAACTATGCCACAGTGTAAGATTACATTAAATATGCCAATCATTGGGGTCAGGCAGAAGGGCATAACGAGCAGCAGAACTTAAGTTCTATTATTAATGCTAAATTGTCCATCACATCAGAATAACAATACTCCATCAGTTGCATGAAATAATAACGTGTTTCCTAATATGGACTCTTATTAATACGATTAGGAGGTGAAAAGCACAAAGTAATGCCCAAAGTGAATTCATGATCATTTCCTGTACTATGCCACTCTGAAAAATTAATGTTTATAAACTAAATATACATCCTGCTCCAAAATACTGCTTTCTTAATGAAGGCCATGCATACAAACATATACATAAAATCTAAATGATTACTGAAGGCTTCTTATTAAATTACTGAGTAACCTAAAAAATGCTAACTGGAAAAGAGTCGCTAAAACACAATCGTGACTGAAAAGCATCCAACGGTTCTGACTGACACCGCAGTACGCACTGCAGTGCAGCACGTCAACTTTTGGAAACTGTGTTCAGGAGAGGTAACGACAGACTTCACAATGGTACTTAAATGGGTAGTAACTTACTGGGACCACATCAGTGCTTTAGATCTGACTTTTATGAAAACAAGTGTATGCAAAAGCTATTTAAAATCTGGATATTCACAGTGGCGAGATACACATCAATGCAGGTGCACTTTCTAACAGCATGTTACAGACTTCTGTAGGAGTTTCATGCAGAAGTTTCATGTATTAACATACTGGTAATAATTAGAGTGTCCACCTTGAATACATAAGTTGCTGTATTGTTATAAATGCTATGCTTTAATATGCAGCTCAAGAAAGATTATTTTTTTCCTTTTTTCAGCTAAACTTTCCCACCACCTCCCTTCTTAGTATAGTGAAAGTCTGTTAACTGCCGTGCCTTTAGCGAGCTCAGAGTCTAGGTAACCTGGGCAGCCTGGGCAAAGAAAAACACCACATCCCACCTGGCAAAATAAGGTAATGCCTGTGGGCTGCATGACTGAACTAATTTTGGTTTGCCTAGGGCAGTAAATTCTTCAGAGTTCCTATTTTATGACTGTCATCTTCCCATTCACAACTACAAATTAACAATAAATCATTTACTTATGTATATAAAAAATATATTTATTAGCACCAGAAGATTGGTTTTAACTATTAACCAGGCTGAAATGTGAATGTCAGTGTCTTGGTTTTGGCTGGGGTAGATTTATCTTTATTTCAGAGCAGCTCACATGGTGCTGTGCTTTGGATTTGTGATGAAAATGGTGTTGATAGCACAGTTATTGCTGAGCAGTGCTCGGACAGAATCGAGGCACTTTCTGCTTCTCACACCACGCAACATGTGAGTAGGCTGGGGCTGCACTAGGAGTTGGGAGGGTCCAGAGCCAGGAGAGCTGACCCCAACTGAGCACTATCTCATACTGTTTGATGTTGTGCTCAGCACTAAAGGGGGAGACGGGGGATGAGGAGGGGTGGGTGTGCTGGTGAAGGAGGCAGGCCTTTGACAATTCCTGCTTGGCAAGAAAAGTATCTTTGACTTAATCTGTTTTTTTTAAGTCACTCTTCTCCGTAATGGATCTCAGTTTTAAGTTTTGCTAATCATGGTTCCCAATGATTAGTAAAACTTAAAATACCTTCAATCAGTTGTATGTGTAAATTGCTGTTTGCCACGTTCTTACAACAGAAGAATATATGGCAACATGGGTATAATAACGTCTATAAGAAGTGTGGTTTGAACACTAATGATTTATTATTTTATACACCATGTCATATTATTTTTATTTTAGATAAGCAGCACCTGTTTTTCCATATCACATACTTCTTTCAATCTATTTTATCTTCTATATTTCATTTGAAATAGTAATCTAAAACATACCTACTCAAAGCTCAAAGCATTCTAACACATCATTAATACCAATACCACAGAAGCTCAGCAGCATACAAACAATTTAGTGTCATAAATAAGATTTCCTAGTTGTCAGAGGTTTTTGGCTTGGTTTTTCGTTGTTGTTGTTGTTGTTGTTGTTGTTGTTGTTGTTGTTGTTGTTGTTGTTGTTGTTGTTGGTTGGTTGGTTTTGGTTTTTTTTACTCTAAGGGCTTGTCTAGACACTTCTTTTGTATCTACTATGCTGATATACCTTAAGCAAGAACAGCCGTCCCATAAACAGAAGATTAAACCAGTAGTGGCAGCACCAAAATAAATTCTGGTTGAGCATGAAGGTGACTGTGTTCTTATTGCAGCTTTTATTGGTACATGTATGTGGTCAACATTTGTCAAGCCTATCTGTCCAACTAAGCAATCTCCCATCCTGCTTCCCAAAGCCACCTCAGTTAACGTAAGATCAACTCTGCTGAATCAGACCAACAGCAGTCTGGATCAGACAGTGGCCGATAATGGATGTCTAAGGAGACGTGTAGGCATGGAGCGAGCCGATTGTGATAAAACTTCCTTCATACTCTTTTAGCTTCCAACAATTGCTGCTCAGACCTCCTAAGCCACGGATAGTTTTTTGGTGTATTCAGCAGCTATCGGGGGAGGAGGGGGGGGGGGGTTGTGCCATGAGTTTGTTGGGAATAATAGAGCAAATTTCACTGGAAATAAATCTCCAAGGACAAAGTCTGTTTTTTAATATAGATTGAGCCTTGATTAGATATTGAAAAAATACCCAAACTAAACCAAAACAAAAATCCCAGAAGAGAATTTTTGGCAGCTTTTAAATATTCTGAGTATGGACTGCAAGTTGCCTTTGGTCCCCATGCAATCATCTATTAGTGTGGAATTAGTGACCACAGACCATTTCTTTCAGGGAGTCTGCACTGGGATGTCTGTGAAAAGTTAAAGAGCATTACACTCTATCAGCAATCATGCTAACTCCCTCTATAATACTGCTAGTAAGGCATTAGCACACCTACAGTAAAAAAGCTGGGGAAGTAGGCATCTTCGAAGACTGTCTGAACAGCTTTCTACCTCTCTACAAGACATGGAACCAGGTAAGCCTCTTGATTTCAGAGCTACCCGAGTTTGGCAACTAAATTAGGTAGCAATGTTTACTCACTAAGGTGTTTAAAAGGCTCTGTGCAGTGTTGTTCTCTTCCAAAATCTAACAATGGAGCACAAGGTCTCACCGTTACTGTATACTGACAGCATCCTCAAAGAGAGCCTCTGTGAGGCATGTTCACATACTACCTGGAACTAACATCCCCAAACAAGCAATTCCTTAGTAAATCCTTATCTAACAATTAAAAGCTGCCATTTCATTTTCCAGGAGTGACAATGAATTATTTTCATTTAGAAAAAAGCTGAAGAAAACTACTGAGAAGCTGAACTGCTGTTAACACTGCAGATTTTCTCCTGCCCAAGTTCCGGTACTGTCCCTCCAGAGATCTCAGCTGAGCAGAGTTCATAGAACAACCTGATATTTATGAACCCTTTTTATTATGAATGTGTTCTTATAAGTGAAAATAATCTGAAAAGGTATTGGCAAGAATGGATTGTTTTAAATGAAAAAGTCAAAAAAGCAAATGTGTAAATTCACTTGCACTGGAAGTTTAAATCAGAGTTTTGTTAGACTCCAAGGAGAGGTAACAAGTGGAGGGTGATAAAAAATAGGAAATATGATATCCAAATAAATTTTTACCTAGCCTAGGTAATTCAAAAAAACTAGGGAAATGCTTATACAAGAAATAAACAATTGAATCTTCTTTCATATGTTTTTCTTTTGACACATATGTAATGTGTTGATTGAGTAGGCATTTTGTAATTAATTTCATAGTTAAAAAAAAACCAAACCAAAAAACATGCATATATCTTAATTACAAGTGTATTTTTTATCTTATGCCCCAAATTCATCCAGATTTTACATACTCATTCAATTCATGGATTGTGTCAATGGAGGAATTCTGTTTTCACATTGAAGCCGTTATCCTTTCAGAATATCCTTTTGGACCTCCATCTCACCATTTTTTTTCTAGGTATGCAGAACAGCTCCCCATCTTAAACTGAAAGAAATTGATGGCAAGCGTTTCTGGATATTTCCTGACAGATAATAAGGTTCTTAAATGCAGTGTTTCACATCCACATTTCATAAGGCATTAGTCTGCTATGGAGTTTCTTATATGCATGCATTTCTTTAATTTTAAAACCTAAGTGTACTAGCTTGCAGAAATTACTGTATATACACATAGTTGTAAAGGAGAAGCGACATTCATACACTGTTACAGTAACTGAGGAATTATATCCACAAGAATTTCCTAACGTAATGGCATTGAGCTTTTAGCTCCTAGAATGCATCCCCTCATTTCACATAAACATAAAATTTTAGTTTAACTGGAAATACGATATTTATCTTTACAGGAGTGTGAAGTCACCTATTTGCTTTCAGAAAATAAGTAGAAAATAAGTATGAGTGAGCATACAAGCAATTAAAGCATTCAAAATCCCTTATCAATGTATTGACTTGGGCACCTCTCTCTCTGGCTGAGTAATTCAGTTTTGATACCCATTTAATATTTTGGCCACTGCTGAGTTTCCAACAAGGGTGTTAATTAGTGCCAATTGTGAAGCTGGTTTCTGTGCTACAGCCATCTGTCTTACAGAGACTGACTCATTTAATTATTTTAAGGTGCAATTATTGATGTCTCCAATAATTTAAGATAAACCATTCATTATTTCAAAAATCACAATGTTGCCATCAGATACTAAAGAGTTTGGGGTTTTGTCCAGATAATATCGTTGAAATGAGACACACTATTAGTGAGGTAAAACACTTCATACCAACTTCCAACAACTTCCAAATTACACTACTAACCTCACAGTTAAAGTCAAAGATGAGCAAAACCAAATTTGTCTATGAGAACCCGTAAAAATGCAAATTTGTGGAAAAAACAAACTCCGAACACGTTTTCTTTATGATTTTAAAATTTCCTGAGGGAATGCTGAAAAATATTTTTGTTATGTGGATTTCACCTGCAATTATTTTGAGTTTTTACATTTTTTAAGTACTAGTGGAACAGTATGCAAGTATAACCTATGAATAGCAAGCCCACCAAATTTTAAACGTGTAACTCAGTCCTGGCTCTGGATATGCAGCATAAAATGCATTTATCTTCACTTGCTTTTGTCTTTCAGTCTTCCCCTCTTCTCACCCCTCCTGTCACACCGGCTGGCTCTGCTGCAGCAGTGAAACTTGCTGACCCCTCCAGACACAGCAGTTAAATGAGGCACACGCAGTACATGGGGAACTTTTCCACTAGGCACTGAACTCTGGCATTTTTATCCTGTACTAGTAAAAAGGTCAAGAAAATGACCTAACACACTCCCAATGCTTTCCTTCTCTCTTTATGTGATGATACAGCTGATGTCGATAAGTACTCCGTAAGTATTGTGTTTTCCTGCATGAAGCCAAGCCTGAGAGGTGTGACGAACAGCTACTGAAGCTTTTTCCATACATTAATTTGTGATTTACAAACAAATTAATTATGAAATCATTGTGTTACTTGAAAATATGGGAGACTGATGGAAAAAATGAAGCTTATTCTAAGGAGGAACATAAGATGTGATTTACTTTTATCTGAAGATAGGTGGCACCAAAGGGAGTCCCATTAACCTTTTGAAAATCAATTAAAACATAACATATTTTACAGAAAAAGCTTTTATCTCTTGTTAAAGTAATAAAAAACATCTGCAGATGAGTTTTAGAAAATTCAAAGACATTAGGGTTATGCTATGGGACACTCTATAAAGCAATACAAATTCCCTTAAAATAAAAAAAAATCTAAAATTTTAAACAATGAATCATTTCATGCAGCCAACATAATAATTAACCCATTTCTATGTAAATCAACTCATAATTATTAATATCTCTTCACTCCTGAGTAAAGTTTTGCAGAAAACATTTTTTCCAAATCATTGCAGAGGGGGAAAAAAAGGAGTTATTGTAAGTACCTCTCTTAACCTCTTTTGTTAAATTAGATAAATCAGGGGAAATTAAAATCTGTACTGAAATACGAAACAAATCCTCTCACAAAAGGAAGAAAGCAGTTTCGATACTGAATTGAACGGATTCAAACTAAGCACAGGCCACTATAACCTCCTTTACCCCAAGGTCACAAAACTGTCTGTATAGACATGACCCTTCTAATACACTGCACTGGCAGGGTTACTTGGATAATTTTATGACAACCAGTGTTTAAGCTTTTTCATGCTTTGCTCTTCTAATTGTTGAAGAAAGCCCTGGCCTGTAATGTTTTCCCCCGGACTTCATGCCTGAGTTACTCTCTTAAAGGCAACGGAGTATTTTAGAATGTAAATATTAACTCCCATGTCATCATATAAATTTATGTTTTCTATTTGCATAGCACAAGTCTCTCTGCTTAGCCTGAAGCATGTACAAGGTTTAATAGCTCACTGCATCTCACAGCTGTCTGAAATTTTTCAGATTTTCTAGAATACATATATATACTATATATTAATTGCATTTTTACTCGACTTGTTTGATTAGCATTTATATACCTTGCCTTACACAGCCCCTAGATCCACAGACCAAGTAAATACTTTCTGTGGGGTGTTTTTCCTGTTTGATGGAAATAGAGGACGATGTACATCAGGTTAAGTGCTGTTGTGGATAATGTAAATTCATCTAAACTTCCTTAAAGGCAAAGGATAGAAAGAAGTACTTCCACAGCATGATTCCCTGCAAACCGCGGGAACATCTGAAAAACACCTGAAACAGGTTCAGTTGTATTATTTTCTATTTCCTGAAAGTAAAGTGATTCTAAGATCATGAAGATGGTTGTACTGCACATGATTATGGTTAGCCGAGCTTAATTCTAAGACAGTCAAAAAGGTCTGCGTTATCCAGGGTACAAAACTAGAAGAGAAACAGAACAGAAAGCTGGATCTCATATAGGTCACTGCAGTGGGAACAGGCAGAATTCAACAGACCTGAGCTGGGATCCAATAGTTTATGGGGCAGTCTAAGGCAGCAGACAGTAATGTGCAAATGAGAGAAAGAAAGTTTAATCCTTCTGTCTCCAGACCCTGCGCTCAGGGTGTCCAACCTTTGGCATTTCTAGGCCTGAGAAACCTCCTAAAGGTCAACTGCAACTTTTCTATAAAGATCTAGGTATACCAAAAGATGGCAAATGGAGAAGATTGTAAACTCATTCTCTTGGCTCCCATACTCTGACACCTAAAACTGGGTTATCAATCTCTAAATATACTGGATTGTAGAATTTTAAAAGTCATCAAATATCTTGCAAAGTACCATGAAACCTTTTATCACCTTTCAAACTTTACGCGGATAGTGCTGTTTTATAGATCATGAAGGACCCTACACAGCTGATGACGCATCCAGTGTGGTTCCATGATTTGCACTGCAGTAACAATGAAGATTGCGATGCTTTAGCTTGCTCTTCACTGCACAGATATCCACATTACTCATGAGAAAGGCAGCCCTAGACACCGGGCTTTGGAGTACTCTAGGGTTGGGGGCACCTGTCACGCTTCCTATTGGAAGTCTATAACCATACAGGCAATAAATTGATTGATCAATAAATGCAAAAATAAAAATAAAAGATAAAATAAAATAAAATAAAATAAAATAAAATAAAATAAAATAAAATAAAATAAAATAAAATAAAATAAAATAAAATAAAATAAAATAAAATAAAAATAAAATAAAATAACAACCATTAACACCAAAGAACAACCTCAAAACCCACCCAAAGAAAGCAAAAAAGGGCAGAAGAAAAAAATAAGCAGCAGTTTTATAGTTAGGGCAGTTGCACAGAGGAATTCACATTCTGATCAACATTGCTATGTTTTAATATCTTACCAAACTGATATAAAACGCAGGTGTTTAAGGTTTCCATTCCCCAGTGAGTACTCAAAGGACTAAATACAGTCATTTTCCGTTTTCATATATTTTGTTCTAAACAGTAAACCTCGAAGTCCCTTTCTACAAAACTTGTGAAACAGGATGTGGAGAGGGAGAGAAAATAAGACATATATCAGGTAGTTCTGGACAAGCTGGGTCACGTGTACCAGAAGCAAAATAGCAATACTAGTACACAACTAATTAACGCTGACCCATTTGCAATACTAGGGCTGCTTGATTCAGAAGTCAGAGCAAGCTCAGAAATCACTCTGTAGAATTACACAGCCCACAGCAAAAGGTGGGGAAAAAATACTCATTCTCTGAGCAGTGGGGTTTTTATTTAAGTATCACAGAGGATGAAGTTAAACACTGAAAAACTACCAGAAGACAGATGTAAACATTCTGTTTCAAAATAATCTTGGTAAGACAGTGATGAACTTGGATTTCAGTAAGCATTGCTTGAAAAGTACTGGCAAAAAATTATTCTACAGATCTGAAGCAGAATATTAAATTCATTTTTACTCATACCAGAAATAGAGTGGAAGTTAATTATGTATTTCCCATCAGCAAAGCCCGGCTGCCTGAATTTTTATACACATTTCTTCCATGGTTGGCCTACTCCTTTTTCAGATGAAGGAATAGATGTTCACACCTCTATTTCACCAGATTTAATAATGTTTGGCACAGACACTACATCAAGGCTTCATCAGCTAGTTTCTGTTTGTTAATGTTCAATAGAAAGAAATAAAAAAGCCTCTTTGTTGTTTTTTGTTTTGGTTTGGGTTTTCTTGGTTTGTTTTTTGTTTGTTTGTGGTTTGTTTTTGGTTTTGGTTTTTTTTTTTCTTTTTTTCCTAAGTACTTTTATTCAAAAGAATTCAGACACTAAGTGTCATATGGAGGCAAGGTAGAATTTTCTTACTTGGTAACCACTTTTTTCTTTAAATATTGCTATAGACTGTTGTTACTGACAACTGTATAAAAAACAAAACAAAACAAAACCTTCCATTTTAATATAAATTAACACTAAGTAAGCTTAAAGACTGAGAGATCACACTTTAATTAGCATACATAAGCTACAATCATAAAAAAAGAAATAAATTTAGATCTCTGTATTGTACTTAATAAGTCTCTTCAATTAGGTGAGGAATTACATTATTGCACTGATCACATCAGATCACTTTCAGAAAAAAACATAAGATAATTCATACATCATATCACCTACCTGAATAATTCTTTTGACTACATCAAATTTGTTTTACAAATATAGATCTTTTTTGTATGTTCCTGTTTCTTCACTACTCTGGATACATTTGAGATTGAGCATTAGGAACACTCAGCCTCCTGAAATTTCCAGTTCCCTCTAGGAAAAATGTGGCTGAAGCTACTATTTCTGCTGCAAGTAAAATTCTAATTGCCACACAATCTGTAATGGATCCCCTCTGTTTTATCAAAGGGAACCCAAGAAGTCTGCAGGAGCTAAACAGCCAGATCACCTCTGATCACATAATCACAGAGTGTTAGGA
>VXBZ01007710.1:4393-22905 GCA_013399135.1 Heliornis fulica | reverse complement strand
CCTCACCAGACCGCCACGACTTTACAAATACAAANCAGGTAACCTTCCTGATTCCCTGAAGAAGATTCCCTGCAGCCTGTGAATGACATCAGGGGGCAGATCCCGCCTGCAGCCTGTGGAGCACCTCATGCTGGAGCAGGTGGAGACACCTGAAGGATGCTGTGACCCCATGAGAATCCCACGATGGAGCATGCTCCTGGCAGGACCTGCAGCCAGAGCATTTTTTTGAGGGGACTTTTGACTCTGTGGGGGACCATACTGGAACAGTCTGGGCTTGAAGATTGGCACNTCTCCATGTCCCAGGTAACCTTCCTGATTCCCTGAAGAAGATTCCCTGCAGCCTGTGAATGACATCAGGGGGCAGATCCCGCCTGCAGCCTGTGGAGCACCTCATGCTGGAGCAGGTGGAGACACCTGAAGGATGCTGTGACCCCATGAGAATCCCACGATGGAGCATGCTCCTGGCAGGACCTGCAGCCAGAGCATTTTTTTGAGGGGACTTTTGACTCTGTGGGGGACCATACTGGAACAGTCTGGGCTTGAAGATTGGCACCCCATGAAAGGGATCCATGCTGGGGCAGTTAGTGAGGAGCTGAAGCAGCATGGGAAAGGACTCAAACTGGAGAAGTTCATGAAGGACTGTCTCCCATGGGTGGGACCCCACACTGAAGCAAGGGAATAGTGTGAGGAATGTTCTCTCTGTCCTAGCCCCCCAGCCCCACCCCTAGTCTCACACCCCTGTTAAAAAGGAAAACAACTTGTGAGGAACTGACCCAAACCCCTATTCCTCCACCCTTCCATGCCACCCTTGTGGGGATCATGGGAGAGAAATAATAAAGTCTGCAAGGAAGGGACGGGTGTGTGTGGTGGGGAGGTGTTTTAAGATCTGATTGTACTTCTCATTATCCAATNTGGGTGGGACCCCACACTGAAGCAAGGGAATAGTGTGAGGAATGTTCTCTCTGTCCTAGACCCCCAGCCCCACCCCTAGTCTCACAACCCTGTTAAAAAGGAAAACAACTTGTGAGGAACTGACCCAAACCCCTATTCCTCCACCCTTCCATGCCACCCTTGTGGGGATCATGGGAGAGAAATAATAAAGTCTGCAAGGAAGGGACGGGTGTGTGTGGTGGGGAGGTGTTTTAAGATCTGATTGTACTTCTCATTATCCAATTCTGGTTTGTGTGTGTATAATCTGTAGTGAACTAAATTAGATTTTTTTTTTTTTTTAAATTCTGTGTTGAGTCTGTTTTGCCCATGACACTGATTGCAGAATTATCTCTCCCTGTCCTTATTTCAACTCCAAAGCCTCTCAACACATATTTTCTCCCCTGTCCAGCTAAGAGGGGAGTGATAGAGTGACTTTGGTGGGAGTCTGGCCTCCAGACAGGGTTGAAGCACCACACTGAAATACAACATTCCAGATTCCATGAGTTCATGTTTAAAAGTCTTATTGGAAACTGTCTACTCATAGAATCCACAGGAATTAGCAAACAACAGGTATTAGGTGGATTCCTCACTTTCTGATGGACATCACCAATTTACTGCAAACAGGTGAACAGATTTGCAAGTGTTGTTAGTTTAAACCTTGCACAGTACCATCTTGTAATATCCTACCAATATTGTAGCAGATCTGTAAGGAAAATAAGGAACTTATAACTGCGTGGTTAGACACAGCATCTTCCAGATGCCCCCCCCAGGTGCAACTCCTCTGCCTATTTCTTCTCTGGTCTTGGTGTTCCCTCTTCTGTTTCTCCCTTTCTCACCCCTTTTTTTCTCTCCTCTTAACCCTCTCCATCATTTGTACCTTTTCCCAAATACGTTTTCACTGAGGTGTTGCCATCTTGACTGAGGGGCTCAGCCTTGCCCTGTGATTGGTTTTTTGGAGACAAAGCTGGAAGTGGTTGTGCACGGCACAGGGAAGCTCTGATCTCTACTCACAGAAACCACCCTTGCATCCCCCTCCTCTGCTACCAAAAACTTGTGTCCTACTTCCAGTATAAGGGATTTTACAGTGTATATTTGAATTTGAAGATTAATAGATCAGAGCCAGGTTAGTTATTTTACAAGCTGATGTAGATTAACAAATTGACAAAAATATAAGCCTTTCACATTTATTGGATTAAGTGATACGCCACAAAATTTTGTGCAGACAATATTATTTCTCCATAATAAGAGATGAAATGGCAAATTTATGCACAACATAGCCAAATCACTTTGCATATTATCCATTACAATAAAGGCATTTATTTTTCGCATAAATTCTGAGTGGAATAACAGTAAATGCAAATGTAAAGTCATTTACATGCTGGAAAGCTGAAGAGGGACTTTTTACAAGGGCATGTAGTGACAGGTTGGGGGTAATTGTTTTAAACTGAAAGAGAAAAATTAAAATGGAAGAAATTTTTAATTGTGTTCAAGGCAAGGTTTCATGGGCCTTTGAGAGATGTATTCTAAATGTGTGCATGCTCGGTCACAACTACTAAGGTACAGCACAGACATTCCTGTTCTACTGCATGTTGGAGGTCTGGGTCTCAGTAGCTCTCTACAGTAGTTTTTCTCTCTTGGGAGCCTTCTCTGCAAAGTGGGAACAATGAAAGTGAACAGGGATCACTTTGTGTTACAACTTGATACAGTCATAGAGACCAAAAATTAGAACACAATTGTCACTTATGTTCCCTAATATTCTGATAATGAAAGCATTCCAGTTAAAACTTGTATGCACATTCACAGTATTAACTTCTAAATTGTACTACCATTTACAGAACTCCCAGTACCTATACTAACCCCTGGGAAATATGAAGGGCTAGTGTACATAGTGAAATGGAAAACACAGCTGCAGCAGTAGAAACTGATTTTTCTACAGCTGCAGGTTCTCGGCCATCTCTTTTTCTAGTCTTCATTTCCAATGTATGTACATGTTTTCTCCAAATAATCCAAATAGGCTATAGCGAAGATGCTCAACATATTGCTGCAGATTCACCAGTGAATTCTGAATCTTTCCTTCCCTTCCTTTCCTTTACATCCCTCCTGCCCCTCCCTTTCTTTCTTCCCTCTCTTTCCTCTTTCCCTCTCTTACTAACTGAATGATGCATGCAGAAACAACACTATATAAGAACAACCTCCCAAAGAGAGTCTTCATACTAAGCCTTCTAGCCTAAAAAAAACCCAGCCCTTTTACTTCTTCTTCTTCCTAGGATACACAGAGACACTCTAAAACTTCCTCACATATTATATGATTCCAATCCAAAAAATGCATTGTGAATTTCAAACACAAAAACTTGGTTAGCTCCATGCTGTCTTCCAGAGAACATAGACCTGAGAAGCTTGAGCCTTGCTTCTCTCTCTGTAACAGGTTTGAATATAGAAAATGGCTTCAGTTAAATGCTTAATGCACACACACACACATGCACACACACACACACACGCACACACACACAAAAAGTCTACTCTCAGGGTTGCTGAAACTTGCTGGGATCAGAGACATGTGGTGGGATGGCTCACCTAACCAGAATGTTGCAAGGGAGAAATACAGACTCTTTAGGAAGGACAAATCAGAAACATGAGGAGGGAGGTGCTGCTCTTTAAGGGAGAGTAGCTGGAGTGTATGTGGCTCTGCCTGGAGATAGATGACAAGCTTACAGGAAAGCATAAAAAAGCAGATTGATGTAGATGACGTTATAGCAGCTGTCTGTGATAGGCTGCCTAATCAGAAAGAAAAAGTGGATGAAAACTTCTCCAGACATCTGGAAGCAACCTCACATCCACAGGCTCTGGTCCTCATGAGGGACTTGAACCACCCCAATATCTGGTAAATAGACAGCACAGCATGGCATATACAACCCATGTGGTTCCTAGAGAGCCTTAATAACTCTATGACACAAGTGACCGAAGAACACAAAAGGAACAGTGCTCTGCCAATATCATACACACACACAAAGAAAGAAAGACTTGTTTAGATTTTGAAGGTCAAAGGCAGTCTTGTTTGCAGAAATCATGAGATGGTGAAATTAAGGATCCTAAGATGTAGGAGAAAGCAAAAGGTAAGCTTACAACTAAACTTCAGGAGTGTAGGTTTTGTCCTTTTCAGAAGTCTGTCTGAAAGAGTATCAGAGGATAAGGCCTGGAGGTAATAGATGTCCAAAGAAGTTATGGTTCTATGATTCTGTGATCCTAAATGACATCTCAACCTACTGTCACTTTTACTTGGCTCATCCTGTTCACAAAATATTATCATTATTATTTTTGTAGTTAAAATTATTTTTCCTTATGATCCTTTCCTTTGAACTACTAGCTTTCTCTTTGTTTAGAAGATTAACTTTAGAACATTAAAAACCATGTTGTTGAGATCAATAGGTCTCATTCACTATGGGCTTTCTTTCTTTCTTTCTTTCTTTCTTTCTTTCTTTCTTTCTTTCTTTCTTTCTTTCTTTCTTTCTTTCTTTCTTTCTTTCTTTCTTTCTTTCTTTCTTTCTTTCTTTCTTTCTTTCTTTCTTTCTTTCTTTCTTTCTTTCTTTCTTTCTTTCTTTCTTTCTTTCTTTCTTTCTTTCTTTCTTTCTTTCTTTCTTTCTTTCTTTCTTTCTTTCTTTCTTTCTTTCTTTCTTTCTTTCTTTCTCCAAAGTATGGAATAGAATATTTCAGTTAGAAGGGACATACAATGCCCATGTAGTCCAACTGGGCTGACCAGTAGTTAAAGCATGTCATTGAAGGCATCGTCTAAATACTTTTTAAACACTGCCAGTCTTGGGGAATCAACCACTTCCCCAGAAAGCCTGTTGCAAGGATTAACAACCCTCTTGATTAAGGGATATTCCCTGATGTCCAGTCTGAACCTGCTCTGGTGCAGCTTTGAACCATTTGCTGTATCCCAAGAAGACATCAATGCCTTTCGCTTCCCCTCTTCAGGAGGCTATAGAAGGCAAGGAAGTAAATGCTAGTCAATCTGGGTTTCTTTTTTCAATCGTTTTGATAGTGTTGATTTTATTCAAATGGGATTCAGCTTTGGAGAAGGAACCACCCACCAAGTCGTTGAAAAAGATTCGAGATTTTGACATTAAAAAAAAAAAAGAAAAAAGGGATGGATTTCTTTTGTTGTTCTTGCATTGACGCTTTTTTCTTTAAATACATTTTTGAAGACCTAAAATACAATAGATGCTTGCTGCCTTTTGGCACTGATGATAGCTGTTGGAAGTGTCCCTATATTATCAGTGAACATCAGACAGATCACTCACATTTCTATTTTCATATCCCATTTTAGAAACCAGGAGTTGCAAAAGCTTTCCTGTGAACTAGTCATAATTGTTCTGAATATAATGAAATGGAAGTTTTCCTTCCTCCTTCTGTTTTGAAAATTACTGAAGTATTTTCTGTTGGAAGAGCCAAAGAATTTCCACATTACAATTAACTTGGTACTACAAGACACAGAAACCAATACTTTTTTTCATCCTGAAAGATGAGGTTAACAAATGGCATTAGTTAATCCCTGCCACCTATGTCTAGGGTGTTTATAGATGTTATGGACACTGTTAAGTGCACAAAAATTGAATTTATCAATCAAATGAACTGCTAAGAAAGCTTGTATTATAACAGGAGCTATTTGGAAACAAAAGAAAAATAAAAAATGCAGCCTGTTATTTGCAGTTATCACCCCCAGACTCACTGTAGATAGCAGAAAAAGTAATGAGTAGAATATAAAAAAACTGATTCACACATTGGAATATTTTTTTTCCCCTAACACTTCTACTTTTATTTTTAGAGCAATCATCAGACACAGCTATGAAAACTTTCATTATGTTTTATACATGGTTATCTTAAAAAATAAACATAAGAGGAGGTGGAGGTTTATTCTGCTTACTATGAAATTTCTATTTACATATCATTAAAAAAAAGGTGCAATTTCCACCTTGTGAACAACAGTAGGAGTATCTTGGGTAATAATTCTTCCATATAAGGTTTTGGCGCATAACAGAGGGCCATCAGAGTCAGTACATAGTCATCCTTTGTTGAAAGGAAAACTTGTGCACTATGCATCGTTCTAAACACCTGGTTACGCCACTGAACAGCGTGAAGGCTTCTATTATGTAATATAATTTTGGTGAGGAAAAAAAATTAAAATTATATCAATGCATTCTACAAAGGGGCCGGTAATCTTGCTGAAGTACATCAGAGAAATAATGTGTCATGGTTTTACCACAGCTGGCAGCTAAGCACCATGCAGCTACTTACTCACTCTACCCCTGATGAGAGAGGGGAGAGAATCAGAAGAGCGTAAGTGAGAAAACTCATGGGTTGAGATAAAGACAGTTTAACAAGTGTGAGAAAAGCCACACATGCCAGCAAAGGAAGACAAGGAATTAATTCACAACTTCCCATGGGCAGGTAGGTGCTCAGCCATCTCCAGGAAAGCAGGACTCCATCATGTGTAAAGGTTACTTAGGGAGACAAACACCATCAAGCCAAACACCGTTGCACCCCCACCCACCTCCTCCACACCATTTATTCCTCTTCCCTAAGCCCCTTATAAGCAGAGCATGATATCTTATGGTATCGAACATTCTTCTGGCCAGTTTCGGTCAGCAACAATGTCTGTGTCCCCTCTCAGTTTTCCCAGCCCTTCAACTGCCAGGGTGGTGTGAGAAACAAGAAAACATTTGTATTTATTAACACTCTTTTCAGGACAAATAAAAAACTTAGTCCCATACTAGCTGCTGTGAAGAAAATTAACCCTGCCTCAGCTGAAACAAGGACAGCTAGACGATAGCTAAAGAGAGACTTCATACAAATGTTTCAGGAGTGTGGAGAAACACAGCCAACGTGGTACATATGCAGAGTACATGGAATAACACAACATACTGGAAAAATATATCCATCTCAGCATACAAAGATGGTCTGTGCTATCTGTACCAAACTGATCAGTAGATTATGCTAATATTAGTTGTATCACACACTTGATTGTTTAACAATTTGTATTTGTTTTAAATATGGTTTCCTTTTTATCAAACAGTATATGCACTTATACTGACTTCACTGAATGTTTTGATATTCATAAGCCAATATGAGTTCTGTGGTTTTGGTTCAAGACCAACATTTGCTGTTTCATGTCAATTTACTGTTATTGCTGACGTGAGCAGGCCATTTAAAACTACTGAAAATTTGACTAAAAACCAAGACAGTATAAATTTAGAGCCTTTAAAAATCTAAAAAATAGATTTTAAAATATGTCAAGCATGAAAAGCCTCACCAAAAAAAGTCACATGCATGGGTACAGGTACATATGTACTTGCACTTGTACATAGCACCTGATCGCTAAGAACTCCTTAAAAACAAATACAGCCCTCAGATCAGTTCAGAAAGGAAGATAAGAAAAGAAAAAGTAAAAGTTTTTTTAAACATGTCTTCTTTGGCTCTTTTCAACCTTGCTTTTCTCTAGAATGAAAGCAACTTTAGCTGGCATGGCTTCATCTGGATGTTAGGTCCTAACACCTGGATAACTGGCTCACCTTACTGAAAGTCATCATGAATGAAAGCATCTGTATATGAACCTAAATGTAAAACAGAAAAATGGAAAGTTTCTGACACCTTCATTTTCTCCTGTTCCATACTTTCATAAAGAAAGATGAGCCAAAAGCCTGCACAAAAACCATCAACTGTGTCCAAATTACAGATTATTTCATCGAAACCTTTCTTCAAGAGCAATGCTCTGTCATTCTTTCCTAAACCTTTTGAGATTTTTGACCCAGACTTTTGTGCAGTTTGTGCCTAACAAACAGAAAACTTCTTTTGCCTTTCTCTTTCCTCTTTGTTACAGTGTTGAAAATGGGAAGCTGCTTTTTATGCTGCAGAATCTGTTCTGTTTCAGGGGAAAGTTACCAGTTAAATAACATCCTTCTGTCAACAGAGCTATTCCTACTATTTCTGCTAGTTCCCTAGGAAGTGACTGACTGCTACATCTGCAGCCAAGACATGAGTCTTCAGGGCCAAACAGTCTTAGTATGGCAATAAATAGAAGTTTTATCATACACTGCAGGGGCAGAGATTCCAAGTTTATGTGGAGAAACTATTGTTGCTTAAATTAAAATTTATTCCTGTAGAAGGTCTGTTCTCATATAAAGATTATTTTTCACAATCTGATGTGCTGCTATCCATAGATGAAAAAAACTTGCAAAATCAGTTTGCTAAAAGAGATTATTTTTACCTGATCTCTGTTGCAATGTGTACTCAACTAAGAGGTTTTTTTTCTTATTTTGTTGACATTAAATGTATTATTTATTGCAGTTAGACTTTGAAAATAATAGGCATTTTTTATCGAAGAATGGAAATAATCTTCAAAAAATCCACTTTCATTTTTTATTTTTAATTTCATACTGACATTGTCTCTGCTGATATTGATCAGGATTACTCTTCTGGTGGAAAAACAGGCTGATCAAAACCTTGTTCCTTGTCCTAGGCTTATAGTAATAGAGAGAAACATGGGTTAAGACCTCAAGTTTTAGAATACCTTAAATTCTACCCTCACAGAAGTTATATTGAACAATGTCAAAAAGATGGGTTTAGCTTACCTTTAGGGAATTAAATATAGTATATGTCTGCAAATGCCTACAAATTCTCCTGGAAAAAAAAAAAAAACCAAAAACAAACAAAAACAAAACAAAAAAACCACACACAAAAACTTGTCTTATTCAATTGCCTGTCTTCTGAAAAAAATAGAATAAAATTGTGCAAGGATAAAACTATGAAAAAGATCCAACTTAGGAGTAAAAAACCCTAAGGCGTGGAAAAAGAAAATTTGAGGCTGTAGCTATAGTAATTCAAAGTGTTGCTGAAGCTTCAGCCATTGTGCGTGTGCCAGATGAAATGTCCTTTTTTAAATTCTCTTTTGCTTCAGTTACAAACGCTTAACAAAGCAATTTAGCTCTTCTAGAATTTTTACTTATCAAGGAGTTGTTGTCTGGATCTGCTGTCACTGATGGGAGCTGCTCCAGAGCCAGCCTGGTGCATGGCAGACCAACAAACCCTGGCACACAGGGAGGTTTCCTGAGGCAGGAAATGTCAGTAAGGTGGAGAGACCCACCAGGAGCAGCTGACATGGCCTGGACATTGCCCGATCCATGGCAGCCACCCTCACACTAATGGAAGCAGGAGGAATTAGGATCTATGCAACCACAGTGGGAAAACAGTGTAGCATCTCACTTAAGGTGTGGCATGGCTGTTTGTGCAGCTGTTGGCAAGGGAGGATGTGCAGGGAGGGTGCCTTTTTGAAGGATGGATGTTCCACTGAGTGGGAGACCATTAGCACCATTCTGTGTCAGCTCAAGGGCACCAAGCCTACCTGACCTTCCAGGAAGAATGGTGGGCACTCATCTGAGAGCAAAGGCTGCAGATCCGGCTGAGGGGTCTGAGCCATCTGCCCCAGCGGTCCATGCCTCTGCCCAGACACAGCTGCTGCAGGTAGAGGCTGCAGTGACGACCTCAGGCTGCAGAATGTGCTCAGACCTTCCTCCTGGACATGGAGTGCATGGCAGACCTGCCAGCAAAAGTTGTGCTCAGGTGGAGGATATCCTGCAGCTTCAGGAGGCAGTGAGGAGTTAGATATGTTTCCACACATAGTCTTCATGGGACCCACAACCCATAGCCAAACAACCCAAAGCTCCCCCACCATCACACAGAGAAGAGAGGGGCTGGGGTGGGAGGGAGGAGTGGGCTAGGGGTGGACAAAGCAGGGAGTTGGCTGGGGACATTAATCCAGAAGAATAGAAGTTTGTGACAACAAGGACCAGCAGGACGAAAAGACTCTTCCTGAAGCCAAAAGTACCCTTGCAGAACCTCTTCACCACATCAGACTGAAGAGGAAAGACCTGGAGTGTCAGGAGCTGAATAAGTCAGTCCAACTTGACCCCCATATAACAACCATTGCAATTAAGGAAAGGTGGCAGCTGATAGTAGGTGGCTCTTCTGACACCCATGTGCTGACCTGATGCACTGTCTAAAGAAGTGACCTGCTTAGCAGGGTCTTGGATCCAGGATGTTACAAAGAGACTACCAAGGCTTTTACAGCCCACTGACTATTATCTGATGCTGTTGGGCATCAGTGATAAATCCAGGAGCAGTTTGAGGAGTATAAAGGATTACAGAGCCCTGGGAAGCATGGTAAGAGACTCTGGAGAGCATCAGTTTCTTCATCAGTTCTCCTGGTCAATGGGAAAGGGTTTTAAAGGGACAGTTGAACCTGAGAAGTCAACAAATGGTTACAGGACTGGTGCCACAAACAGTGTTTCAGCTATTTAGACCATGGGACATGTTTTGTGAAACCTGGCTACTGGGAAATGTGGGCCATCTGTCAGGAACAGGGAGAACATCTTCAGTCATAAGCTTGCCAAGCTGGTGAAGGGGGGTTTAAACTAAAGTTTCCATGAATGTGGAACCTTAATCTATTCCACTCCTGACAGCTCAGTACCAGGGCCAGCAACAGATGCCCAGAGCTGTGACAAGGATCACTTGATGTGAAGCATAAGGAATTCCAGATAGTAAGTCAGCCTCATCAGGGGTCCAATTTAAATGGTCTATAAAAATGTATGTTGTATGAGGAATACACAAGAAATGCTAGAGATGTGTGCGCACACCTGCAGGTCAATGGTTTTAAAATAGAGGGACGTAGATTTAGATTAGGTATTAGAAAAAAGTTCTTTACTGTAAGAGTGGTGGAGCACTGGAACAGGTTGCCCAGGGAGGTGGTGGATGCCCCATCCCTGGAGACGTTCAAGGCCACATTGGATGAGGCCCTGAGCAACCTGATCTAGTTGGGGGTGTCCCTGCTTCTTGCAGGGGCGTTTGACTAGATGACCTCTGGGAGTCCCTTCCAACTCTAGCCATTCTATAATTCTATGATTCTAATGATCTTGGCATCACAGAGACAAGGTGAGATGGTTCCTATGAATGCATTGTTGGGATGGAAGGATAAAGCCTCTTCAGGGAGGATAGGCAGGGGCAACAGAAGGGGTGTGTTGTTCTCTTTGTAAATAACCATCTGAAGTACTTGGAGCTCCACCTGGGGATAGATGAGGATCCTAAGGAAAGCTTATGGGTCAGGTTTAAGGGAGAAGCAGGGACAGGTAACATTATAGCAAGGGTTTTCCACAGGCCACCCAACCAGGAATACCCAGCAGATAAGATCCTCTACAGACAGATAGGAGTAGTTTTACATTAACAGGCACTGTTCCTCATGAAGGACTTCAACCACCCCAATATCTGTTGGAGGGACAACACAGCAGGGTACAAACAGTCCAGAGTTTCCTGGAATGTGTTGATGATAACTCCTTTCTCCAAGATAGAGAAGTGGGGTGGTTTGATCCTGGCTGAAGACCAGACGCCCATATAAGTCACTCTGTCACTCCCCTCTTAGCTGGACAGGGGAGAAAATAGCTTTGGAGTTGAGATAAGAGCAGGGAGAGATCATTCTGCAATCAACATCATGGGCAAAACAGACTCAACACAAAGGAAAGTCAAGAAAACTCTCTAATTTGTTACACTACACTACACTACACTACACATAGAATCAGTCTGGGCATTGGGTGAGTGGGGTGGGATGTATCCATTCTTCTGTGGTGAGCAATTGCATTTGTGCGTCACTCATATTTTAATCATCATCATCATCATCAATCACCATTATGATTACTATTGGTGGTGGTTGATGTTATTTTGTTGGGGTTTATTAAATCATCATTTGTTATCCTATTAAACTGCCTTTATCTCAACTCACAAGGTTTTTATTTCATCCTCTTCTTCATCCCCTTGGAGGAACATTCTGGTTGTGTGGTGCATAGCTATTGGCTGTGGTTAAACCACAAGACCAAAACATTCCAAAAACAGAAAGTCAGGCAAAATGCTAGAAGGCATTTGTATGGATGAGAAGGAAAATGTATGGATGAACAAGGAGCTCCATGGCAAACTCAAACACACAAATGGAACGCTACAATGGGTGGAAGCAAGGGAAGGTGACCTGGGAGGAATACAGATAAATTGTCCAAACAGCCAGAAATCAGATTAAGGAAAGCTAAAGCCCTGACAGAATTACATCTGGCCAGGAGCATCAAAGGAAATCAAACAAAGCTTCTATATGTACATCAGTGATAAAAGAAAGACTACAGATTATGTAGGCTCTGTCTAGAAGGAGATAGGAGAGCTAGTTACCGAGATATGGAGAATGATGAGGCAATAAATATTTTTTTTCAAACTCAGACCACCAGCAAGTGCTCAAGTCACACTGCCCAAATCACAGAAAGAAAAGACAGGCACTGGGAGAATGAGGAACCAGCCACTGTAGGAAAAGATCATGTTAGAAAACCTCAAAAGGAATTTGAAGTTGTGTAAGTAGGACCTGATAAAATGCATCCACATGTCCTGAGGAAACTCATGCATGAAGTTGCTAAGCTGCTGTCCAGCATATTTGGAGGTTGTGCCAGTCTGGTCAAGTTCCCACTGACTGGAAAAGGGAAAACAGAACAATCATTTTTTTAAAAAAGGGAAAAAGTAAGAGATGGGGAACTACAGGGTGGTCAGTCTCCCACTGTGCCTAGTACTATCATGGAGCAGATCCACCTGGAATCTGTGCTCATGAACATGAGCACAAGTTGGTGATTGGTGACAATAAATATGGCTTCACTAGAGGCAAATCAGGCCTGAAAATTTTGAAGGTCTTTTACAACAGGGCTACTGCATTGGTGGATAAGGGAAATGCAACTAATGTCACCTATCAGGACCCATGCAAAGCATCTGAGTCTGTCCTGTAGATTTAGATTGGATATTAAGAAGAAATTGTTTTCTGTGAAGGTGGTGAGACTCTGGAAAAGCTTGCCCAGAAAAACTGTGGATTCCCACTCCCTGGCAGTATTGAAGGCCAGGTTTGAAGGGGCTTTAGGCAACCTTACTAGTGAAGGGTGTCCCTGCCCATAGAAGAGAGTTGGAACAGGATGATCTTTAAAGGTCTTCTTCAACCAAAACAATTCAGTCGTTCTATGAATATGTTAGACCTGTGGAACTGAGTCACAGAAGCAGGAAGTTATATGTGAACAATACACAAAAAACTATGAACAGTTGTATTTTTTTTCAGAAACTTAAAAATGTACCTTTTGATCCCAATACTGTAAGAGTTCACTTAACCAAGAAATCACAGAATTTTTTTTTTTTTTTGGCTGATAAAATTTAATGGAAAATGGGCGTATTTTAAAATAAATGTCATTAATATTTCCTTGTGCTAAATTTGGGAGAGTATTCTGTGATTGAAAGTCTGTTGCTGTGGGTATGTAGGGAGTAATTTTGTGCTCTGATAACTTGGAAGTTGTTTTCTCTTTCTTCTGTGCAGCCAGGAATCTAGAAGTTTTAGGCAAAGTCAGCCCCAAGACATGGTCTTGCCTCAAAAAGACTGATACCAGAGCACTACCTCTGAAGTTCAGAATTCGCCTTGCTCTGTGGCAACATTAATGCCTTCTTTGAAACAGTTCGGGTAGCCAAAGGATTAATGCACTGTATAGAAAAACACTATAAAGAGGAGTAAGAACTTGTACAAAGTGGCTTACATGAGACGATGAAGAGATGCCAAAAGAGGGAATGAGAGTTTGTTCTACCGAGGCTTAATCTGATATCACTGTGATACTGAGCAAAACAGTCTACCAGAGAAAAGGGAGCTAGGATGGCTGAGAGCAATAAAAAACATAACATGATTTTACACTCCTAAGTGGGCAATAGACACAGCAGGGAAGCGCCATAAAAGTGCAGTACAAGGTTCAGTTACTGATTAGACAGTAGTAAACAGGCAGGTATGTTACCATATGATAGGAAGCTATTATGGGAGATCATTCTATTTAATTTCATTTCATGTTTTATTAAAATGTTCCATGGGCAATAAAGCAGACATTATTACATGAGAGACTTTAAATTGCTCTGCTCTCACAGGTAAACATGTGTTTGACTTAGTGTGGTTTTAGGCCTTTTAAATTATATCTTCTTTTTCAGAGTATGTTTTAGGTAGAACCATAATTATTTTCTATCTTCATGAAATGCTTTTTAGATATTCATCATGAAAGTAGAAAGCTAGCTCTGATGGCTAGCTCCCAAGCTCTTGTGGAAAAGAATTTTGCCTTATGCCTTACATTTAAAGAAAGACAATGGTGCAGTGTAGTAAACAGTAATATTTTGGATAACATGGTAAGTATCATGTTTTTTCAACCTAAACCTATTTCTAAGCTCAACTAATTTCAGCAATGAGAATATGCCAATAACATTTATACAATAGCAAAATGACAAAGATATGAATACTGAGTGTTCCAAAGCTTAGAGAGAATTCAACTTAGGCTTTTACGGACACTACATCTGTGTTGTTTTAAAACACATTTTCTTGAGTTTATTTAAGCCATGCAACAATGATACAAATGCAATTAACAGGGAATAAATTACTTTATTTAAAGTTGCCTAGTATGAGTAAGCAAAGATGATTCAGGAAGAATCTAGCCGACCTGATGTTTCCAGATTAGCTTCTGGGGTTTTTAGTGATATAATTTATGTTATGTATATCACACTTTTCATTTCACATGTATAAGAGAGTTTTAAATGGCCGAAAGTAGAGTGAAGATCAGTCTCATGACACAATAGATGCTCCCTCTTACATTGGTTTATGGAAGCACAGAAAACGGAAGCACAGTCTAGACCTAAAATTTATTTCATTCAACAGAAAAATAAGTCCCCTGTTAGTGTCTGGATGTCTATAAGAGGTGGAATGGATAAATGTTTAAACAATTACCTTGATTATTCCTAAAAGCATTAATTAAAATCTGGTTTTATGAGTATTATTTTCCTTCCATTGCAGCTTCCCAAAACCAACACCTAAAAATGCACATCTTCACTCCATAGGAAACAAATTAATCAAGTTTTGAATGTTAATCATAATGGCAACATTAAAATTTGTATCTTGTATTTACACTATATACTTACAAAACATCTCTTGTATATTTTTCAGATGTAACAGAAATAATATAGTACTGGAATATCTGTCCAATTAAGTAAAATACAGAAAATAATTGTTTACATTTGTGAACAAACAAAAAAGTAGTAGCTGTTTGCAGCATCATTCTTGGTCATCAAAAAGAAGAGTGATCTATTACCAGAGCAACACCAATTTCTATTCTGCATGGTACAGTGCAAAACCCCCTAGATGAGGAACTATGGGATGAATTTGTTTGCTACCCATTTCTGTCAAGACACTTTAGCATGAAACCACCAAAAATACATAGAGTATTTGAAATTACACTTATATAATTTGATCATTTTTCTGCAGAAAGTCAGTGGTTTAGAATAAGAAGTAGGCTTTTCCCTGAGCCTTTGCACATTTCTGAAAATGGAATGCAAGCTTCCATAACATCTGAAACTTTTGATATACTTCTCCTTACCTGTCCTTCAGATGTTTCAAGATTTTTGTTCCAGAAATGCAGTCTGACTAGTTCTCAAGGACAACAGGAGTCAAAAACGTTCAAGGCAAATTATACTAGACTCTTCTGATTAAATTAGAGTGATAAATTAGCTATGAAAAAATTATTTTCAAAATAAATGGAAAAGGGAATATTTTGATTCATGTAAAAATGTATGAATAACTGTGGGTTGATCACTGTAATGGTTGACTAATCAAGCAGTTGCATATATATCCTTGTCTTTCTTACATGTGCAAGAGTATTTGTAGAACATTAATGTGATCACCTTTAACACTGCATTTTTGCCTGTACAAATAATTGGCCTTGAGAAAAATTAATTCAGTTATTTCACTGTTATATCTGACATTGTTTATATTTTTCATTTAAATATAATTGCTAGGAGAAAGCTGCATTTAGTCTCATCTGACACACAAGGTGACCAATAGAAAAAGAGAAAGAGAAATATTTTTTGAACTATATTTCTAAATATGCCGTCATGAAAATAGCACCAGATTTTCAAAAGTAGGTGTCATCGTACTCAAAGGAGTCATGATAACTTTCATGAACAGAAGATCTGATGTGTCTTGTTTATAATGAACGTCAAATGATCAAATTTCATTTATACTCCAAAGCATACCAGTAACTATTATATCCACAGTGATTATAAGAAATTCTTTGATAGATGAAAAACATTGCAGCAGAAGAAGGAGGTATGTGTAAACAGCAGAATGGTTTACATGTGTTTTTTTATACTAAATTTAGTTTCTGTTCCTTTTACTTTCCCCTGTTTTTTCCTTCCATTTGTTTCTGTTTGTTTTCTGTTGTTGCCCTTCAGACTTTTCACCTACTCCTTTTTTTACTTCTGATATCCTTTTGACACTTTTCAGTGGTCTCCTCTTTCCCTTCTTCTACCCACTACAAAATACAAGCTGAGGGATGAAAAGGCACCAGAAAAATGTTGCCTTACATTTCATCTCAGTTTGGATTGCTTAGAGGTTAACTAAGGTAGCAGCTCATGGTCAATAACATGAAAAGCTTATATAGAGAGGGTAAGCCATTAAAATTCAGAGATAAAAGGAAGTATAACTGGCTTACTGAAGGTATCATTAGTTTATGGGAAAAAAAAGAGTAGACCTTTTATTACACAGTTACACACACAGACACACAGAGCTACAGTGTGATCACCTACAATCATTATGTTATTATTAATTAGAATATAAGCTAGTATCTCTTTCCCTTTAAAATGTTTTCAGCAAGAGCTGCCACTAAGTGGGACCTTATCCACTATATTGATGCGATCAGTAATACTGGGGATAAGCTATAAAGATATTCTCATTGGGGAGCAATTCAGAGAGGTAAAATAATCAATTTTTATCAGCCTAAGCTGTAGCTGATTTCTCCCCTTCTCTACCACAGAAAAAGTCCTTCTCTTGTTTGGTTTTTCATCATAAAGCCAAGCAAGGTTTCTGTCACACAGAGAGAAAAAGAAAAGATTTTTGGATGTTAATGCTTGAGTCATGTGAAAGAAAAAAGTTCACTGTAATGCATATACCCTTACACAAGTTGAATGTGCCTGAAATGAGACTCCACTCCAGTGTTGTGACTAGATATGACTGAAAAGTAAGAGCAGAAAGATAGGTACAAATTGGGGAAACAAAAGTAATATGGTTGTTTCAAAGGAACACTTCACTGACAGAACTGATGTTTTGTCCCACCCAAATCTTGAAAGCTCTGCATTGTGCTGCAAAATAATTTATAATTTCAGATAGCCCTATTCAGGGGTTCAGAATCTTGAGCTGGATCAATTTCATATCCATTCACAATGTGAAGATGCAAAGGTGTCTTTTAACCATATAGATATGCTGCATCAAGTGCACAGGCCAATAATATTTCAACTTTTATTCTTCTGCTTACTATTGGGTGCTTAGTGAAGTTGTGACAGGTAAGATTCATCAGTGCAGAGTCAGAAATTTACCAAAGCTCTAGATGTTGATCTATACAGAAGACACAATCAAGCCATACAGAAATCCAGCACTTCAACAGAGAGAATCTTCACTTGCCATTGAAATTATTTTTAAGGCCATCATGTATTAGAAGACTTAACAGAGCTAAAGAGCTTCCTGAAAAGAGCAGATGCACATATTGCTTACTGTTTTGTCCATTCCTCCAGGCTCCCTAAGAAATCAATATCAGACATATCCATAACTGTGACCATGGTGCATCCAGTTTCAATATGGAAGACATAACTGAGTGTATTTTATAATTTTGGTTATCTAATTTTGTACTTATATTCTCCAAACTGATTTCACAGCCACACTTTTTTCATCTTTTCTTGTTTCCCTTTATTATTGAGACCATTCACTCCAGTACTTTTGAAAAGACAAGTCAGGGATATTGATTTCTCTCTTTTCTTCCTTGAGGGATCTATCATTATGCAGAGGTGACTAAGCTACTGCACACTCAGTAGCTGTTTATGTGATCAGTCTGCAGAAGCAGGTCAAAGTAAAAGGACTATTTTGTGTCTCAAGAAAAAGTCTGCTTTTGCAGCGCAATAGCACAGGCTCCTCCCCCCTCCCCACCCCCAGATCTGCCAGGTGTGTCAGTTACCAAATAGCTCACGCTGCAGATCCTCCTGAAGACAGGTGTCTGGAAAAAAAAGTGTTTTCTGCTCACTGCTTCTGTTCCCCCAGTGTGCCAGAATCAGTCCATGTGCCTATACACCACAGCACAAGCAAAGAAAACAACCACTTTTTCCTTGTTGCACTTTCAAATATCTTCACCAAAGGCTACTGAAGCTTTGGTGTTTAGCAAAATAAGGCAGGTCTTACTGAAAATACTAGTTGTGGAGACCTTCCAGTAGGCTTATTTTTTTCCCTGACATGTCTTTTTTCTAGCCCACTAAGGAGCAAGTCCACTCTATGAATTTTGAATGGCTATCTTACAGAGCAGAAATGGCCACAAGAAAGCAGGGGATTCCACTTAGAACTTATTACTTAGGGCTGTGTGCTATGTAACGGATCACCAGCTTTGTTGCAAGAGATGATTATAGTAAAGAAT
>VXBZ01007709.1:72504-95796 GCA_013399135.1 Heliornis fulica | reverse complement strand
GGCTGCCGAGCAGCCGTGAACTTTCCAACTTCTCCTGCTAAGGCACCCTGGGAGGCACCCGGGAAGCTGGCAGGGGTCACTGCCGGACAGGCGCCCCCCTAAGCAAACCAAAGGGGCTGTGAGGTACCATGACGTGGTGCTCAGCGTAAAGGGGGGCTGGTGGGATGGAGCGCACGGCTCTGAGCTGTCCCCGGGACGGTGACAACCCGCAGTGTAGCGCCAGGTCTGGTACCCTGCGCCCGCAGCCCCGTTACCGGTATCCGGCGACACCTCCGACTCTCCGGGGCTGCCCTAGACCTCGCCTGCAGCGGACGGGGAGCCAACCGCTGGAAATGTCCGCCCACCGCCGGGCAAGCGACAGCCCGGCCCCGGCGGCTCCCTCCTGCCGCGGCTCCCTCGCCTCTTCGGCACGGTCGAGCCGTCTCTCGCCGCCGCCATGTTGCGCATGCGCCGAAAGGAAGAGGCTGCGCCGCGCATGCGCCGAGAGCCGCAATTAAACCTCGTTAGCCCGGAGACCCGGGAGGAGGGAAACTAAACCCCACAGACGCCCCCCAAGCGCCCCACATCATCCCCACTGTTTTCCCCTGGGAAATCATCTCGGTAGCGCACACACCCCACTGAAACCCCGCGTGGGGCGGCGGAGGCGGCTCCTCGCCAGGAAGGAGCGTGGAGCGGACAGATCCACGCGGCGCCATTGCGGAGCCCGATCACTCACCGGGCGGTGAGAGCCAACGCGCATGCGCAGCGCCCTGGCGGGCTGCCGAGACCCGGAAGCTTAGAGTCTGCTGCGCATGCGCCAACTTCCAGCTACAGCACTGACTGTTGGTCACCAGGAGGCGGCGCCATACAGGCTTTAAGGCGCTCTATTGCGCATGCTCAGCAGTGTTACCAGGGTTACCATCATCTCTCTTCCTTGCTGCTGGGGGACCAGAGAAAGCNAGCTGATAGAGACCCCCCCCATCCTCCACCTCCCCTCTTTGTATTTGGAACTTGGTGCCCCAAGAGAGTGCTCAACCCACCCCCACGCCAACTCCCAAGTTGTTTTAACAAGGGGAAAGCAGAGCTGAACCCCCCCCGCCGCAGCCTTTCTTCCCCCCCACCAGCTCCCCCATAGTGCAGATAGAAATAACTTACCTGGAATTGTTTCCATTCCACCCCCCGCCTCATTTCTTTCCAGCTACACCAAACCTTTGCTGTACAGTACAATAAAAATAAATTAAAAAAAGGAAAAAAAACTCATACCCAAAGGCTCCTTTGTCCATAAAGCCTTGTTAAACTCCCAAGGCTTAAGAGGAGATAGAGAATGTAACGCCCTTTCCTTTCCCTTTGTCTCTCATGATGGGAAGTTACCAAATCAAACGGGATGTGTGTAGGAGAGGTGAGCGCTTTGGGTGGCAGCAGGATGGGGTTAGCGAGAAGGGCGGCTGGGGGAGAGGTGGGAGGCCAGAAATCAAAGCTTTGGGCTTCTTTTGGGGAGGGTTTTGGTTTCCCACTCAGAGAGAGGTGGGAAAATCCCCTCCAAGCTCAGAGCAGATGTTGGTATTGGGGGAAAAAACATCCAAATGAGGGATATTTCCTGCAGGAATGCAGGGCTGCTGCAGAGTTGAGGGTTTCTGGGGTATTTTTCCTCCCCCAAAAAAGGATTTTGCTGCCCAAACCCAGCACAGTGCTCTATCCCATTGCCATTTACTGCCTGTGGAAAGGAAGGGACATGGTCCTGCTTGTGGTGCCCCTGAAGGCATGAGCAAACCTCTCCCCATGAAAAAAACCCAACCCACCCTGGAAAACCCTCTGTAGGGGAAAGCAAAGCTGAGCCCTGTTTTATTAGATTTGCTTTTCCATGTGTGGAAGGGTCAGGTCTGGAGCAAGGCAAGAAAGAGCTCAAGATACAAAATTAGGGGTGTGGGCACGTGGAATTAAGGAATGTTCTTGTCATCCCCTTTACTCAGAGCTATGAGGCACATTTGTGAATGAAGAGAAAAGCTTTTGCAAAATGAGCTTACGACTTTATGCTCTTCCTTTCCCAGTTTCCAGGCATTTGCAGACCAACAAGCTGTGGGAATAGGGAAGCTGGGTGTCCAAGGTGATGCACAAATTGCCTTCTCCCATCACTCACTGTCTGCTGAAAACTTGTATTAATGCAGGCAGGAAAACCCACTTGCATCCAACCTGTTCAACATCCAGCCTCAGCAGGCTCTGCCCAGCCAGGAAAATCCATATAAAGATATCAATGGCTGCTTGTTCTCTAAAAAAAGAGAAAAACCATAGAAATTAACTTTCTTTTTCCAAATACATGGAAATCCAAAGACCAGGTTGAATTTATCAGCTTCTATTTCCTAATGTTTTACTAAACACCTCTGGAAGAGGGTAGAAGGGAGACAAGGTAAATCCCTCGAGCTCAGGAGCTGCCCCAGTGAAGCAACACCCCCATTACTCCTTAAATAATTCTGCTCACACACTTTCCTGGGGCAGCAGAAACCTTCCCTGATTGCAAAGAAACCCCCCCAAAACCCCACCCTATTTTTGGCCATACCTTTTAACAAAACAACTCGATATCCCCACTGCTCAGCTCTTGTGGTTCACAGTTCCATTTTCAATGCTTCTCGTTTAGTTAAGAATTAATGCCTGGAAACAGAAGAGGGAGACAGAGCCCTACAGTCACACACTGGCTTTCACCCACCTGTCTTCCCTCCAAAGGCAGCCAAATAAACGACTCCAGCCTCCAGCTTCCAAAATATCCTTATCAATAAGGAGTGCCACTAATAAACCTGGTGTTTCCTTCGCTGAGCAGCATTGCTGACACATCACTCTTTGGAAAAATAGGCCTTTTTTCCTCTTGGATTCCATTCTGAGATGATTCTTCTTGCTGGATAAATGCACCTATAAACCTCATGGGCTTTTGGTACCTTTGGAGAGAAAACAGGTCCCTGATTTCTGCTCCCATGGTTGTATTTGGCTCCTGGTTGTTGGGGGAAGCTTTGCCATCAGTTGGATATTGCTGAGCCCACAGCGGAGCAGCCCTGAAAGCTCTGCAGAGGGTTCCACTGTAGCTTTTGGCTTTTTAAAAACAAAACCACATTCATATTTTTACAATTCATCTTGTTTGAGGTTTCCCCTCTATGAGCATGTTTCCCAACACAGCTCGACATACCAGTCCAGGGATGGATGCAACATACACTGGATATTTAATTCCTAAATCCTGAGTAATGCTGGAGGAAGTTGCTGCCTGGGTCACTAAGTTATTGTGACAAAAAAAATAAATATTATAAAAGGTAATTCCACTCCTGGTCATTAGAGGTGGTCTTTAGCAGAGGGGGGTTGCCACCATCCCCTGTGAAGCTGTTCTCATTTTCAGAATTGCTGGGCTCTCCTTTCCCATACCTGGGGTTAAAAACTGAAGCCACAGTTTATGGAGAAGAGCTGGAAACCTTCAGAAGTAGGTGCTTTGCTCCAGGAGGTGGAAGTTGTGACTCCCTGGGGATTTGATTCCTGGGAAAGCTCTTTGGAAAGTCCCCACAGAGCAAGCTGCTCCACCTTTTCCCTCAGGTTATGTCCATCTGGCATCTGGGCACACCTGGGAATCTACCACAGAGCCACTATTTTTCAGGAGATCAGACTAAATATAACTATAAAGATGCCCCAAGTGCAATGACAACGGTGCCACTTCCCTCCCTGGTGGCCTCATCAGCATGTGGCAAGTGGAAACAACTTTGCAAAACGCAACAGCAGTCACATTTATTATGTAAAAAAACCCCAAACAAAACCCCAACCCAAAAAAAAGAGATGTACAAATGCTTCAAAACACCCAGGTAGTAAAAAGGCCCCGGGGAACTCAGGTGCCTGCACAGTGTGTTGCATTTTTTATAAACTTCCAGTGTTGCTTTACAGTTTTTCCCAAAGCATCTCCTGAACCTGAGAAGATAAATCACATTATTTCCACATCCAACACCTGCCACCTCCTAAGAGCCTTTCAGTCCTCCACCTTCTCACACTTTACTGTGGCAGACAGCACCTTCCTCATCTTCTTCATCCTCAGCATTGACAGGAATGTAACCCCCTTCCTTGGGCAAGCACCAGCACCATCCTGCACCGCTCAGATCCACCGCCCCAAAGCTGAAATCCCTCATCTCCAGGATCCTGAAGTCAACAGTGTCCAGTTTGGAGTAAATCTCATCCAGCTTCTGCCAATACATCCAAGCCATCACGAGGCCAATCACCTGCAAATAATAAGATTAAAACCAGGAATAAAGAGTTGCAAACCTCCTGCCTGGCCATGAGACAAGAGAGGACACGATCCAGTACAATATTCTGCCGGAGCAACACGTTAATTACTAAATTCGTTAATGGCCACGTCCACCACACGACATTAGCCCTGACAGTGGGATGCAGATTAGTTGGATCTCACCCCAAGTGCTGCAAAGAGAGAGGCAGAGGTCTGTGCTCTTGCTAAAATCAAGATATTGCTGCAAGCCTGGTGATACATGGCTTATTTCTCATTTCTCTGCTGGCTGGCATGGAATAAAATATTCACTTTAGATCTTTAGGAGAAGGAGAAGCAGGAGGGGAGTGGTGGAGGGGAGGAATTTTCATCAGCACAAGGTTTCAAGCTCATTGCTTCGACTTCACCTGATGTTTCCTTGGCAGGACACATTGCAGTGGCTACAAGATGCCAGCGATAAACCATCATGAGGATCTATTTGCAGACTGGATGCTGATAAAAGGCATGGTAGCAATCAGAGCATTGGGCACAGTGGCAATCAGAGCATTTTCAGCACAAACTGTGTATTTTCCACTAACCCTTTACCCACCTTGATTACTGATCCTTAGAAATATGGTTTATACCCTTTGGGGTTGCCACTGGGATACAAAAAGTGCCATTCTATAGATATTTCTATAGATATTTTCAAGGCACAAGATGAGATGAAGAAGAACAAGACCATCTTGAGTCTCAGGGATTTTCCTCTCATTTTTGAGGCAGTAGTTAACATTTTCCTACATAACCATTCCATGCAACAGAGAGTCAATAAATAACTTGCATCCACACCATCCATCACCTGGAATCTCCTGCACTACTGCGACGCATTGGGGTTGGAGCTGAAAAACGTTATTAATCATTTCTTTGGATCCTAATCAATCCATTAAATAGTCTGGAAAGAGGGAACATTAAGAGAAAGATAAATGAAGATAAGAGTAATGGGTTGTAATGTAGCTTAAATTAGGGACCATTTTATCCTGGAGTGGAAAGGAGATAAGTGATTGCTCAGGAGGCTGGGGAAAACAGAGGGGAAAACTCCACAGGTTAAAAGCAAATCATATGAGCATCACCCAGTGAGCCAAAAGGGACACAAACACCACTGGGCTTTATAATTTGCCTTTCAGAGACAGAGAAATGCCCTGTCACCTGCACAAGCAGGTTGTGCCTTGCACAAAAGCCATGCCAAGACAGCGCAGTATTTAGTTTTTCCTCGCAAATTCACCTGGAGGTGAATTCCAAAGGGACCCAGTGGATCAACAGCCCTTCCTTCAGCAAGTCAGCAGAAGCAGAAGACCACGCCCCTCGAGATGCTGTCCCAACAGAGTCCTTCCCTGAAATGCTCAGCTGGAGCTTTCCCCATTCCCACTTTCCCAAATGCACCCACTGATGCTCCAAGAGCATCCTGCTTCTTTGATGTCCCACCCAATTACCCCGAAAGATTAGATGGGAGGTGCCAGAGAGAGCTCTGTGGGGTTATGGCTGGCATCAGACATTCCCAATGGTGGGAATTGCAGAAAAGCTGGATTTGAACCAGGAGGGCTCTTTGCTGGGAAAGATGACCAAAGATGCTGAAAGAAAAACTAAAACCCGGAAACATCCCAGCATCTCGTGTCGTTATCCCAAATCAGTGTATGTGTCTGTGTAGCTCCCTGCTGCCCTCAAAATAGCCACCACAGCACTGGATATTATAAATCCACCTCAGTGGGCATCTCCTTCCCAACTACTTGACAAAATTATTTCAGCCTGTGTCCAGAGACAACAATCACCCTCGCAGGAGCCACGGCTGGTTGGCTGATGCTTGGAGATGGCTCCGTCTCTCCGTGAGCTGTAGGGAGAGCCCAGAGCAACCTCTCCCATGGAATCTGCATAATAAGATTGTGCTAATCCATATTCAGTAGCAGAGCCTTTAAGGATTTTAAAAGTTTTTAAATCTATGTCAAGCTTTAGCATTATTTACTTCTATTAGCAGATTAAAATCCTGCTGCTGATCCAGTGAAAGGACTGAGCAAGCAAAAACCATTTGAAATGACACATTTCAAGGCAAACATGTCATTTTTTTTCCCTCCCTAAACCAAAGAGTAATTAAAAAAGACAAGATTTGTGTTTATAGGACATTAATGCAGGAAATCATTCCAATTCTGCAAAACCACCTCAGTTCAGGGACATCAACCCCTCCTGGGCCTCTCCTCCTGATGGTGTTGTGACTCAGGATGCAGCATCTGGGTTAAACAGGGGATTTCTTGAATAAAATTACCCCAAGTCCTCATCCTGCATCCCACAGCCTTCACTCTCCTCTGAGTTATGAACCAGCTTCCATTCCAGCTCAGCTCTAAATATCCTCTTCCACTTAATGAAAACAGAGAAAGCTGTCAGAAATATCGATGCATTCAATATCCCCAGCACCAAGGGCACCATGTTTTCCAGAAGTAAAGGGACTTCTAATGTAGGAGCTGATTTTATTGCGTTGCAATACAAAGGAAGCTGTTATTGCCGAGGAGCATGTTAACAAAACCTATCAAATATGAGGCTGAAAAAAAATTTAAAAAGCTGTTTTTCTCCCTGAATTCCCTCCCTTTGTGATGGTAATCACCACGGAGCCAGGGGAGAGCTGCTTGGGAGGTCATTTGAAGTTAGAAAATCGCCCGTTCGGTGGAGAAAGCACCGCTGGCTCCGGAGGTCTCCAGTCTGCTGCTCTTGGAGCTGTTGGCTTGGGGATTTAAATGCACAGAGCTTGCAGGCAGGTGCAAGCCCATCGAGGAGGTGCTCTCCCAGTGTTCAAGACCAAATCTGTGCATAAAATAAATCCCAAGAGCTCTGTATACTGAGGAAAATCAGTGAAGCAGGCAGACCCACGAGATAACCACAACAGTATTTTTAATGTATGTATAGAATTTTGGCAAATGAGATTGCCACAGCAATTGTAATATATATATATATACATTAAAATGCATATTTTATATATATATTTGCATTGCTAATGCTATTTGTAATTTGGTGGCACCCAAAGTCAGATCCCCCCTGCAGTGACAGCCACGGAAAGAAAAACCACCCAGCAGCTGAGAATTACTGTCCCAATTCCCAACTGGACACCATGGGAGGGAGGCTTTCTGCATCCTTCCCTCTGCACACACACACCACCCACCCCACCCCCTGCTCCCCAGCCACCTCAAGCAGAAATCAAGAGGTGCAAAACCAAAGCAACACCCCCAGAAGCAAAGAGAATCTCCATGGCTGTGCAGATATCCAGATCATTATATCTCGACATATGTTCTCCCATCCAACCCATCCAGACAGCTGGAAGAAATTTATTTCCATCAGAGAAAATAAAAAGAAATAAGCTCTCCAAAGAACAAAATCACAGGGATTTTGTCTTGGACTCCCAGGGGCTGTATGATGCTTGTGAGCTATCTGGGAGGACAAGGAAATAAAACCCACTCAGCACTCACACCTTTTGATATCCTTCTGCATGGCTTAATCAAACCCCTCATTTCTATTTCTCCTGCCCCCAGGAGAGGGACATCCCTGCCCCAACAAAACCATGTGGGGACACACAGCCAGGCAAGGACAGTCTGACTATTTCTCTATTTTAAGCCCTGATTATAAACACTCATTTAATCCCAGAAGGTTCCCACGGATGTCTGCAAGCCCCTGCTACCAGAAATCCCTCGAGTTTCCTCTATCCAAACCAGCAAAAGCTCAAAAAAAGCAAATTAAACTCCCTGTTATTTTGTTCCTGAACTAGTAATTATTAAAATAGCAACACTAATTATAACTAATTAATTAAGCTATGGGTGTTGGCCTGTCTGAGCAAGGACAGCATCCTGCTGCCATTACCCAAAATTAAAGTCACCGCCTCTGCCACAGCAAACGTCTCACTTCATCTACTGCTATTGCTCCAAGGCACAAAAAGTCAGCTTCATATCACAGAGGTGTCCAGAGGAGAGTGGACATACACACTCTGGTGGTTTTGGTGCTTGTTCTCCAACTCCTTTTGTGGTGGTGGCTACAAAGCATCCCAGTTCTCCAGGGTGATAAACACTAATATTGCCCTTCTCAGGACCAAAGAGAGAGCTTTGCTCTCCTCCAAAGCCCAAATCTCTCTTTCTCCTTGGAGCTAACAGCAGCCAACAAAGACTTTTTAAAACCATTTCAAGCAAGAAATCATTGATCTTAATTACCAATTTCCTACCAACATCACAAGACCAAAATCAGATTATTATGGAAGTTTGGGATACTGTAACGCAACTAATGGTTGTTCCTCCTCTTCTAACACTTGAGGAAGTTAATCATAGGCAAGTAGTTGGGGCTGCATTCCAATTTCTGTGGTTCTGGTGGAGCACTGAGCCTTCTGCTAGACATAACCCACATATTTCTGTCTCCCATGTAGGTGCTGTGGGATTTACTACAAAGCTTTTAGGTGCTTGGCTCCACCTCAGACCCAGCTTTGCCGACTGTTTCTAGTGGCCTCAATTGTTCTTTTGGATTAAATGGTTTTGCATTAGGAGTCAGGCTCAACAGGGCTGATATGGCTGAGACTTAATGGTGATCTTCTCACTGGGAAGTGCTGGTTGACTGATCTGGTGAAAGGAAGCACTCTCCAAGACAGGAGCATTTCTTGAAGCAGAGAGGAAAGGGCTCAAACACTCATTTTCACATTATTACACAAAAAGAAAAAGGTCTGGAAAACTGCAGCTGTTTTCCTTTAGAGGTGTGTGTGTGACCAGTGGCTGGATTTGGGGTGGAAAAATTTCATTTCAAGCCCTTGAAAAACACTCAAAAAGAACCCAGCTCCTCCAGTCCCATTTCCCCAGGCAATAAAACACACGAGGGTCAATTCAGCTCTTGCCAAACAAAGGCAAAATTGAAGGATGCAAAATAGCACCAAAATGATGCTTGAGAGACCTAGCAGGGTGACAGCGTGATTAACCCCACCCCACTGCATCATGATCCTGACAAAACCAACTCTGGCCAGGCTGAAAATAATCCATAAGCCCAGAAAAACTTGCTGCAAAAAAATAATAAACCTTTTTTTCATGCAAACCTCACTGGCTGCAGGCGGGTGCTCGGCTCCAGAGTTCTTTGCCCATTTGGGTGGCTATAAAGCTGGACCATGAAGAGCTGAATCATTTCAAGCTCTCCCAGAGTTAATTGAGTAAAAGGCAAGCATTTATTTTTTATTGGCTTTCCCTTTCATAAATTAGTGTTTCTAGACCAGGCTCTCACAGAGGTCATGGACTGCAGATGGAAAAAAATCCCTCCTATTCCCTTTTTTCTACTACATTAAGCAGGCGTCAGCTGCTTGGTAATACACCACCTTTGAGCCCCTGGAGCAATTCAGATTATTAAAAAGCAAAATCCAAATTTATCTTGCAAAGAAAAAGGGATTTTTGACAATACCTTTACACAAGGAAACGTTTAACTGTCACTGAGGGACGAAGACACCAACCTGCGAAGTGCCTGTTGCAAGTCTAATGGTGCATTTTTGAGGATGGAAGCAGTTGATCTTTTGGTTTTATACTCACAGAAGGGAATATCCACCTCAACACTGGTTCCCTGTTACTCTCCAGCTGCTCCCAACTTAGAGCTTTGGAGACCAATGAAATAGCAAAGCAAAAAGAAGGTGGCAACGATTTACTGCGAGTTGGCTGCACCACAGTGTCAATAAATAATACTCCTTGGCAACAGAGATTTTTGATTCTTTTTTTTTTTAAATCAGACTCATGCCACTTTCTGCTTCTTTTGGATGGAGAAAAAGGGGACAAAGAGCTTTTTTTATGCAGTTGTTTCCACGTTATTACAGCAGCTACATCTTCACCTTGCTAAGGAGGACAAAATAACATTCATGATTTAAGAGTGATTATAAAAACCACAAAGTTCCTCCACCTTGCACTGGCCAGGGGAGAGGCTGACTGCTGTGCAGTGACCTACTTGGGCAGGACTTTCCCCTGATTCCTCACCCCTTCAATCACTCAACACATAGCAGGACCCAGCAGATTGAAAGATTTCCCCAAACCCAATTAATCAAGAAAAAAGCCTACAAGAAAGATGGGGAGAGGCTGTTCAGTAGGGCCTGTTGTGACAGGACAAGGGGTGATGGGTTTAAAATAGAGGGAGAGAGATTTAGATTGGAGATTAGGAAAAAGTTCTTTGCTGTGAGAGTGGTGGAGCACTGGAACAGGTTGCCCAGGGAGGGGGTGGATGCCCCTGGATCCCTGGAGACGTTCAAGGCCAGGTTGGATGAGCTACCTGATCTAGTTGGGGGTGTCCCTGGGAGTGTCCAGGTGTCCCTGCTTCTTGTAGGGGGGTTGGAATAGATGACCCTGGGAGTCCCTTCCAACTCTAGTCATTCTATGATTCTATGAAACAGACCCCTGCACAAGAAAGTGAAGCCAAGGCACTGGCCTGTGCCCTTGACCTCTTGCACAGATATTTGGGGAAAATCAGAGAAAACTTAAAAATTCTGTAACTTCCTGCATTGTGGGAAGCCAAAACTTGATGGTTTCCCATGTCTGAGCATGATGGAAAGACAAGAGCAAGAGCAATACCTGCCTGCTCTCCGTGTGCACACTGCGTCAGCCAAAAGGTTTCTTGGGTCCTTCTTTCTGCACAAGAAGAATCGATTTCTTATCCCAAATCCAAGCACAAATCCTGAGCTCTTGGATAACAAACATGCAGCCCTCGAGCTGCTCATCATCACAGATGAGGTTAAGTTTGATCCTAAGAGAAAGCAACACTGGACAAAACAGATGTGGATTTCGGTCCTGACCTCACCAGCATCCTGCAAGTTTTCCACCAGGGTGGTTTGAATCTCCACAGAGAGACACATGACCTGTCCCAAAGGCCAAAGATGGGCCAGGTCAATAAATCCACTCTTCCTGAAGTTCAAGGCACTGTCAGCTCCCCACATCAACGAAGCCAACCCTTCTTCCCTTGGATTGGCAATTCGAGGACAATATTCTCACCCCAGCTTTCTGCTGGCAGCTGCTGGGGACGAAGCTGTTTCTGGGCTGACAGCTCCTGGCAACACAGATGGCCATTTATAACTTAATTCCCTTCAAAACTTGACAGAATCAAATCTGATTTATATTTAAAACCTGGAAATTGTGAGCAGATGGGAAGGAACGAGGTTCTTCATCTGAAGAGCGTTTAGTGGCACGCCAGAAAAATCACAATGCTTACTCAAAAGCACTCGATATTCATCAAGGCCCAGCAATCCTTATTGCCATCTCTGTTTTTCCTCCCCATCCTTCCCAATTAAGAGCATCATGTTGGCAGATTAATGAGTAACACAACAGGCAGCTCCTGTAATGGACTCTTGACAACCTGCAAGGCCTCTATTATGGTGCTTTCTCACCCCATTGCCATGCCCCTTACATTTCCTGGTGGTAGCACAGCAGAAGTCCATTGCTCATCTGTGTTCTTTGGAGAAAGCACTTTAGAAACATGGAGCATCACAGCTAGGGTTGGGCACAAACTGCTGCCCTACTTCAGTTTTACTTTTGGACCATCTGAGAGCTCAAGGGGAAAGTCCATCCTTTGATAAATTAGCTCAATGCACCACAAATTTCCCCAAAAGCTTCTGCTTTATTCAACTACTATTCTGTCCTTTACTGCAAGTGGGAACACACACACAGACAACAAAAAAAAATCAAAATAATTTGATTCCTACTTAGATATAACCCTGTATCTGTAAAGCCTCACCAAATACCTCCAGTGGCAAACCCAACATTACATCCAATGAGACAAAAGCCCAAACTTTCACTTGTGAGCCTCAAAAGGAATCAAATCAGAAAAAGATCAAACCAACATTAAGTCATCAGAGTTCTGCCAGAATTAATTCTGGAAATATCTAAGAGAGATATCCACCTCCTTGCTAGCACAGTGCCAACAGTGGTGCAAAGGGACAGCTCCAGCTGCAACCCAAAAATCTCCCTCTGTATCAAGCATCTGGGAGGAAGAGCTTAATTACCTGTGCTGGAAAGTTGCTGGGATCCTCAGGCATTGTTAATGGGAAGTGGATTTCATGAGGCAAATCCTGCTATATTTACACTTATGGTTTATTTGGGTTAATATTTATGCTTTTTGAAGAGAGCTGTGAAAACATATAGAAAAGGATTTGCTAGGCTAACATATGGATGCCTGGATTTTAGATGCTATTACTTGATCAATAACCAGATTTCAGGAGTGTGTCACAGGACAGCCAGCACCACAGTCACAAACCATTAATTTTGGTAAGGATGCTCCTGAAAACACCCTGACATTTACTGCCCAAACCACAAATCTCAGCTGTAAATGAAGAGGGGGGAAAAAGAAGTAACTAAAAATGATTTATTTTCCTCTTGCAGCACAGTGAAAGAGGCCGAGAGGATGCTGAGAGGTTCTGCCACGTACCTGTGGGAGCAGCAGGGAGCAAACGATGCCCAAAGTGGTCTCAAAGTTGTCTTTGAGCCAGAGCCCGACAGCATGGATGCAGCCACGCACGTGGATGTCGTTGAGCAGCTCCAGGCGCTGGAAGAAGTGTGAAGAGGATCGTGGTTTCCACTGATTATGTTGTGTTTGGGGAAGAGATGGTATTTCTTGCATTCACTCCTTTATGCATGCAAAAGGAGCAGCATGAGAAGTGTTTGGGAATTGATTTCTTGGGTTGGACCTTTCCCATGGGTGTTTTATTTGCCAAAAAACTGTCCCTGGGAGCTATGGACCATATGCACGGAGATAGTGCAGCGCTCTGCTGTGATACAGCCCCAAAGTCACCCCTCAAAGGCCTCAAAATCAGCTTCTCTCCTACCACCAACCCTCAAAACACAACTCAGGCCCAGCATTTCCTGGGGCTGATCCAGGAAGGGCCATGCCAAAGCCTCCAGGGACTACTCAAACATGTCACGAGCCTGCCACGCTCTGCAAGGCTCAGCACACCCCGAGATGTCAGGGAAAAGAATAAAAATGAATTTACACATAGCTGCAGTAGCTGTAATCCTTGGTGGGGAGGAGCTTGACTGCAAATAATTCGGTTCTTTTTAGGGAGCTGGGGAAGGAGAAGCGAATCACGTACATACAAAGCCAATGTTACCTCTTTATCGAGCGTCCTGTATCCACACAGGGTGTTAATGACTTCTCCAGGGACCTGTGAACACAGAATTGGTGAACAGATTTAGCTCAGAAGCCAAAGGCAAAAACACAGCTAATAAGAAGAACAGATAAGAAACACAAGAGCCTTGACCACTCAGCAGAGCACAAGGCAAGCAGCTGCCCCCAAACCTCACTTTGCTACCACAGGTTCCTTTTTGCCCAAATGCAAAGTTGAAGCTTTGTCAGTAAGCTGAGAGGGGTTTTTAATTTATATTTTTTTAATAACACCTTTTCTCTATGGTTTCTGCTGTTTTGAAGGATGCTCAGGTGCCCTGGTGCAGTGATTTGAGCCGGGATCACATCCACGTCACGTGAGCATTAAGCAAGGCAGTTCTTTCCAAACATTCCCTTGTGTGACTCCAGCCACATCTCCTAACACCTTCAGTCATGTTTCTCCTTCCTAATAAGGGGAATTTCACAGGGTTTCAATGTATTTGGCTCTCCAGAGGTTTCCAAAGAGGAATTTCCCCAGTCTTCCCCGACCCTGAAGAGAAACATAAGGATTTTAGACGTCTCCAAGGCTTAGCTCTTTGTTGGCCAACAAAAATGTTTCAAGAACCACAGCTAACAAGAGAAATCCTGGCCAAACACACCTATTCAGGACCTTTATAAAATATAAGCAAATGTAGTTCCTCTCCATCCATCAGGGATGGGGAGTTGGAAGGGACCTGTATGGATCAGACTTCAGCCACTCCTCATATCCCAGGATACGGTTGGCTCTCTGGCTGCCTGGGCACACTGCTGGCTCATGGTTAACTTGCTGTCAACCAACACCCCCAAAATCTCTCTCAGCATGACCAGGCTTTAGCATCTGGTTCCCCAGTCTGCAGGAGTAGCCAGGGTTGCCCCTCTGGCACTTGCCCTTGTTGAACTCCATGCTGTTGGGGAGTGCCCAGCTCTCCAGGTCCCTCTGTAAAGCTTCTCCACCCTCAATGGAGACAACAGCTCCCCCCAGTTTGGTGTCATCTGCAAATTTATTTAAGGCATCCTCTAATCCTGAGTCCAGGTTATGAAAACATTGAAAAGAACTGGGCCTAAAACAGAGCCCTGGGGAACCCCACTAGTGACTGGCCCCCAGCCAGATGTAACCCCATCTTTGGTCACACTCTGGGACCGACCCTTCAGCCAGTTGCCCACCCAACACATCATGTCTTTGTCTAGTTGTATGGTGGACTTGCTGCCCAGCAAGATACTGTGAGACACAGTATCAAAAGCCTCACTGAAATAAAAAAAAATAAATAATAACATCAACTGGTTTCCCTTGGTCAACCAGCTGGGTGACCTTGTTGTAAAAGGAAATCAGATTGGACAGACAGGACCTTCCTCTTCTGAACACGTGTTGTCTGTGAGCAATGGCTGCGTTCATGCACAACAACACAAAAAAAGCAAAGCCAGAGAGTAGCTCTGGCACATCCTGAGCTAGTTGGGCACTTTGTACCTCTTAGGATTGATCTCCTGATGGTTTGGGTGTTTTGGGTTTTTTTTTGTTTTGGCTTATTTCACAGATCAAACAGCAGCTTCCATAACACCACGTATTTCTAAAGGGCTCACGTGCCTATAAAATAGTAATGTGCTGGAATTATTATGCTCTCAGAAAGATGGCTTTGACAGCCAGTAAAAGCTCCTGGACAACAAAACAAAACCATCTTGTGCTTCAGAGGACAGAGATGAAAAAGAGAAATGTGCACATTTAGGTGTAAATTATGTTCTCCTGCAAGACACAGCAGAGAAGAAACATGAACCTCTGGACAGACTCTGACCATAAAGCTGCAGCTTGTTCCTCCTGTAATTGGCAGGGACATTATTCAAGTGCTACCCTTGGAAGAGCTTCTGTACCTACCACATTACTCACAGCACTATCAAAAATCCCATCTCTCACTACACTGAGGTGCTGTTTACACACTGGGCATAGTTAAGGAGACTAATTAATCCCTGTGCACACAAAAGACTTGCGGGGAAATTATTTAGAAGGTCTTCAGCATTAGGGGAGTTTGCAATGCTCTTAAGGTAAATGCTGTCACCTATAGTGGTAAAAAGGAACCTGTGTGTGACCAAGGATCTGCCTATTTGGTTTACATTAAAAAAATAATTCCCTTTTCCTAACAGCTCTCAGTTGTCCCTGCTTTCAGACTCACTCTGGTGGCATTGCTGTCTGCTGGGCTCCCAGTTTGAGTTCATCTGGCTATGGAACAAATTCACCACCACTTTTCTTCCTTCTTGCATTAAATAGCCAAGGGGTTCCCAGTTATCTCCAGAACTGCCTGTCTGGGTAATTCCCTCAGCTCAACACCTTGTGTTTGGGAGAAGTGTGGAAGAGAGAGAAGTGAGGTTTAAGCCTCGATCGACTTTTGTTAAGGTCTTGCAAGGTCAGAGCTCAGATGAAACCAGACAGAAGCCTTTTTCCTTCCAGAATGCATTTCAATGCCTTCAGGAATCCCCAAAAGAACAACACACAGAGATGTTTAAGACCCCAAAGACTGTAATTTTTGCACTTCTTATTCAACCAGCTTTTCTTTAAAAAAATGGTGCTGAATGTCAGCAGTGACACTGCTGTGCCAGAAGCCAAATCTCTGAAGAAGGAGGCTACATCCATCTACCTGGTTACTCTTCTTCCCAAGAAGGGGTTTTGTTTCTCATGGAGATTTAAGTGCATTTGGAGAGGCCTCCCTTCTCCTAAAAACTGTTCTGGCTGTCAGAGCCACATTCATGGGCTTTAGGTCTTGATAAAACATAGAGGATTTACTGTGGGCTCTCCCTTGCTGGTGCTGGCTGCTCCAGTCCTGTGCTAAAGCATCCCCCAGACTTAGATAAAAAGTTGCCTTATTTCTAACTGCTATATAATAATCTGTGATTTCTTATATGCCCAATGCAGCCTGCTGTGCTGAGGGCACAGAAACTAGGGGCAAAAATATAGAAAAAAGCACTTGACTCTCCGACACATCCTCACTCAGAATACGAATTTCTAATTCAATCTTCGGGAGCTTTAGGATTCTTAATCAACGCCCTGATTAGAGATGACAATTATTTCTGCAGCTAATTTGCATGTCAGACTTCCACTGATAATTAACACACCTCAGATTTCCCTCTTTTTCCATTAAAAATCCAACAACAATACGAGATTGATGATCCATTTTCCTTGTGCAATTACTAAAGCCTTGGGGCACAGCCAAGATTCAGAGGCAACGCTGCTGCTCTTGATACTCTGAACTTCCAGGAGGTTTTGCTACCAGGATTATGCTTAGCAAATCCCTTTTTTTAGGATTTAAAGCATTTCTGGCCACAGTAACTGGGGATATTTTTTTTCCCTTGCCTTGGCCAAGCTCCTGGCATTTTATCCACAGCGTGTGTGTGATTGATTGCAACAAGGTGGATGGTTGTATTAAACAAGAGTGTCAGAGCACTTTGTTTAGTATCAGCAGAAAATCTCTGTCTGGGGCACGAGCATCTTGATTTTTCAGCTCTGAAAATCAGCATGTGAGATCCTAATGGCTTTGAAAAATCCACTCTCCATCTCTCTTTGACCTGACCAGCAGCACGAGAGAAATGCAGACTTGCAAGGGACATTCCTCAAGAGTCTTTTCTTATTCCAGTGCACAAGGGTGGATCTATATCCAAATACCTCTCCAGCCCAGTTTTCAGGAAAACACTCAAACACCTCGTTAGGAGCAGACACCAGCAGCTATGATCCTCATATGCTGACAAATCCCAGAAATACATAGAATCATAGAATCACAGAATCATAGAATTTTAAGGCTGGAAATGACCCCTAAGATCATCCAGTCCAACCATTAACCCACCGCCACCAAGTCTACCCTTAGACCATGTCCTCAAGCACCGCATCTCCCCGTCTGTTAAACCCCTCCAGGGATGGGGACTCAACCCCCTCCCTGGGCAGCCTGTCCCAATGCTTGAGGACTCTCTCAGGACAGAAGTTCTTCCTAAGATCCAACCTAAATTTTCCCTGGTGCAGCTTGAGGCCATTACCTCGAGTTCTGTCACCTGTTACTGGGGAGAAGAGACCAACCCCCACCTCACTGCAACCTCCTTTCAGGGAGTTGTAGAGAGCAATAAGGTCTCCCCTCAGTCTCCTCTTCTCCAAACTAAACACCCCCAGCTCCCTCAGCCTCCTCGTAGGGCCTGTTCTCCAGACCCTTCCCCAGCTCCCTCAGCCTCCTCGTAGGGCCTGTTCTCCAGACCCTTCACCATCCTCGTTGCCCTTCTCTGGACACGCTCCAGCACCTCAACGTCCTTCTTGAAGTGAGGGGCCCAAAACTGAACACAGTACTCGAGGTGAGGCCTCACCAGTGCAGAATACAGGGGGATTATCACCTCCCTGCTCCTGCTGGCCACACCGTTCCTGATCCAAGCCAGGATGCCATTGGCCCTCTTGGCCACCTGGGCACACCGCTGGCTCATGTTTAGGGGCTGTCAACCAACACCCCCAGGTCCCTTTCCCCCAGGCTGCTCTCCAGCCACTCCTGCCCAAGCCTGTGACGTTGCCTGGGGTTGTTGTAACCAAAGTGCAGGACCCGGCATTTGGCCTTGTTGAATGTCATATTGTTGTCCCCAGCCCAACCATCCAGCCTGTCCAGATCCCTCTGCAGGGCCTTCCTACCCTCGAGCAGATCCACACTCCCACCCAATTTGGTGTCATCTGCAAACTTCCTGAGGGTGCATTCAATCCCCTCGTCCAGATCATCTATGAAGATGTTGAACATACATATATTTATATGTAAAAAATACATATATAAATACATGTATTTCATTTCTTTAGCATGTCACACTGATACTGTCTCCAACTGCCTTGCAAGATGGTAACAGAGTTTACAAGACACCCCATGGCATGGAGATACATACTAATAACTGCTAGAAGAGAATGTTTTGCTGGACCAGTGACTGAAATGAAGGCACTTGCAGTGCCTCGGATTCCTCACCTTCCGGACGCAGCACGTGTAGGGCACCCCGCAGGCCAGCGGCCCGCTGCCGTTGCAGGAGTGGTACTGGTTAACCTCCCAGTCTCTGTACTCATCACCACCACAGCAAGAAAACTGGAAAAAAAAAAAAATAGAAGAAAAGAAGAGGATGAGACATGCAGCTGAACAAACCTCGACATCCCCAGGCTTGCCCTACATCTCCAACACTGCTCTGCAGTGCCAGCATCAAGAGACCCAATTATTTTCTGCTTCCCAGGACCTTAAATGCCAACTTGAAGACATCCTGCAAGAAAAAAAGAAAAGTGGATGTTTAGCCCCATTTAGAGGCAGCCAGAGATGTGTGCAGGAGGCACCCTTTCTTTCACAAGCCCTGGAAAGATCAGGCTCATTCATGCCTCACTGCTTTAATTACAGGTGACTGATCCATCCTATTCCTGGGGCACACAGGAGAGATGCTCTTTCAGCACCTTCAGTGAATGTATTTCTTGGCTCTTGAAGGCAGCTCAGCCAGTTGGTACCATTTGACAAAATGCTAATAAGGCTCCACAGTCTAACAGGGATTTCTCTTCCCGTCAAGTTAAATTAGAGATCAAATGCTACAGCTACAAAAGAAAATGTTTTGTTTTTTTTTCCTTCTCTTTGCACAATGGAAAGAAAAAAAAAACCCACAATGTTTCATGAAAGTCATTCTCTGTTCTCTGCAGAATAAAAGTGGGCTTATTATATACAGTCATCCTCCTCTTGGTAAACAAGCTTGAATCTTTACATTCCCTCCCCTCCACCCCCCGAAAGAAATCCTGAAAAGTGGTCAGGAGAGGTGTATATACTTGAAAAGACAGAAAAAAAATCAGGTTTCCCCCTTTTCTTTAAGCAACACACTCTTCAAGGAGCAGTTTTCAGGAGAGACTTAACCTGGGGAGCATCTTCTCCCCCTCCTGCAGATGGGCTGGTAGCAACACCTGGCCCACAGGAATGGGAAAAGACATCAGCTCTTGGGGTCCTTGTGGCCTCCTCCCATGCCAAAACAGGCAGATATGGTCAGAAACAGCCAACCCACAGACTGACAACTATTTTCTAACTTTCTGCCTGTAATTCCTCTATTGCTTTCAATCCTGTCCATATCAGTGTAGGGAAGAAAAGTGCCCCTGGGAAGAAGAGGAGAAATTGGCTGTTGCTGCCTGTTTGATATCCCCTTGCTGCAAAGATATTTTTAATTTTTTTTTCATTTGCTTTTGGAATTATGCAAAAATTGGTACAAAATCCTTCTAATGAGGATTACCAGCTGCCAGGAAGCCTCACCAGGGTGTTTTCTTCTCTGCAGAGAGAGGCTTTGCCCGAACTACTCTTGTGCCTGGATTTCTTTCTCATAAGTTGAGACTGACGATACAGATTTTAGTTTCATGCAGCCTCCTGGAGCTCAGAGAAGCATAAAAGAGCAAAATAAAAACCCAAACCAAACAAAAACAAAGAGAGCCCACAGAAAGAGCCTCATAGGTCACATCTGAGGAGCTTTCCATGTCAAGGACCACTGATGCTACCTGTGAGATGTGGGCTTATTGTGGCTTAAACCATCTCCCTCAAGGCATCGCTCTCCAACAAGCCATCCTCGAGAAAGCTTCTTTAATCCTCCCTAAGAAGAAAGGAGGAGGTTTGCAAGCACAACACCCTCATCCCTCCTTGAGTTTGGTACCACTCAGGTTTGTGCAAGATCCACAACCCCAGCAGCACTTTGAAATTCAAATCCTGTGCTCAGCAAAGCCGTTTGAACTCTCCTCTTCTGCCTGTACTCGGGAAACCATTAAAAAAAGATAAAGCAAGGAGCAGCAGAGAGCTGCAGTTAGTGACTTGGGACAAACCCAGGCTTTTGGGCTCTAGTCTCACATCCAAGGGCTGAAAAGGGCAGTAGTTCAGCAAAAATGAGTAATAAAAACCTATAAGTATTATTTTCTGTAGGGCAATGTATTTCCATATCTACTTACTCACAAGGCAGCCAGACCGAGTAGGTGCTGAGAGGTAAAACAATGCTATTTGCACCATCATCCTGGTAATATACTAATATCTGGCATTTTGGACCATAATTACTTGTTATTTTTATTGTATATTACTGGTTTAAGGGGGTGAATGCAGTTTTATGCTAATTTTAAAGCATCAGTTGAGAGAGGATTGAAGCAAAATTCAAATCCTAGGGAGCACAGAGTGGTTTCCCCTAACCTAAATAAACCATACACCAGCTAACCTATGCACAGACAGCATTTTTAATAGGGAAAAAGACAAGAACAGCCACTAAATGATGACAACAGGCTGCTCTGAGCTCGTGTTTTATCAAAAAAAAGCAGGTCTGGCTGCAATCCCTCCAGTCTGACAGTAAATTTTCACCCTCCCAAAGTGAACCGAGCTGCTGAGGTTCCATAAAACCAAATTCCCTTCTCTTTTATAGCAGTTATTTCTCTTCATTGCTTCTTCCCAGTCCTATCCTCAGGACAAAGCAACTCTGCAGTTCAATTGCTGCTGTTCCTGGCTTGGAAACCACTGATGAATATAAAAGCTCACAGGGATGAGCTGCACTTTCTTTAAAGCTCCTTCTCTCCCTACAAGTTAAAATGGGCAGATGCTGAAGAATTATCAGCAGCTCTACCAGTGGCCACGACTGCTTCTAGTACAGAGACTCTGAGATTAAGATCTCCCCCTGAAAATGTTTTATTTAAAGTCAAGTGAATAAGTAGATGGGAAAAATGTTGTAAAACTGGAATAAGAGTATATAATAAGTGCCTGATCCTTGTTTGTTTGGAGACAGAGAAACCTTTCCACAAATACATCTGCTTTATTTGGGGATTTGTGGTCTAACCCCCTTGACAAGGCTCCAGCATGGACTTTCAGGCTGCCTTAATTTATCATTCATACAGAGAGGTCTGAATTACAGCAACCTCGTAGTGAGGTTGGAGTAAAACTTAAAAAAAAGATTCAGATCTTTCTCAAAATCACTCGTGTCTTGAGACCTGCAGAGGGTTCCCAGGCTCATTAATGTGCTCAGCTCAGTTTCAAAAGTCAAAAGGAGGCATTTAAGCAAAGAGAGGGAAGCATGGAGGTCACCACCAGCATTAAATTCAAGCTACATCAAAGAAGAAAGAGCCTCACAGTCTCCTGTTCCTCAAAGCAAGAGATAAGATTCACTTATTTATGATGCTTCAAACCATAATGAAAGGCGAGAAATCAGGTCAAGGTGGGAACATTCAAAGTTCATGTGAAAGCAGCTTTGCTGGCAAAGCCTGGCTCTGCTCTCCAAAACCAACCCAGGAGACACAACATCACTGCAATTCCCCTCCTAGAGCTCAAATTTTTGGGTGTTTTCCAGGGTTTTTTTTTCATTAACCCGATGCTTTGAGCCAAGTGCTTCCTTCCCTCAATAACGGGTAAGCCCAATGTACTCAACCATGAGCAAACCTCCATCCCCCACATTCCCAGTAACAGCTTCTCACTAATACTGGACAAAACAAATGATACATTGGAGCCAAACAAGCTTGTCTGGACCAGCCATGCACTTAACAGTGTGGATAATAATTTCAAATCCTGACTTTACTTGGCTTCTTGATGTATTTTGCCAGGATGCGTCAGTGCTCGGCTGAAGAGCAGCTACCTTGGGTTTTTGAGAGACAAAAGGGACATCTAGCCATGACTCAGTAGCAAGAATTACTAAGATAATTTAAAACTTAATATTTAGTACCTCAAACTACAGTAACAAGGCAACAGCAGCAGCTTATGAAAAGCTGGGTTTAATAAAATTAAGTTTGCAAGGATGGTGTTACCGACCTGCAGGTTGGCTCAAGGGTAAGGGACAAATCCTCTAACTCCTGGCAGGGTCTAAGCATTAGATGTGAGACAGAATATGCAACCACACACCTAAAAAAAAAAAATAAAGCAGACTACACCAAGCCCAAATATTGGAATGGACACAGCTCTCACCACTCCCAGGAGCAGCTTGTCCCCTACTGCTGCCCATGGACATGCTGGAGCTCTTCTCTCCTTCCAGTTGTGTGAAAACACCTCAGCTACAATTTGAGTCAAGGGCTTGGCCAGCTGCTGATGACACCTTGAATAGAGACATACCTAAGGTGGCCTAAGGCTCATCTCATTGCAGCAGCCATCTCTCTCTCTCTCTCTGCAGGCTGGGGTAGCTATGGAAAAGCTCTCTGGAGTTAGGCACTGGTTTCCCATCAGGACTGGGAAATAGAAATATCCTGGTGTGGAGCAAATGATGTTATTTGCAGGGAATGCAGACCCAAAACACCTGTGTGGTGGGATGAGAGAGCAGCATAATGCCAAACTCTGTGGGAAAAGCACTGGAAACCCAGAATGATCCAGATATTCGGGATAGATCAAGTAAAGCTCTCTAGGGATGGGAAGAAACTCTTCAAAATGAAGAGAAAAGTAACTCTCCTGCTTCAATGAGGCACAGAGTTAACCACTCCTTAGCAAACTTCACAACAACACCTCCCTGATACCACCACCCCCCCTCCAAACCCAAACCTTTTGTTGTACAAAATCCAAGATGTTCTTGAAGTCAAGGTCGTCGTAATAGTGTCTGATGCCGTCTTGGATGCTGGAGTGGAAAACTGGATTTATCTGGGGATAGAAAACCAAAAAGCACAGCTCACACGTGGAAAAGGCGCTGGGAAAACAGTGCAAAACATAACAATTATTTCATAGAAAGTGCTGCTGGCTGTTGCTGGAGTGAGAACCCAACCAATGTACTGGCACAAGCCGAATTTCTGGGGCAAAATTCATCCTTTTTGAGCTGTTGGGGTTAGCAGCATCCCTCTCTCTCTCTCTGCTTCCTGCACAAGCAAGCAGACCCACACACATTCACCCACCTGATTATTCCTATAGGTCACCTATAAAATTGAATCTTTAGGGTGGCTCCTTCAAAAGCTCTCTCAAATTCCCACCAACCAACACGATTTGGCAGCGGGGGTTCTG
>VXBZ01007709.1:44244-62401 GCA_013399135.1 Heliornis fulica | reverse complement strand
ACTGCCCTGTTCTCCCTCATTCATTTTGCAGGGACAGAAAAAACACCCTCCAGCCACCAACTGCAAACTCTGCAAACTCAGGCCAGCCCAAATCCACCCCAAATTCCTCTGACCAACACACTCAGGGGATCGCATCGAGCCTTTTGGTTCACCCCAAAGGCTTTTCCAAGCCTTCTGGTCTTGGAAATTTGCTTCTTTACTGCTAATATTTAAGGGATGCTTTCCTTTTGCTGGCTTGGGCATGAGCACACCCTGGGGTGAGCTGGATAACCCTCTAACCACAGGGCTGTCCAACACCATGAAACCACGAGTTATCCCCTCCCCAGTTAAATATCCAAGTGATGTACAGGCAAGCAATGCACCCACAAAACATGAACTTTTTAAACAATTTCACCCAATCTTCTTCCAAGTGCAGAACTGAAGTAAGGAGGAGGTGCTATTGACTCATATTTTCATCTCCTCTGACTGAAACTCGATTTTAAGTGGCTGCTACAGGGCAATGAACCAGCGCTGGTGGCGCAGGCCAAGGGGTGCTCTGCTGTAATAAAGGGTTTCCATGTAATTTTTGCCCCTTTCCCTGCACAATCAGAAAAGAAAACCCAGCTGCTTGGATCAGCTCAGACCTCAAAGTGCTCCTTCACACTCTGATTGCTTTTATTCAGGGCCCTCAAGCTTCGAATCACTACAGTAGCTGACTCCCTCCGAGGGGGGAGTTTATCTTCCCAGGAAAAGGACAATTCTCCATTCACACAATAGCTCTGTGATTGCCAACCATTTCCCCACAGCCACACTCACTCCCCTCTTCAAAGCTGACATATCTGCCGTTTTTCAGCAGTTAATCTCTCTATTTACACATGCAATCAAGGTCTAGAGAGGAAGGAGAAAGCAGGTTTCAAGGGAAATCATGTGGTAAGTCGACCTTTAGAGCAGAAATACAAAATCACAAATAAAATACAACAGCCAGGCTGCCAGTTGAGTGGTTGGAGTTTGCTTTTGACACTTGGAAACAGCAGTATAGATCTCAACATAAAGAGATGTGTCTATATGTATTTATATTTAGCTTGGTTATATTTGTGTTTACATGTGTTTATTTGTGTTTTAGGTATATACAGAAATAACAAGCACCTGCCAAAGGCCAAAACAGCTGCTGCAGCTGATCTCTCACTACCACAAAACCAAAGTCAAATCTTGCAAAATCCCCTTTTCTTACATCCTAGCCAAAAGGGACACAAGAGTGTGATGTCTTGCACGGGTATTGCTGTGTTTATTCCACGTGGCAGGCGTGGAGCAGCTTATACCCGGGGGGGGAGGGAGCCCACCCAAACAGGATTATTTCTTTTTCTCAGTTATGCCCATTGCAGAATGGATTTGGCCCGACAACCTGTGAAATGCAGTTAATGAGCTTGGGTTGCTGTCGCCCTGGGATGCTCCAAGGATGAGATTTCCTACCCTCTGATGTGTCAATTTTCCACTTGTAAATTCGGTCTGGGTTGTAGAAACTGAGTATTAACTGTGATTCATGAGTATTAGCACAGAACAAAGAATATTATCAGAAATCTGAAGCACTTATCCCTCTCTGGAATGAGCCTAAACGGAATGACCATGACACTGTGTGGCTTTAGAAGCAGACAGACCAAAAAGAAGATGAAATGCTCTCCACAAGCAACTTAACTTCAGCTTTGGCAGAAAAAATATTTTCTAGGCTTAGACTGTGAAGGAAAATAGAGTTGTGCTTCGACAGGCAGGAGGAGGGTTATACATCAGAGGGGTAACCAGCTCCAGGCAAACCCCCAACAGTACAACTTAACATCCAAACAGAACAGGGACCTCATTTAAAATCCATTTTTAAGCAAGCAAGCTGTCAGGCCTGAACAGCACAACTACCACTTGGAGGGGGTGTCTGTCACTTGGAGACCCCTCCCCAGGAGGCAGCTCTCTCACTGCAACAGGGATCTGATGGGAAACTCATCAGCAGCACAGAGATGTTGAGCAACTTTTAAAAGCAGTATCACAAGCCAGTACAAGTGAATGCTCCCCAGAGTGCTTGATTTTAGTAAACTAATCAGCCCAAACTGGTGGGAGATGAAGATGTTATGCAAAGCATTAGCATCCAAGGCCATCATCCAAGTGCCCTGCCAGGAAGGCCCCATGGACCGTCACAGATTGTTCGTTTAAAAGCAGCTTCTTCACCAGGGAGATGTCAGATGCAGCCAAAGAGCCAACAGAGCTGCATGTTGGCCCTGGCCAAGTGTGACACGAGAGCTTCACCCCCATCTGATGGAAGGAAGGGATTATAAATCAATTTAACAATCCCTACAGCCTCCCAGCCCTCACTAGAGACAGAGGTGTCGCCCCAAAGGAAGCCAAGTGATGAGCTGCAGGGAGGATGGGTGCTCAGATGCTCAGTGCACCCACAAAACCCCTGGAAAGCAGGTTAGGAGCAAACAGCTTTGCCCCACTGCCCTGGATCTCTTCCACTTTGGACTTCAAAGGTCATTTTCCCCTCTGCTGAGAGCTACCTTGCAAAAGGAAACAAAGCTTTTTGTTGTTGTTGGCATCACCCCAGCTAAAATAAACTTAATGATGGAGACTTTGCTCCATCAGAGGTAGGATCCCAGCCCCCCAAATAACAGCCTTGTTACCTCAGGAGGAAGGCAGCAGCTCTTCCTGCAGATGCTGTGAGACATTCAGCCAGGGGTAACAGGGAAATAAGGGTGCCAGCTCTGCAGCTTAAATATATCCTCTCCCCGTTCCCCCTCTGCTGGCTTCATGGCTGAGCTGAGAACATTGAGCAGTCACATCATGCAAGCATTTCAATCCAGGCAGGGGCTCACCACCGTGTCATGGTGGTAACTCATTAAGATACAACTAATTTTCCTCCTTGAGATCACCCAGACCATCCCGAGGGCTGCTCAGAGAGCACCATAACGGCCTTACTATCTTCAGCAGCGTCCGATTGTCCCTGAGGCTCCCCACCATGCCCACGAAGGAGACGATGAACATGGTGAAGCCCAGCAGGAGGAGGAGGATTGCTGGAGCCAGGAAGATCCCTTCCAAGGTTTTGTGCTTCTGCCTCTCCACTTCAGCATAAATCCCAACGCAGAGGATCACGAGGCCGAGGATCTGCAAAGGAAGAACAGGATGGGGTTCAGAAGCCAATGGGGGAAAAGCAGAGGCTTGGAGGGAGAGGTGGAATCACAGAATGATTAGAGTTGGAAGGGACTCCCAGAGGTCATCTAGTCCAACCCCCCTGCAAGAAGCAGGGACACCCCCAACTAGATCACGTTGCTCAGGGCCTCATCCAACCTGGCCTTGAACGTCTCCAGGGATCCAGGGGCATCCACCACCTCCCTGGGCAACCTGTTCCAGTGCTCCACCACTCTCACAGCAAAGATGAACATGTGGAGCACTGGAACATGTTTCCCAGAGAGGAAGATGTTCCAGACAGCCAAGGAAAACCCACCCAACTCTGAGACATTCAACACCCAGTCCCAAGTCACCCAGTCCCCTCTGCCCCAGGCTGGGCTGCTCTTCCTCTGCCTGGGAAGGGGATGTAAAACTGCAGCGTGATCAATGCAGAGGGACAGCTTTAAGCTGGGTTTTGCTGGGTTTTCCCACTCCCTGCTTGTCTGTTTATGGTCTGATGCTCAGGTTGGCCCTCAGGTTGGGTTTGATAGACCCAGAGACTGACAGTCATCAACATCCACATTCACACCCATCCTCCCAGCACCAACAGCTAGAAATGAAGCTCACAGCACCACTACAAAGCCCTTTTAATCCCCAAAAAGGACCATAAAGAACAGCACCAGGTTATTTATAACAACCTTCCTTCCCTCTCTTGCCCTTCAATGAAACAGCTCTAATTGAAACAGGTGCCTAACGATGCTGGGATAAAGCAGGGCTCCAAGAAAGGGCTGTTTGCATCCCTTCAGCTCCTCCAACATCAAAACCAGCATCGGGATCCCAAGCTGTCAAGAGCCGTTTGCATTGCGTCCAGGCAGCTGTGGCACAGCTGGAGGGGAGCAGCTTCTCAGCCAGTGCTGAGCTGACACCTGAAAAGGTCAGCAAGGAAACCAAGGAGCATCCAGAGTGCCTTTGACATTGCTCTTTCAACTCTCCCCAGCTCAAAGAACAGTTCCTGGGGAAAAGCCCCTGGCTGCAGACACCTGCGCTCAAAAACCTTCATCTCCAAAGAGGAAGAAAAAAACCCTCCTTTTTTCACTCCTTTTCCATCACTTTCACCTTTCTGAAAGGATTTAATGGTCCTAATGAGCCTGCTCCAACATTCACACAGACAATTCAATCCCTGATTTTCATGCTCAATTCTTGCTTAGTCGATTTTTTTCTTCCTGACTTTGCCCTGACACCACGTCTGGTCCCTATCACTGTCCCCTTCCAGGCTCCACCTCATCTATAAAGGATTTCTCAGAAAGTGAAATTAAACCTAAGGCACTTTTAAACCTAATGCTATTTTAGAGGCACTTTAGTTATTTGAAACTAAACAGACAGGCCTATTTCTGATAGCAGGCTAAAATCACAGTTTCATCTTTACACTCTATTTTAAGCGTCAGGTTGGTGCATTGGGATTAGGTTTGATTTAATGTTTATCTCTTCTACTGTATCCCAGGAAATACATTTGGATTTGAAGGCAGGGGGTGCACACTAATGAGCACCAGGCATCCCCTGCTAATCCCTGCTGCTCCTCCCACGTGCCAATCAGAACCACTTTCTCTGTTTTAATTAACCCATCTGCCATACAAGAGAGGGACGAGCTCATGGCAAGTGCAGGGAGCAAACCCAGGAGGGGCTTCAAGGGCTGGATGCTGGAGAGCCTGAGGAAGCAGAGTGCATGGGGTCACCTTCACCTGCTAACAAGGGAAGGAAACATAAGAGATTGTTTGGTTGTTTTTTTTTCAGGATGGATATAAAATGCTTAAAAATAACTTTTTCCAGGGCTGAAAAGTAGCCTTGAAAATTTTAAAGCACGTGGCATGCACGAGGCTGCTGGGCCTTTCTCCCAGCATCACCACAGCTGTCCCTCTGGCAGGGAAAGCCCCAACCAGTGCCATGAATAGCAGGGAGGGACATGCACTGCTCATTTGCCAAGCAAATGCAAAGCCCAAATGCAAAACCAAAACAAGAAAAAAGTTGCTTCCACTCAAAGCAGCTCCAAGAACCCAACCTCCAAAGCAACAAGCACCTCAAGATGGGGAGCAGAGGGATCTGGAGGGAAAACTTGTCCAGTTTTCTGCAGACTGGGACAATCCCACATGCTGCATCTCACCCAAACCTCTTCAATCCCTCTTTGGTGAACCAATTCCAGACTTACTCCACTGATTTATTTTTTTTTTTAAGCCAGTGGAGATTTATTTTTTTATAGCCTTCACCCAACATGAGTGACAATCAACAGGACCAAGGGTGTTTGGCCAGAGGGAAGCCCAGCCCCAGCCACGACTGGGTAAGGAGGATTTGCAACTGGTGCATTAACAATATGTGCAAATGAGGCCAGAAGTAGGTCAGGCAGCTGAAAAGCTCCCAGAAAACACGTGATCCATATGCATTTGATGGGGCAAAGTCCCCCCCCTCCCATGCAATAACCATCCCAGGGTTAGCAGGCAGGCTGGGTCGGAAAGAATCAAATTGGGGGTTTTTTGCCACTATTTTCCAGCTGCTGGGAAAGTCTTGTGAGTTGGTTTGCTGGAGGACTTGACAGGATGCCCCTCTGAGCCCCCACAACCCCCCCAGCAATTAATAAGTATTTGCCATCAAGATTAATCATCTCTATTTGCAAAGCACAACTCCAATCTGGGTTGAGATTAGCTGGGAGAAAACAACCCGCAGCACCTCCCTACCCCAACAGCTGATTGAAGTATTTGGGGAAACCTCAAACGGAGCAAAACTCAGCTCTTGGGAGAAACCACAACCACAGGGACACCTTTCCCCACAGAGTAACTCCAGGAGCAGAAATCTTGCACTATCCTTACTCAAACTGCAGCCACAAATGGATTAAGAAACCACAAATGGATTAAGAAACCACAAATGGATTAAGAAACCACAAATGAAGAAATCTGGATTTTTTTTTGGGGGGCAGGGTCCTTGCTGGGTGAAGCAGGAGTCTCACAAGGGTCCTGGCCACCCTGTGGGATGTAGTCAGGTCTCCTCACCCCTTAGGAGCCTTTCTACCCAGCCACAAAGAAATCAGTGCAATATTCTTCCAAAATCACATGGGTTTTTTTTTCATATTCACCTTGGGGTGGGCACAAAGTCATTAGCGAGGACGAGTTCTGCCCTTCCAAAGAGCTCATTCATTAAAATAAACATCAATCAATCAACAAATAAATAAATAAAGGAAATAAAAAGCCTTTTCCAACTCTGCTCGAAGCCCATTTACCCTTCACTGCTTGGGAACTCAGGTATTTCTGCAGTTCCACCCAGGCAATTAGACCTCTCTCCACACCCGGCAAGCAGCCACGCGTAGGGAAAAGGGGATTATTTAAACCTCAGGAGGAAATACCTGCAAATATGAACTGGATTATGCAAGATTAACCCCAGGAAGATGTTAACTTTATATCTGGTGCATTTCTTCCATTTCCAGCCCCTGCTCTGACACATGTTTGCACCTTGCAGGTACTGGGGAAGCCTCACCCTGACCATAGCTGCCTCAATAATTCAATACCATTTAAAAATAAGCTTTATTTTTTTTTTTCTTCTTATTAAAATAACCAGCCTGGCTAAAATGCCCATCACTCAGTGTCTGCTTTCATGGCTTGTCCCCGTTGAATGATGTAAAGGCAAAGGGTGGTACAGGCAGGGAAGGGGATTCTACCAGCAACCTGATGGGTTCTTGTGAGATAAAAATACCAAGTTGTTGTGTTGATGCTCCAAATGCCTCGAAACACAACTCACTTCCACGAGGGGTCTGCAAGAGCAACTCTGGGGAAGAGCAGCCCCTGGGTTTGCTTTTAAATCCACCAAACCCAGAGATTTTTTGCTTAAGATTGTTTTGGACACAGGTAGCACCAAGCACCAGGGGTTTCGCAGCACCGGGTTTCACCACAAGGATTTGATGCCCTGGAAGGGAAATTTTGATGCCCTGGAAGGGAAATTTTGACACTGAAAAGTCAAATCCAACCCANTTGCTGCCCTCTGGACTCCTCCTGCTCCAGCCTCCCGCCGCCGCAGAGCCGGAGAACATGAACATACACACAGACAAGCCTTGAACTTGAACTGCTCCAACTTCCGCCTGGCAGGAGCAGAAAGCAATTAAAGAGAAGGCAGAGGCAGCACAAGCAGCTGGCATTAACCCTTTACTGAATTTGTTGCTCGGTTTTTGCTGAAAAAAAAATAAAATAGAAGCAACAGCAAAGCTCCGTAATGCTCCGAAACAGGGAGTTCGCTCCAACAAATTAGTTCAAAAATGAGTGTGTGGGTGGTTCTCTAGCAAATTCTGAACAGCAAACATGTATTTGGGGTCTCCTGCCCTTGCTGGAGTCCTGAAAGAGCCCACTGAAATCCTACAGCCATCCCAGGAGCTCTCATGCTTGAAGGACCAGCCCAAGAGCAGGGACACAGGGCAATTGCTGGAGCCTGAGAGCGATGTCCAGATTTACCTGTCGTGTCTTGCTGCTGTGAGCAGCACCTCCCTCTCAACACCAGCTTGAGCTGGCACCTGCATGAGTAGCAAAAAAGGAAAGAGAAATTATCACACCCAGGCTCAGTGAGGTCTAAAATTGAAATAAAAGGCATGGGCAGCACAAAATAGATGAATAATTGGATGAAAATTGGCACTAGGAGAGAGCACAGTCCCTGAGAGCGTTTGTAGGGGAGGGAGGAAGAACACAGTGTACTTCACAAGCTCTGGTGGGGGATGTCTAAGGCTTTGACTGACCACTTCTGCCTTTCTGCTGTTGTCACAACACTCCACACTAGTAAGCAGCCCCATAGCTGTTAAATAAGGAATTAGTTAAGAAATTATCTTCCAGGATTTCATTCTCCCTGGATACACTCTGGGCTAGTTCTTCGATCTTCATAAGTCCCATCCCACCCCCTCCATCTCCCAGCTCTTTCCAACTCTGTCATGCTTGAGAGAAACCAGCCAAAGACCTTTTACACCCAATGCTTGAGCCACCTGCAGGTGTCATTTCTCTTTGTCTGGCCCTGAATAAACGGAGCTGCTGGTTTCCAAACGCTCCAAGTCCAAACTATACTTCAGCATTTCCCCCTCCCACAGGGGCTGAAAGCACCAACCTGCTCAACAAGCCCAGCAGCAAATGGAAAGACCTTCTGCAGTGCAGTTGCATTACTCCAGTGACAACTTTGCCTATATATTTTCTCCCCCCAAGCAGGCAGTGATTAAAGTGGAAAATGTTAATCTGCACCGCAGCTGGTTTGCTACAAAGAACAAAGTGAGCAGCAGGGGGGTGGGAGGAGAAATCACTCCGAGGAGTTAAGATAATAAGCAAGCAATGCTGCAAGATGATGAGCAGGAATAAAACCAAACCATTAACGTGCAATTTTCTGATTTGTAAAACACTCTTGATTCCATGAGGAGGGTGGGGAGCAGGGCTTGGAGGTGCCAGGCTCGGCGTCATGCTGCAGCCGTGGTAGAAGCGACACGGAGAAGTCGCTCTCTCCCGAGGTTCAGCCACACTCCAGCATCTCCCTGGGGCAGCATCAGTCTGTGGAGCATCACTTTTAATAGCATGGGACAGAGGTATCCTGCACCAACCTGCATCATCATCCCCTGGGGAAGTGACCCATCCTCCCGCCTCCGCAGCTCGAAGCTCTGGAACCTCATTAGGAGGTGGGACAGCGTTGCCTTCCGCTGTGTATTGATGAGGTTTGTATGTGCCCAGAGGTTCTGTCTCCTTCCTCAGAGCTCCTGAAGGCCCCACTCATTGGGGTCACCTTTTCCACCCCCATTCTGCCCATTTTTAACTGTCTTGATGTCTCTTTTCTGGCCACTTGCTCTGCTGAACCTCAATTATGGAGCTGTGAGGGTGGATGCAAAGAGCTCAGTTGGGTAAAAACACCCCACACCAACATGATGGGACACCTGACAGACACTGCTCCAGGAAAAAAAAAAAAATCATTTATAATTTGGGGTAGTCCATGCCAAAGGCTACAAAGAGTGCTGGACTTGTAGCCCTGAGAAATTAGATTTTGCCAGCAGAGAAGCTCCAACTGCGAAGCGACGATGAAGTTGTAGCTCAGAGTTGGCAGCTTTGCTTTACCCTGTTTTTTTTTAAAAAAAAAGCAGCTTATTTATTAGTTCATAAAACTCAGGAAAACAGGAATTTGATTCCATTTCCTATGCAAGCTATGCTCCCCACAGCACTGGGTAAAACCCACTGGGAAGCTACAGCCCCAAAGAATCTTTCCAAAACACTGAGTCACTGCAGCTATCTCCATTAAAAAGCCTCCCTAATTAACCCACAGCAAATAAACTCATTACATGGGTTCCCAACGCTAAAAATAAGCTAAAACCTAAAAATAACCCTACTGTGCCTCAACTCTGCAGTCAGTGTGGGTCCAGACCTATATTTCCATCTGGGAAATGTGGGTGGGGGTGCTGGGGTTTTTCTGTGATACCCATTTCTCATGACTACGCAGATTTAGGTCTAAATCTAAAGGTTTAGTCTCTGCCATAAATGTTTAATCCAGTGTCATGAGACACCTGGCTGAATAAGCTAAATCAGGCCACAGGACTGCAGGAATGATCCAGCTGTTTAGGCTCCAGTTTGGGGGGAAATAATTCAGCCTTTCCCCTCTGTAATGATGAGGAATCAGATGGGTTTAATCATCCACTAATTATTCTGCACATATTTTCCCCTTGTCTGTCCCCCACTGCCCTTAGTTGTGCCTATTTTTCTTTCTGAAAAAGAAATCAAAAACTCCTTAAAAGTCCCCAAGCCCATTAAGATCAACCTGAAGCTGAAGCCACCACACAGCCAGCTGTAATCCTGTGCCCTGCAAACGTTGCTTGGATTTTTCCAGCAAAAACTCGGCTCCAGGATCAACCACGTGGTTCTGAGTGGTGGGACAGGTCTGACACTGGCCAGTGTCACAGAGGGAGCTGCATCCTCCCATGATAAGTCACAGCAGGGACCACACACTGTTCTGCCACTCAGGCACTCGATGCACAGTTCAACTGCTGATGTTCTGCCTGGGAACTGGAGAATTTTCATCAGGGCCATACACAGGCTCCTTCCCACCAACACACAATCAACCCTCAACCAGCACACTTCATCCTACAGAAACAGAGAAAAATGAAGCTCCTAATGTAATAAAACCCTGGCAAAAGTGCCAGAGAAGTTTCTGGTTTTCCTCCCCTTCTACACAAGCCTGATTTACAGCCCTGATGATAAATAACCATTGCTCGGCCCAGCCACACAACCCTGCTCTCATTCCCAGGCCTTCAAGAAATTAGGGACCCCCAAAAATACCCTCCTGAGGATACAAGGGGTCCAGACAGCTCAGTAATACTGCCCAAAGCCACCACTGACAGTGGAGGATGCCATAAGGGAAGAGAAAGAACCTATGGAAATTTAAAGATCACTACCTGTGCATACCCAGAAAAGGTCATCCTTGTTTGCTGAGCACCTCAAAAGTACAGAAATTGGCCTTTTCCCTCCTGAATAAAAACCAAACAACCCCACACTGGAGCAGAGCCCAACAATTTGCCCATTTAATGATCTTCTTCCAGCCCAGGGCCGGGTTCTCCTCTCCAGGGTCTCAAGGAACCAGTATGTTTCACCAAAGTGGAGTGCAGCCCCGCGGGCTGTAACTACAGAGTAAATTCATTTATGTTCCAGCAATAATAAAGCTTTGCTTTAATCTCTCCCTCTACCCAGAAACCTCCCAGGCTTTGCCATTTTCCAGGAACTTGAAACCTAGAAGCAGAAATGGAGCTTTGACAGCTTAAAACATAATAATAATAAAAAGACTTTTTTGGCCTTTTTCATGTTCTGGAGCTGAGCCTCATGTCCTGGACACCACAGTGATGTTCCCTCAACTATAAGGACAGGGAGCATGGCAAACCTGATCTGAAACAGCTATTAACCATCACAGAGCTTCAGGACACCAGCAGAATCACAGAGTAATTATAGGGGTTGGGAGGGACCTCAGGAGACCACCAAGTCCAACCCCACCAAACCAGGAACCACACAATGGCTGAAATAAGCCCACTGCTGACCATTCTCCCCCAAACCTGTTGTTCTTTTGATGGATTTAGAAGCTTTTATACCTCAGGTGATGGATTTAGAAGCTTTTACACCTCAGGTGATCAAAAGACAAGTTTCAAAACAGCCCATCACCTCCCACTCGAGACACCTCCCGGCTTCAGCTCCCACTTGCAGCCAACACTGAACCTTTTACCACGCCTTGGAGGAGCATCTGAAGCCACCACCAGTGAGTAGAGGAATCAGGAAAAAGGCCAATCCTTTTGCCAGGTTGCCCTAAAGAACCAAAACAATTGGACCAGCTGCTTTAGCAGCAGCTTCGCTGCTCTATCCCCGCAGCAGTTGGTGATGCTCACTTGAGCGACTCAAGTACCGACTCCACGCAGCTGAGCTCAGAGCAGCTGGGAAAACACTGGCTAAATAACCTGCAGACAGAGTCAGAAACGTTCATTATCAGAGGCAGAAATGCCAAACACTAAATGATTTGTCCAGCCAGCCCTTCCCCCAGTGTTCCCCACTGCAACCCAGGATGGATCGTTAGTGTCTGTACCAAGAGGGATGCTGGCTCCTCTGTTTGGGCTTTTTGATAATAAAAACACTGAAGGTTTTAGAAATCTTTAGTTCTTGCAGAAGCCAAGAGATGTCAGGTCCTGAAAAACATGTGGACAAACACATCAAACATATATTTGGCTGTATTGCCCGAAATTAAATCCCAGATAGGAGGTAAAATGGGTTCTGGGTAGGAAAATACTGTTGAGCTTGAAATGGAGGTTTAGCTCAGGGGGGAGGGGGGAATGCCAAAGGTACCTAGGGCAAGTATTAATTGTCATTAATGACCAGCCAGATGAAAACTTCAGCTACCAAGATACATTAGAGCTGCAAGTCATCTGTGGCAGCACTGATGAAACACAGCCTCTGGGCTCAGCACTGCACAGGGAGGGCAGCTCAGTGTACAAGGTGCTGGTATAGAATCAGAGTATCATAGAATGGTTAGAGCTGGAAGGGACTCCCAGAGGTCATCTAGTCCAACCCCCCTGCAAGAAGCAGGGACACCCCCAACTAGATCAGCTTGCTCAGGGCCTCATCCAACCTGGCCTTGAACGTCTCCAGGGATCCAGGGGCATCCACCACCTCCCTGGGCAACCTGTTCCAGTGCTCCACCACTCTCACAGCAAAGAACTTTTTCCTAATCTCCAATCTAAATCTCCCTCCCTCTAGTTTAAACCCTTTATCACCCCTTGTCCTGTCACAACAGGCCCTACTGAACAGCCTCTCCCCATCTTTCTTGTAGGCCCCCTTGAGGTCCTGGCAGAGCGCTAGAAGGTCTCCCTGGAGCCTCCTCTTCTCCAGGCTGAACAGCCCCAACTCTCTCAGCCTGTCCTCGTAGGAAAGGTGCTCCAGCCAACCAAAAATAACCCCACACCTTTTCCAGAACAAAAATAAGGACTAATTCTACCTTCCCTGCCTAATGCTGATCGGGTGCTGGATCAGATGGTCTGTCAGTCATTTCCCTTTACAATAACATTTTGCCCTAAATGTATTTTTTGCAGCACCAATCTGAGCTTAAACTCATTGCACAAATGACTCATCTGCTGCACGAAAACCAGCAACCACAGAAAGAGCCCAGTTTACAAAAGAAAGACAAAATTAAAACAATCACATCCAAAGGAAATAAAAGCGGTTTTGGCCGAGGCCGGAACAGCTCTGCCAGCCCAAAACCCCAGCACAGCATCCAGGGATCTGAATATCAATGCAACATCCACCACCTGCACTTCCTCACAAGTCAAAATTCAAGTGGAGAACATAAAGAGATGAGCTACAAAGCAACCCCTACCTTCCTCCTCCAGCCATTCCCACCTCCCCTTAGACCCTCACCCATGGCTGCAGCCCTTCCTAGGTTCAAAAACCACAGGAATAATTAAGGTCTTTTCCATCCTTTGCCTCCAGAAGATTTATCCATCCTGACAGTTGTTGGAGCTACTCATGATACAATTATCTAATCAAGCCTGTCCTCCTGAAGCACGTACCAAGGGAGGGGTGAGCAAAGCCTGTAGGCTTTCAGGGTGGCATCAAGGTGCTGCTTGGTTCCCTTTGCCATCACCCTGCCATGACACACAAGGAGTAAGCTATTTTTTAATTATTTCTTTGAACCATTCCCCCCTAGAACAGCAAATATATGGCTTAAATCCATTTTTCTTCCATTCCCACTGGCCACGAGCTTCCACACGAGACACAGTCTCATTTCTTGGCCTCACTTCAAGTCTTAAAGAAGTGGAAAAGGCAAAGTCACTTCTGCTGTCCCCCACCCCACAGCCAGGATCTCCAAGGACAACCTCTCAGGGCCATTTCCCTTCAAGAAAACACCCGAGCACCTTCTCTTTTAAGAGGAAAGCACATCAAAGCACAACCTGCCTGGGAAACCAAAAAAAAAAATAAAAATAACTAAGCCAGAATTCTTCTGACAACACCCAGCACATTTAAAATCTGGCAATTTCTCAAACACCCTTAGGAAATGCTTTTAAGAAGGGAATCCCAGACATTAGTTGCACCAGTCAACTATTTATAACCAGTGGGGTTTTGGCATACAAAAAATTAAAAAAAAAGATTAACAATCACACTGCAGGAAACTGTAAATAACCCAGGAGTTTTCCATGGGGATCCAGGGCCGGCACGCTCCGGGCAGGATGCTGGCCAGCAGCAAACAAACCCCATCCACCACCTCAATGTCCAAAACACTCCATGTCCCAAGCAAAGGTCACTGTCACAGAATCACACAGACTCACAGAATATCAGGAGTTGGAAGGGACCTCCAAAGATCATCCAGTCCAACCCCCCTGCCCAAGCAGGGTCACCTGGATTAAATCACACAGGTCAGTGTCCAGCTGGGTCTGGAATGTCTCCAGAGAAGGAGACTCCACAACCTCTCTGGGCAGCCTGGCCCAGTGATCTGCNAGGAAGATGTTCCACTCCCTCCATCCCCTTGGTGTCCCTGCACTGGGCTCTTCCAAGGAGTTCTGTGTCCTTCTGGAACTGAGGGGCCCAGAACTGGACACAACATCCCAGGTGGGGTCTCCCCAGGGCAGAGCAGAGGGGGAGAAGAACCTCTCTTGACCTACTAACCACCCCCTTCTGATACACCCCCTTCTCCAAGCTGAAGAGACCCATGAATCTATGCTGAAAACATTCCTAGGAATCAACTTTCACACAGAGCCCATGTGTCAGAACCTGTGCATGTGTGTGTCCACATTATCCCTAAATTTCCCTTGCAGAAAGGCCAGGAGACACCACCTCCTCCCACCAGCTTCCCCTCCAACACCACACCAAGGTGAGGCACAGCCCCCAGCAGGCTTTTCATTACCCAGAAACAAATAACATCATCGGGCACCGGCTTGCGAACACGCAAGTCAGCGGCCCGAAAGCAACCCCAGGAAGATGTATTCAGGTTTCTATTGCTTGGAGCAATCATCCAATTTAGTTGACTTCATTTCATTTGCCAAAGCCTGGAGAACAGGGCTGTTTGCATTACAGATCATCCCCTCTCCACTTACAGCCTGTCTGGCAGATGATGCCAGGTCGGAAGAAAGCCAGCGTTTNAAATAGAGGGAGGGAGATTTAGATTGGAGATTAGGAAAAAGTTCTTTGCTGTGAGAGTTGTGGAGCACTGGAACAGGTTGCCCAGGGAGGTGGTGGATGCCCCTGGATCCCTGGAGACGTTCAAGGCCAGGTTGGATGAGGCCCTGAGCAACCTGATCTAGTTGGGGGTGTCCCTGCTTCTTGCAGGGGGGTTGGACTGGATGACCTCTGGGAGTCCCTTCCAACTCTAATCATTCTATGACTCTATAAAAGCCCCACTCTTGGAAACACACAGTGTTCTCGTCGTGACAGAGAGTTCCAGCGAGCAGCAGAGCAGCAGAGGCCTGTGGCTCTTTCTCTGCCTGCTGCAGCTCAGACACCAGAGGGGCTGAAGCCAACCCAGAGAGGTTTTTTTTTCCTTCTGTCAGGGCTGAAAGCAGGAGTTTGTAAGATGAGGTGATCTCCTGGTTAAAGCTCCATCGTTAGAGAGGATGAGCTTGTGCACATCCTGCTTTTGCACCTGTTACTGTCTCTGCTCTGGGTCTGTTGCTCCTCCTCTGCCTCAGTAGAGGGTTAAACCAGCTGTCCAGAAGTCCTTTTCCCAGAAATCAAGAGGAGTTGTGCTAAAGCTGTAGCAAACATCCCAAAGATCACCTTCAGAGAACCCCAGAATATCTGGAGCTGGAAGGGACCTTCAAAGATCACCCAGTCCAACCCCCTGAGCAGGGTCACCTGGATTAAATCACACAGGAATGTGTCAAGATTGGTCTGGAATGTCTCCAGAGAAGGAGACTCCACAACCTCTCTGGGCAGCCTGGCCCAGGGCTCTGGCACCCTCACAGGGAAAGAGTTTCTCCTTATATTTCCATGGAACCTCCTCTGCTCCACCTCGGACATGTTGCCTGTTGTCCTGTCAGTGGCCATCCCTGAGAAGATCCTGGCTCCATCCTCCTGACACTCACCCTTTACATACTGATAGACATTAATGAGGTGACCCCTCAGTCTCCTCCAAGCTCCAGAGCCCCAGCTCCCTCAGCCTGTCCTCAGCAGGAAGATGTTCCACTCCCTCCATCCCCTTGGTGTCCCTGCACTGGGCTCTTCCAAGGAGTTCTGTGTCCTTCTGGAATTGAGGGGCCCAGAACTGGACACAACACCCCAGGTGGGGTCTCCCCAGGACCCACCGCTGTGTTTTAAGGAGGTGGGAAACCTCGAACGCGTCACTGGTGTTTCTCACAACCACCTTTGCACACGGGTGAGACAGTGTCCAACCCCTTGGCCAGGGTGGATGGTGGCACCAAAACCTCAGAAGCTTGAAAAAAACACCCTCTCTGATGGTTCCCTGAAGGACAAGGCTGGTTTTTCCTCCCGGACAACCACGCTTTGTATGCACGAGATGTTACACCGGCCCCAGGGACTCTTCTGCTGGGAAACCTATAGCATAAGAGGTTCCTGTCTTTCTGGAAAACACCACAGGAAAAGGGAAGGTTTTCTCCAGCCACCACTTACAAAGCCTTTCTCTGTGCTCTGAAAGTGCTAACGACATACATGAAGGCATGTGGTTCAGGGGAAGGGAAGGAGGGGGTCCAGGGGAAAGAGGGGGTCCAGGGGAAGGAGGGGGTCCAGGGGAAGGGAAGGAGAGGGCTTGCTGGAGCAGCCCGGAGCATTCCCACCCAGAATAGCACTGGCATCTTCACAGGGACCCAGAAGCATTAATTAGTTGTCAGAAGCTCACAATAATCTGTTTGGCTTTGCCAAGCAATAGATACATCTGCTCTCCCTCACTCAGGTTTCCACCCGAGGATTGGCTGGTTTATTTTTTTTTCTTTTTAATGCAGTCTCTTCCAAAGGAAAGATAATTTATTGTTGAGATGAGAGCTCCCCACCCCCACCCGGTGCTCAGAGGCTGATACCCACATGCCCCTTCCAGAGCCAGCTTTGGTCAGTCATCAGGCTGCATTTCAGTGCCTCGCACGGCNGGGTGGTGGGGTGTGGAAGAGCGAGTTCATATCAACAGGCACATGCAGCATTGCCCCCTTTTTCCTAGTGGGGAAACTGAGGCAGGGATGTGAGCGCCGCAGCGGTCCCCGGGGTGACTCTACCAGCTTGGAGGAGTTTGGGGATGGGGGTGCAGGGGTGGTAACGTCCCCCCCTCTGCCGAATGCATAGCAGTGCCCCGAAACAGCCCTGCGAGGCAATGGAAATGCCACCAGCAGCAGCAGCAAACCCTCCCCAGCCCGGGCAGGCTGCGAGCCCGTTCCTCCTCTTGCATGTTTAGGCAATGCTGCCATCGAGCGGTCCCGGAGCATCCTGATGCACGAAGAGCTCTCGGCCACTGGCCTGGATCCCTCTGTGGCCACCCAGGGAACCTCTACCTCCAGACACGCTGGAAACACGGAGGGTCCGGTCCGGTTGAAATCCTCCGGTTAAAAAGCTCATCCTCGCTCCAATGATTCACCTGGCGTTGGGGACCGAAGATATTTCAGTTCCTCGGGTTTCCTCCGTTGTCAGAGCCGATTCCTCCTGCCACGATGCTCAGCTGTGCAAACCCCAAATTCCTCCCAGTTTCTCCAGCTCAGCACGCCTCTTCCCCCAATTTGGGAGGCTGAGCCCCAAAAGACGTGATTTAGGAGCATCCTTTAGCAAACCAGAGGGGTGCACTCCGCTTTCCACGATCTTCCTCCTCGCTGGTGCATCCTGAGGGGAATCCAGCTCTCCTGGCAGGCACCAACACAGTTGTGTTTTGGTTTTACCACCCCCACCCCCCATGCTTGACAGTAACACACAACTCGAGGAGTTAAGTTAAAACCAGCCCTGTCTGTTGAATACGATAAACCCGGACTGTGGGAAGGTGCAAATCTCTGTTTGCAGTTTAATTAAATTCCAACAGCTTTTTTCACAGGGGGGTGGGGAAAGAGCCTTAGCACAGAGGTTTTGTCAGCCCAACGGGGGTTGTGTTCACTGTATGGGCTCTCAAAGGGAGTTTCCTTTTCCCTTCTTTGGGGGGGGGTGTTGTCAAACATTTGCTTTGTTCGTGGGGGATGCGAAGCACTCGCCAAACAAAAAGAAAAGCCGTTTGGAGAAATCCCACGGCTGTTAGATCGGAAAGCTTTACAATATAGAACATAAACCATATAAGCTTTGTAATTATCGGCATGTTTTAAACTCCTGGTGACTTTGAAGCGTGTTTGGCCCAGGCATTCATCACCCCCACCACCCCCCAAAAGGATGCAAAGCACCGGAAGGTTTTGAGGGTGATGGAGGTTGGAAGGAGGATGAGGAGACGTGAAAACGGGGTACAGAAAAACCCGGGGGGTCCTTCCCGCTGGGAGCTGCAGCTCCGGGTGCAGGCGGAGCACCCCCTGGCTCTGCGGAGGGGAGGGGGGGGGGGGAGGGGGGGGGGGTGG
>VXBZ01007709.1:22663-44044 GCA_013399135.1 Heliornis fulica | reverse complement strand
GCGGGGGGGGAGGGGGGGGATGGAGGGAGGGGTCTCCGTGCCGGCTCTGCCCATCGCTCGCTGGCACCGCCCGCACCGCTTATAAAAGCCGCCGCCGCGCCTCGCCCGCAGCAGCCGGCTCCATCCCGGGACCTCATCCAGCTTTGGTCCTGAGCAGGGATGTACCCGCATCCCGCTCCGCTCCCGAGCTGGCTGCACCCAAAGCGGGAGGGACTCGCATCCTGCTCTGGTCGCAAAGCGACAAGAACCCGCGTCCCTCGCTGGTCCTGAGCGGGAAGGGACTCGCATCCCGAAGGGATTTGCGCCCGGAATCGGGAGGAACCTGCACGACGGTGCTGCCGCGACCAAACCTGGAGGGACCTGCACCCCAAACTAGCTGTGCACCCCAAACTAGCTGTGCACCCCAGCCCAGGAGGGACCCGTGCCCCAAACCAGTGGTGTGCCTTGACACTGCCAGCTCCACCAACACAGGAGAGACCCGCGCCACGACCCCCTCACCGACTGCACCCCGAACCAGCCGTCCCCTGAACTAGCAATGCACCCCAAACCGGCACTCTGAACCAGCAGGGACCCACACCCCAACCACCCACATGCCCCAAACTCACCAGGAAGGACCTGAACCCCCGAAGCATCCGCGATGGATAACGCCCCGCTGCTGGAAGCGGAGCTGGAGCACCAGTGGCTACTCAACACCTCCCTGAACGAGTCCTTCGCAAACCAGTTCGTGCAGCCCCCGTGGCAGGTGGCCCTGTGGGCCGTTGCCTACGCCCTCATCGTGGTGGTGTCGGTGGTGGGGAACGTGGTGGTGATGTGGATTATCCTGGCTCACAAGAGGATGAGAACCGTCACCAACTACTTCCTGGTGAACCTGGCCTTCGCCGAGGCCTCCATGTCCGCCTTCAACACGGTGGTGAACTTCACCTACGCCACCCACAACGAGTGGTACTACGGGCTGCTCTACTGCAAGTTTCACAACTTCTTCCCCATCGCCGCCGTCTTCGCCAGCATCTACTCCATGACGGCCATCGCCTTGGACAGGTGAGCTCTGGGTGGCAAAGCCCAAACCCCTCGTGGCGCCCAGCGCCGCCTCGGCCCCGGGGTGCTGCGTTCGGCTCCGTCTGAACGCTGTAATTAAGAATAAAGCTCATTTTTTTTGGCAAAAGGCAGATAGAATTAATCTCTCTGCCTGCCCTCCTCAGAGGTGGCTTTGGGAATGACTCCTTTGTCCACTCTGCCAAAGGTGCTTGAGGCTTTCCTCAAAAAAAAGGGGGATTACAAAGCTTTGTAACCCCCGTGTGCGTCGGTAGCGGGGCTTGGGTGCGCGTTTGTGGCAGCGCCGTCCTCTCTCTTCCCAGTTACCCTGCAGCTCCCTTCCCAACCTCCTCATTTAAAAGCAAACAATGTTTAGCACAAAATGGCATCATCTCATGATATAAAATACATGCCTGTCAGATGTGCTCTGCAGGAACTGCTTTGTGTTGCTTGATCTGGGTTCAGGACCACCAAAGGACCCTCGGAGAGAGGCTCGGGAAAGGCACCGTGACTTGGTGTGTTGTCACGCTGCTTATGGGGTGTTTTTCCTCCTAGGAAACCCACCTTGGCTTTGTTAGTGGGGATCAAAGGGGAGAGGGAGGTGCTGGGGATTTCTCTGGGTTGGCTGCAGCCAGTGCAGCTTAGTTGGTTACTGGTTTCTGTTTTCCCCGGCTGGTTTCTGCTGGAGGTGGCTGGGGAATGCTAGCAGAGCACGATCCCGCTTGCATCCAGCTGTGATCAAAAGTTCAGCAGGGAGAGATGCACAAAGGGAAGCTGCAGAGGGACGAGCCAGGGGTTGAGGAACACAAACCAGCCATACAGCGAGCACCTCCAGCATGCAGCTCCCTTCTCCTCCCTCTCCTCTCCAAGAAATCATTTATTTGATGGTATTTTCACACCAGCACTAGAGACACCGAAGGTCTCAGCTTTATAATTCCTTCTTGGGTACCGGCATTTCAAGCACAACAGCTTTTTCCAACGCAACAGATTTCCCAAAGACAGCTCAGCTCTGCAGTGCTTCTTTTTGGCCCTTCTTCCCAGGGAGTAAAAGACATTTTGGCTGGGTATTCATAGAGGGGGGGGTGTGGGGGGAGGAGATTCGCATTGCTGTATGCCAGCACATTTTCAGCTGATGTCTTAAGTGCTGCACAAACTGGCACAGATATTTCCCTACAAGAAATTATAGTGCTGCCACAACTCATGGCTGACAGCTTGGGAAACGGAGCCTGAAGTGTAAGATGCTCTCTGAAGTCCTTAAAACAGGCTCAGGTTTTGTTCTAGAGTGGTTACAAGAGCCAGTTCCCCAAATTATATTGGGACATAATGTAATGGACATAACTAGACTGGACATAACTAAGGTCTCATGGCTGAGACTTGAGGAGAATTAAGACAATAAGGAATAAAAAGAGGAATACTACCAGCACGGGCTCTCTTCCCACCTGTTGGTCTTGCTGGCTCTGTTTTCAGAACCATTTGCATTTTGAGGATATTGGGGGTCAGCTGGCAGAGCCCCTTTCAGGTTAGGATGAATTAAGAGATTTCTTTTTTTGTAATAGATCCATTTTTAGCCTTTGGTCCACACCCCGGAATAACAAGAACAGCAAATCAGAGGATGCTGGAAGAACATGTGTGAAATGAAGCAAAGGCAGGTCTGGGAACCTGAGTTTGGGCAGGGGGTGGACAGGGTGGCACTTTCAACTCTCTCCTTGCACCAGCAAACCCTTCACAGAGGTTTGGTTTTCCCATGGCTGGGCCACAAACCCCAAGTACTCAGCCTTAACCGCCACGAAGGACCCAAACGAAGGGACGGCCTCGGTGTGCGAACACCTCCTGCACCCAGCTACCCGATGCATTGCTCAGCCCCAAACTCCCAGGGAGGTGGGAAAACCAGAAGGGGGAGGCAGCAAAGCTCATCCTCTGCCCCCCCCAGGCAAGCAGCACACAACCACATCTTTGTGTGTTGGAAAACTGTTTGTTTTCCTGTGTCTGAGCCTATAGTAACTTCCACTAACTGGGTGTTGTAAATGCTTGAAAAGCAGGAACTGGTTCCAGGAACCTAAAAGGGAAAATATTTCCTGTCAAGCAGCAACACACAGGGTGGAAACAAGCAAAGCAAGTACCTGAATGAAAAAAAAAAATAATGCCAGGTAGACTCAGCAAAATGGGCAATATTCACAGCCAGGACAGACCTGAAGTCAACCCCGAGTGGAGTTGGGATTTTCATCAAAAACCAGGAAAGCGGAATGGAACGTGCCTCACGTTCCCAAGCTCTTTAAGGCATCTGCCAGAGGGGTTGGATATGGAGGCTGAAGGCTCAGAGGAGTCATTCTGCAGATCACCCCCTCCCCAAGTAATCTCCACTGTTGCTTTCTGCAAACAATTTCCAGAATGGAGGATACGAAAGAGCCTTGGAAAGACTCTGCAGAGACATAGCAGAACCACCAAGAGTGCAGTTGGAGAAGTGGGTTGGATACTCCCAATGGCTTTTTTTTTTTTTTGCTTGTTTTTGCATATCTGCCATGGGTTTGTACAAGAAAAAGCTTTTGCTTGAAGCCAGAGCATCTGCTCTTTCCCCAGGACCTGGTTCAGCCTGGGCACAACCGCTCTGAAAGAACCAAAAAGTTAATCCTATAGTGAGTGTTATTCTGATTCCTGCAACAATAACAGGAAACTCAGGAGTCAAGGCTGGCAGCTGGTAGAGTCTGCTCAGGAAAAGCCATGATGCTGCTTCTCAGCATCCTGCACAAGTGGGGCCAAGCAGCTCACTTTGGCACTGTGAAACCTGCCGTGTCCTTCGCTGTCAGGCCTATCAGTGCCAAAGCACATCACATATCCCTTTGGGGCTTCAAACTCTCCTTGGAAAAGTCCCTTGAAACAAAGAGATTGAAAATCCTGAGGGATTTTTCCCCAATCTGCCAGGAAAAGTGAAAGCCCAGCTATGCCCATGGTGAGTCCAATGGGAAAAGACCCCCCAAAAAAATCCTCCTGACGTCCCTGACAGGCTGTTGCAATGTCTATGGCACGTGAGATGGAGCATTGTTAGGTAAATGCCAACATATTCTCTCTCCTTGACATCTGGATTTGATTCTGAGAATCACCTCTCACCCACGCTGTTAGCAACCTTTGAATGGAAGAAAGGGCTTCCCTGATGAATGACAACCAGGAATACAGCCCAAGGTGAAGATCCCAGATCACTTGCAGAATCAGAAAAAAGAAATAATAATAATAACCTCTGCTCCCAAAACTTGGTGAAGAAATGCTGCAGCCTGAACAAATCCTGATGAGGATGAGCCATGAACTCGGGGTGAAGACCTACTGTGCAGCACTTGGGCTCTTTAGCACAAAGCAATTTCCCTTTTTTCTGCAGAGAATGTTCTGCCCTAACACAACTATAAAAATGATGTACAGTGGGACCAATCTCCTGCATCTCCTGGATCAAATTGCTGCTTTTGCTCGTTAAAAGAGCCCTTTCCCAGACCTCCATCACAACCAACAGTACCAGACCAGCACTCTGGCCAACCTTAACTGGGTTCTCATGTAGATTTTTATTTCCAAACCAGTTATCAAGTTATATTAGACATCCAAAGATCCATCAATGCTCAGCAGGAGCTGCAGAAGAAACACCAAAACCGTGAACCTTCATTCACCACCACAGCTCCTAAAATTGCTGGTCTGCAGCCGAGACCTGGTAACATCTCCCCAACCCTGTGTCTTATCTGCAGCAGAAAAACCAGCTTGGAAAATTATTTACTGCTTGCAACCTTCAACTCCCAGGTTGGACAAACCAGCTGAGTATCAGGAATATATTTGCCAGCACAGCGACCCCACGTCCTCCCCGAGAGGCGATTACTGCAGCAAGAAACCCTCTGGAGAGGACAAATTACATCAGCATTAATTAGTCATTTACACCCTAATATAGCACCAGGGATTTGGGTTGGTTTTTATTTTTAATCTTGACTTAATGGACTTCTGGGGTTTGCAGAGCAGGACTTTGATCTGTGCTTGGTGCTGTGTAATCTCGCTCTGCTGGGATGTAATTTGGAAGATGGAAGAGCGAGGGGGAAGCGAAAGGAGCCCAGGGTCAGCATCCCCTGTGCCAGGCACCCTGTGGCATTGCCTAGACACCAGCCAGCAATAACCAAAGCAGCTTTGTGTTCCTGAAAAATCAGGCACCCCTGAACACAGCAAAAACCCTACAAAGCCACTGGATACCCAGCATGGAGCTGGGATGCTTGGATTTCCCAGCTGGGGTTAGAGAGCAGGGGGATGGGGAGGGAAAAGGGAACCCCTTAGTAAGGGGTCACTTGAAGGCTGGTTTACGCCTCTGCTCCCAGCAGCAGTCTCTGATGTGATGGGTATGAACTCAAATTAATCCAGTTAATGAACCCAGATATTAATTCAGCCTGGCAAAAAATAAATTCGTCCCGCCTCAGCCCCCACCCCCTTCCCTGTGGAAATCCAGCACTGAAATTAATTAGCACCAATTTGATGGCCGGGAGACGCAGGTTTGGGAGTGATCACAGTGCTCAGCCACAAGCCAGGTACTGCCACAAGCCACCATAGGAGCCTGTGGGTCTGTGGTGAGATATTTGCTTTATCTTTTATTTATTCCTTAATTAATTCCCACCTCCACAGTGGCCCAGTGATTTGTCTGGCAGTGAGAAAGGTGCCTGACGAAGATCCACCGCACCAAGCATCTGGCATCACTCAGGTCTCGGGGTAGGAGCACACTGTCTGTCCCTTGGTTTGGATGGACACTGGCTTATGTCAAAGCCATCAGTGGGAGGAAGCAGCTGCTTGCAGAGCCTTTGTCCCCAGCATCGTGTTTCAAGCACGCAGGGCTCAGCTCTCCGCCTCGGCCGGCGTCCAAACACGACGTATTTGGGGCCAGCATGATGAAACCAAGCTTTGCACTGCAGTCCTTGCAGAAGTCCTTGCTTAGGAAGGACCCACAGCCATGCTGGAGGTGTTTGACCCACCTCAACCAGGGCATCTGCTCTGACTTGGGTGCAAAGTCCCCTGGGGGTGATTTCAGGGCGAGAAAACGCGCGGCAAAACCGCACAAACTCGGCATCCTCTTGGCTGCTCATCTCTTGTCTGTTGTATCCTTATGACTTAATAAGGCAGATAAGGAAGCTCAGGGATGAAAGATGCTTCATTTTGCTATTATATTAATCTCATCTCCACGAGGGTGGGAACAACCACGTAGCATTAGATATCCAGGCAGACTCCAGATTTCCAGATGCAATTAATAGATGCCTACACCGCCTCGAACACAATATCTATTTAATAACTGATATGGTCAGAGCTACCCTGGCACAACACTGTACTCAAATGTTATTGTATTGTCATGGTAACACCCCCCCCACACCACAATAAAATACTTAAACAGCAGGACAATTAAAAATTGTCCCGTTCCCAGCACCAACCTCAGGCACAGGGAACAAAACCTTTCCTTAGCACAGAAAATCTTCCCTTAAATCCTCAACAAAAAGACAATTCCTTCTGAAAAATGAGAACTTTCAGACCCCCATGGCTGTTTGTCACCCACCACGGTGGCAAAACTCCCAGAGACGTGCTCTTCTTCCTCACCTCCTGCAAACAACCACCCCTGGGAAAACTGCAGCACCCTGTTTTTCTATAGATGGGAAAACTGCACTCTTGGACAGCAGGGGAAAAAAAAATAAAACTCTCTAATGGGCCACAGCATCTCATGGAGATGGGCAGAGCGAGGCCACGGGGCCTCCCGAAAGCACTGTGAGCTCTGCCCTCCCTCTCTGCAGGGTCAGATGAATTTTGCCATCTCCTTCCTACCACGAGGCAGAGTTGCAGGCAAGTTGATGGCAGTTGGAAAGGTGTCTTGGGACATCCTTACAGTGGGGTTTTTGAATGTTTTATCAACCATGAGGGTTTCTGTGGCGGCAAAGACCTTTAAACCGATGAGGAGGAAAGTCCACTGAAGAAGAAGGTTGGAGGTGTAAAGTGTTTCTACCTATTTGCAATCAAGTGCTGGTTTTGCTTTCTAGAGGCCTCAGGTTCAGATGTTTCTTTAAGCAAGAATTTAAACAGAAGAGGCCCAAACTTTGTGGGAATCCCTCATTTTCCACTAAAACAGGCAGGTCAACCACCAGCAGCAAACTCTGACACGTTGACTTCTTGCTGTTTGGGGGCATAAACCCAGACTCAACCCATGACACAGCTCCCCTCCTGCCTTTTCCAAAACCTCATCCACCTCAGCAAACCATACAATGGGCTCACCCCCAGGTATTTGAAGGATGAGGAAAGGGAAGGAGACAAATCCCCACGGGGTCCCTGGGAGTGAAATAAGGAAGAAGTGAGAAACACGGGTGCAGAAAACGTGAGACCTGGATACATCACCAGCCTCTGTGGCAAAGCAGCACCAACACCCACTGCCTTGTCTCTTTCTAACCAGCTTCAGTTTCAAGTAGAAAATAGATTTTTTCAAGGGATAATTATCAGGTGGATTTTCAGCTGCACAAAGCCAATAAGGTTTGGTACCCTGAGAAAGAGCTGAGGGTGGTACCTCCTGCATATTTATGCATTAATCCTTGTCTTTGCCCAGAATGGGCCACCCCAAAATATGAAATATGGGAAGTCACCATCTAGGAAGAAAATAGAAGATAAAACTGTCCATCCTCTGTAAGGAGAGGGAATGAAAAGATCAAACTGTCCATCCTCTGCAAGAAGAGGGAATGAAAAGATCAAACTGTCCATCCTCTGCAAGGAGAGGGAATGAAGGGAGAAACAGAAGAAGCTGCAAACACCTTGGGCAATAAAAATGCAGAGTGGTGCAATGTTTCTCCTCTTCCCAAAGCTTGAAGTGCAGCATAAGGGAAATGGAAGGAAAAAAAACTTGTGATGTTCTCACTTAATCCTCCCAGCGCCACTGGCTGCTGCCAGCTTGGCAAAAACAGATTTGGGAGGATAAATCCAATCCACCTCACCACCACAGGAGCTTCCCTTGCATATGAAGAGTGATGCCTGTGGGAAGGAGCAGAGGAACTGGGCAGACACAGGTGACAGATCACAGATCCCACACCAGTCCAGCACATTTCTTTGTAGTTCCCCTCCTGGAATCACAAGGTGCTGCCAGACAGCAGCCTGGTGGCTGGTTTCACACACACCAGTCTGTGCAGAAGCAGCTGGTTGCATTAGCAGAGCTGGTTTGCAGCTAAAAAATCAACGTGTGTCTCAAACAGGAATCAAATCTTGAGGGGGAAAACGCTGCAAGATAATTAGGATGTTGGCCAGGGATTCCCCTGTAAAGGGATTATTTGATGCTGTTTGTGTTACACAGGAGGCGCTGCCAGAGGGCATCAAGGGGGTGTCAGAAGAACATCCCCATCGACAGAGTAGCCAAAACCACCTCAAAAAGTGCAACAGCAGAGATTTCCAGCCTTGCTTTCTCCTTTTCCCACCTTCCAGGTACATGGCTATCATCCATCCACTGCAACCCCGGCTCTCAGCCACCGCCACCAAGGTGGTCATTGGTGTCATCTGGGTGCTGGCTTTCCTGCTGGCTTTCCCCCAGGGCTACTACTCGGTGACGGAGAAGCTGCCTGGACGGCTGGTGTGTCTGGTGCTGTGGCCTGAGCACAGCAGCAACGCCTATGGAAAAACGTGAGTTGAGCTTTCCCAAGAGCAGGGACAACTCAGTGGGCAGGAAAAAATAAACAAACCAAAAAAATCCCCAAAAACCTTAAACATAAGGNTCCAGGCCAATCTGGACACATTCCTGTGTTATTTAATCGAGGTGACCCTGCTCAGGGGGTTGGACTGGGTGATCTTTGGAGGTCCCTTCCAACTCCTGATGTTCTGCTATTCTGTGAATGGAGGGAATGGCTCAAATCTTCTCAGGATGCAGAAATCCTCCTCCTCCTACCCTAGCAAGGGCCAGTACTGTGGGATTAACAATAACAATATCTCCCTCCATATCATCTTGGGGCACATTAAGGTTAATTAAGGCGAGTTTAGTGCTGCTCAGCATCCAAAGGTTGGCCAATGCCTTGCTCCCAGCCCTGTTTGGATGCCTGTGTAAAACTGCAATCTATTGGCTGCAGGGATGGGTTTTATTCATACATGCTGGCACAGCTCTGGTTTTACAGCAATTTTCCAGCTTCCTGGGGTGAGAGCTATTCCTGCAAGAGGCAAATAGGGCTTTACCAGGGGTATTTTGGCCAGGCAATAATAGGGGGAAAAATAGTTTGGGATTTACCAAATCCCAATCCCCCAAAATTCACTCTCCTGCTTAAATAAAACAAGCAGCAAAAAGGGGCTGTGCAGCATCAGCTCAGCAAGCAATGGGCCAGGAGGGCTCAGCATGAATCTCTTTCCCTCCTGTTAAGGTGCTGGCTAATTAAATCTGGCATTTCCAAAGGGTCTGGGCAACCCCACTGGCCTACCAACCCAGCAGCCCTCCATGGTTTGTTCTTTGAAGTCTGCAAATCATGTGGAGAGTTAAATGTCATGAGTTAAGGAAATAAAAAAAAAAAAAAGCAGGGGGTGGGAAGAGGCATTTGTGATCTGCAGTCGGCAGAGCAATGAATTAGGGTTGTGAAATTGTGCTGGAGCCAAAGCAGGAGATATACACACACACACAGGGAGGTATTTTAAGCCAACCTGAGCTTGGCAGAGGTCTCTCCACAAGACAGATGAGATGAATTTGCCAGTCGGCAGCAGACTGCAGAGAGCTGGATGCTGTCATCTATTATCATCTTATTTATTTGCATTGCAAGGCAGGTACAGCAAGAACTAAGCTGGGGATGGCCCTGCTGACCTCCAGAGGTGTTTTCCAACCTTCATCATTCCAATGCACCGCAATTAACACAACCAGCACAAGGCAATGCCACTTAGAGACCCGGTGTGGGTGGGCTGGGGCTGAGCACCCCCCTCCCCCAGACCGAAGCAGCAAGAAGAGTGAGCTCAGGGCCTGGATTCAACCGATCCTTCCCCATTCATCTGTACACCGGGGCCATCGTTTCCTCAAACAGTTAATTCAAGAGAAAAACGCCCCCATTAACCTATGAATGATTTGTTGCTGGAAGCCGGGCGCCGCCGTCAAACCCCCCCCCGAGCATCCCCTGCTCTTCATCGAGCCAGGAGCTCTGCAGACAGATGAGGGCAGCCGGGGAGGCAGACACTAGGCAGAAGCTTTTAAATAGCCAAACTCCAAATATTTGGTGAGGGTTGAAAATAACTTGCAGCTCAGCAGCCTCTCTCCAGCCCTCATGAACCCGCTTGCATGTTATTTTACTGACCCAAAATAGCATCGTGGGGACAGGTGCTTGAGCCACTGTCAAACACACTCACACCCCCCACCCCCAGCTTGGGTGGCCTTGGTGCAGTTATTTAAGGAAGGGGCGAGTGGCAGCTGGTTTGTTTGTCATGCTGAAAAATAATATATATTTTGGGGGGTTCATATTGGAAATAGAGAACTTCTCCCAACTCCAACAAGTCCTTTCTCTTGGCAAACAGAGCACAGAAAGCACAAGCCCAGCGTGCAGGGGGTGTGAGAGGCCAGGATGAGCACCTGAAGGGATTTTTTTTCCACTGGGAAATGTGCCTGTTCTCAACCCACTCGTGTAGGGGACAAAGGTCTGGACACAGGCAAGATGCTTTGTCTGCAACAGGAGCCGGCGATTCAGCTCAGTTGGATTCAGCAACATCTCACTGCTGTTAACCACCAAACCTCTCTCCTGCTTTTGGTTTCAGAATAGATATTTGATCTATCCCAATTTCATTAGCTGCCATTTCACTTCGTTAAGGGAAGGGGAAAAGCCACTCCACTCACTTTCATCTCTGGGAAATAACAGCCCACAGCAACCAGCTGGGCAAGGGAAAAGGAGGCAGCAGCCCCCCTCCTCCAGCATAATTGTCCTGTAACTCCTAGGATCTCCTTGAGACCCTGAATCCTCACACTAGACACCTTTAAATTGTAAACCCCAGACTTCTCTAAGTGCTCTGACCCTGCAGTTCCTGTAGGCAGGACAACATACAGATGATTTCACACAGAGACCAGTTTTCAACACCCAGGTCCAAAGAGAAAGACAAATGTCCAAGGGCTCTTTGGAAATCCCTGTCCCTGCCACGCTCAGGCAGCTCTGAAAATAAGTGTCTGGCTTATGTTATCTGCCAGGTCCTCTGGGGCATTTCTGCACCGCTCTCAGCTGTTTGCAGTGGGTTTAAGATGCTGCATTACACGGGAACCACAACAAAACCTTCGTTGCAGAGCCACAGAGACGCCTCTTTAATAAGCAAAATAGAAAACAGCCCTACAAAATCTAGCTCAAATGCAATTAGCACCGGGCAAAGGAGAGGCCAAATGAGATTGCAGGTACAAAAGAAGGAGGAGATGGGGGTTGCAGCACAGGTCCAGGGCCAACCCCATTCCCTGTGGGAGTTACACCAGGCACGAGGCTCACCCATCCATTACACTTCAGAGGGATTAATTAAAGCTCCTGTTAGGATGAGGGTGGGCAATAGGGGAGCAAGGCCACAGGGCCTGAGCACACAGCACCTTGCACTGCAGATGGGCTGGCAGAGGAGAAGGACCTCCAGGCCTGGTGGCACACCACGGTGCTTTGCAAGCCAGCCACGTTTCCATCCTGCTAGCACCCCTCTTTCTGCAGGGGAGAGAGGTTTTTGCAATCTCTGATGGTAGGAAGGAACCTGCAAGGTCAAATCATTCATTTCCATCCTGTTTGTTAAAAATAGCTTTTTTTTTTGTCCCCCTTTTTAAACCTTCAATGAACCTGCTGCAATCCCAGTGGTTATTGTGGCTCCATTGACTTTACAACCAGTCTCAAACCTGTGTTAACAGTTTCATCCAGACCCTCCCAGTTTGATTTTGGACTTATTTACACTGTAATAGGTAAACACCACAAATCCTGCCCTTCCCATGAGCCTGGAGAACTGACCCAGCTGCTGAAATTCCAGTAAACCACCATGACAAGGGTTTAGGCTGTGCTCTGGGCACTGGGCCTTTGTCTTCTGCCACCTCAGCCCAGCTAAACCAATGATGGACCAGGATCCAGACAAGCTGAATCCAAGACCCAGTGTTTGCTCCACAGGAAAAAAACCCTTATTTCTTAGGCTTAAAATTCCCATCTTTTATATGTAAAAAAAAAATCCCACATTTTCTCCCACAGGATTGAGAGGTAAAAGGTGTGATAAGAGCAAGGATTCATCTTTAGGATAATTTGGGGTGTAAATAGACATGACAGTAGAGCCAATTCAGCTGAGACAGCCTTGCCTTACAAAGATAACACAAGTCCTTCACTGGGCTCCATGTACCATCCCAGGAGGGTGCTAGGAAGCCAACAGCTGGCAGCCAAGGCTTGGAAAAGATCCCAGTGGAAGTAGAGTCCTGCCTGGCCTCAGCTCTGCAGGCAATCGTGCCAAGTTAACTTCATCTCTTGTGAAGTACTTTGCCTTCAAGCTCCTTTTGGAAGAAAAATGCTGAATAGGCAGAGGACACACACAACCACCATGATGTTTTCTAGGTATCACTTCTGCATGACCATCCTGATCTACTTCTTGCCACTTCTGGTGATAGGATGTGCCTACACCGTGGTCGGCATCACCCTCTGGGCGAGCGAGATCCCCGGCGACAACTCTGACCGCTACCATGAACAGGTCTCAGCTAAGCGGAAGGTAAGGAGCTCCAAGCAGGGCCAGAACCTGCCCAATCCCAACCAATCACAGGCAAAATTACTTAATTAGGGGTGGAAATAGATCAGGACTTGTTGTGTGGTTGTTGCCAATGGGTGCAGAGAGTGTCCTCCAGAAACACGCGTGGTGTAACCACACCATCTACCACACACCCCTGGTTGAAAAGGGTGTGCAAGGCAGAAAGAGGTGGCCCCTTCTGGAGGCTGACACCCCACCCACTGGGTGTCCAACAGATGACTTTGCTTCCCTACCCTCTCTTCTCCTCACAGATAGTGAAGATGATGATCATCGTGGTATGCACGTTCGCGCTGTGCTGGCTGCCCTACCACATCTACTTCACCCTGCAGTATTTCAACCCCGAGTGGTACCTGCAGAAGTTCATCCAACAAGTCTACCTGGCTATCATGTGGCTGGCCATGAGCTCCACCATGTACAACCCCATCATTTACTGCTGCCTCAACGACAGGTGGGTTTCAAGGGACTTTCTGCAGCATTTTGGTGCAACAAGGAAAGAGGGATCTGATGGAGAAGAGCATGGACAGTGGTTTTCCAGCGTGGTTTTGCCCCATCTTTTGCTGGGGCTGCTTCCAGTAGATGCAGGGACAAGACAATACTCAAATAAGTCCGTTTCCTACAGCTCCAGTGGGATTTGAGGGCAGATACAAACCCAATCCCAACTCCTAGTTGGGATTTTCCAGTGGGTTCTCTTTTCCCTTCCCCTACTGAGAAGCAGCCTGTAGTTTAGGGTGCTTAGCTCTGTCTTCCCACCCCTAGTGAGGTCCTTTGGCCATCTCCACATCCCTCATCTCTGCCTTTCCCCATCTCTTCCCTTGCCCAGGTTTCGCGTGGGGTTCAAACACGCCTTTCGGTGGTGCCCACTGGTCAGTGTTGGTGAGTATGAGGGCCTGGAGATGAAGTCAGCCAGATACCTGCAGACCCAGAGCAGCATGTACAAGGTCAGCCGGATAGAGACCACCGTGTCCTCAGCAGTTGGCGCAGCCGAAGAGGAGCTGGAGGACAGCAGCAAGGCCAAGCGTCTCTCCGTAGACATGACCTCCAACGGCTCTTCCCGCAGCGACTCCAAAACAGTCTCTGAAAGCTTCAGCTTCTACTCCAACACGCTCACCTAAGCAGCTCTCCAGCTCCACCAGCCACTCACAAGGGTGCCACCATCCCCCTTCCCTCACCAGGATGCTCCGGTGCTCAGCGTCGTCACCCCGGTTTGTGGTGTGCTGGCTTTTTTTCCGTGCTGTCCTACTGTCTCTTGCTGTGCCACTCATGTCCCATCCTGGGGCAAGCTCAAGAGCAAAAGCTTTGGATGAGTTTCATGTGCTTCACAGCAGCTTGTCTCCAACCATGAGGGAGGTTTAGCTGGCCCCCACCTTGCTCGCTGCCCGTCCAACCCACCACGTGGAGGGTGGGGGACAGGATGTAGAAACAGGACAGAGATGGGGTTTGGTTTTTTTTTTTTTCCCCTTCTAAACTCCAAGTAGAACTTGGGCAGGTGCTTCCCTGTTCTCTGCAGGGATCTCCAAGTGCACCCCAACCCCACAAAAAAAAAAAGAAACAGCCTTGCACTTCCCACTTCTTCCCACCTTTCATTTCATTCTCCCAGTCACTCTCAGTGGAATATCCAGAGGGATACTCAATTCAAAAGTCCAGGAAAAAAAATAAATAAAGTAAATTGTTGTTTTCAACTTTGGGAGCTGGTACATCTGCAGGGCACCACTGATACTCAGATCCCCACTCATGTCCTGCACCCATGGGTCCCTGCACAACAGCCTTTTGTTGCCACTCCACCACACAGCCCATGGAAACAGGGCTCTTGAAAAAGGGATCTCTGAACTGAGCCAGACTTTGGTTGCTGGTAATAAACCTTATGTGCCAAAAGCCATCACTGTGATTTCCCCAGAGGCCCAAGGTGATGACTCTTGGATGGATTTTGGAAGCCTGTGGAGGTCTAGAGGAGACTGACCCTACTGAAATGTTTTGTTTTTCACACACTGGAAGTGTCTGGAGCTGCACATAAAGGGGCACAGTAGCAATCCAACAGAAAAGCAAAGTTCAGTGTACAAGGTTTGAAAGGAGATAAGAATTTTGATGACTTTTTTACTCAGAGGAGGGTTGAAATCTTTTAACTTCCACTTTTGGGATTTTGTTTTAACAAAGAAACTGTTTTTCTTGTCACCCCTGACTCCTGCATAAAACAAAGTTCACTGTGTACGTGGATATATCTACTATTTTGGTCCCATTTTGATGGATAGTTTTCACTGGGACTGCTCATACCAAGGACTTCTTTGGTCAGCAAGTGTATGAACAAACACTCAAAGAGGAAAAAACATAGTAGATAAGATGAGTAGTGGGGAAGCTGGGCTTGTCAAGAGCAAACCCACAAGCTTGGGGGCATTTTGGGGGCAGTTGCATCAACTGCTCCTGGCTGCCAGCCCAATCTCTTACTTCTGGTGTAGAAATCAGACTGATAAACTGTATTTACTGCAACACAGAGACACACTGGAGAGAAGGAAGACAGGTTTTCACAGGGCAAGGAAACTGCTCATTCATTTCAAAGCAGCTGAACATCAGGCCCTGCTGGGCACAAAGAATTTCTGCAAGTAAGACAGAGGTGACTGTTGGAGCTTTTCAACACTTCAGCCTCCAAAGTGGCTGCTGGAAAATCCAGCCATTAATAAATCCCCAGCCATGATGGGTCTTGGAGATAAAAATACACATATTTAAGCAATGACTCCAGCAGAAATTAAATAAAGAGGCAAAGAGAAGGATCCAAGAGCAACAAAATGATTGCAAAACTGGGTCAACAAGAATGATCATTTCCATTTTTACCCAAAACCCTACTAAGTGCCATCAGTGAGGAGGGTCTTCCAGCCTCTTCTACCTTCTCCCTGACTGCTTGACTACTCAACATTACAAACTGCCATGTGCTTCATGCACACACTGGAATACACATTTTTTTTCTTCTTTCCTGCTTAAACTTCCAATTTTCACTGTTCTTGTCACCTTAAGACATATTCCCTTGCTGCTGCTTCCCCTGGCCCTGCAGCAGGGGTGGTGGGAGCCTGCCTGAGGACCTGTTTGACAGGATGAGCCAGCAGTGTGCCCAGGTGGCCAAGAAGGCCAAGGGCATCCTGGGCTGTCTCAGGAATGGTGTGACCAGCAGGAGCAGGGAAGGGATTGTCCCATTGTCCTCAGCTCTGGTGAGGCCACACCTCGAGTGCTGGGGACAGGTCTGGGCCTCTCACTCCAGGAAGGACATTGAGATGCTGGAGCGTGTCCAGGGAAGGGTGATGGAGCTGGGGAAGGGTCTGGAGCACAAGTCCTGTGAGGAGCAGCTGAGGGAGCTGGGGAAGGGTCTGGAGCACAAGTCCTGTGAGGAGCAGCTGAGGGAGCTCTGGGGCTTTTGAGTCTGGAGAAGAGGAGGCTGAGGGGAGACCTTCTGGCTGTCTCCAAGTCCCTGCAAGGAGGGTGCAGAGAGGTGGGGTCGGTCTCTTCTCTCAGGTAAGAAGAGAAAGGACAGAAGAAATGGTCCCAAACTGCCCCAGGGGAGATTGAGGTTGGACATGAGAAGAATTTCCCCCCTGAAAGGGTTGTCAGGGGTTGGAACAGGCTGCCCAGGGCAGTGGTGGAGTCCCCATCCCTGGAGGGGTTGGAAAGGCCAAGAGATGAGGTGCTGAAGGACATGGGCTAGTGGTGGACTAAGCAGGGTCAGGCTGGGGTTGGACTCAGTTTTAAAGAGTCTCTCCCAACCCAAGGGGTTCTGGGGTTCCAATACAGACACCGAGGGTGAGAGGAGTAGGCTTCTACTGTTAAGCTATAGACATATTCATGATGTTCCCCATGATTTGGTGACATATTCAACACCTTGACAAGAAGTCACTATCACAGGTTTTCAACTATTATCACATGTGTGTGTGTTTTAGTCTCTGGGGGGTTGCTGGTGGTCTTTTGATGAAGGCTTGTAGTCTTCCTCAGCTTTAAACTTTGACCCTGACTGCTTTATGTAAACATGAGAAGCTCAAACTGGTTTTCTTCACAGGTGAATCATCTCATTCCTTCTTTATCTTCAAGGTCATTCTGTCTTCACATTTTAGGGGTGTTCTCTTGTTTTTTCAAGCACAGTTATGTCTAGGAAAATAACTCCAAGGTTGTACAACAGCTTCTCTATCTCAATTCTGCTTTTACCCCAAGCTCTCCTTGGTTTTACAGGCCAAAATGTCTTTTACTTTGCAAGTCAAACCGTGCACTGGTTAAAACATGGGACACCCCATCAATTTTAGTTTCCTCTCTATCATGGTTTTGCAAAAAACCAACCTCCAACCCCAGGCAGCAGCAATTAAAAGAATGGGCAATGCCAAGGGTAGGACTAGGACACTTTTCCCACCACTCAGCAGGAGCTGTGCTGCCAATACACGAAAAGGTGCTACAAATCAAGCCAAATTCTGATTTACACCCAGCTGCCAACCCAAATTCACAATTAAAATGAAACCAAGCATCTCAAAATGGTCTAGAGAGACAGGTGAGGCAAGCAGAGATCTATTCCATACACCTCATGCATGAGAGCTTGCATCAGGTGAGAGACTCTGGAATCAGCACTCAGGGATGGGGAGAGAGGGAGAGAGAGAGAGAGAAAAATGTGTGTATATCTATATATATTAAAACCCCTGTTGCCCTTTTGTGCTCCAAGTTTTATGCCCCAAGGATCAGGAGACGTGCAGAGAAAGGAAAACTGTCTTCTCACAAGCAATGGTCAGTTTGAAACATGGGATAATCCCGAGGGGATACACAGAGACTTCAGTTGAAGCTAACAGTTTACAGCCTGAAATGTTTCCTGGGCATCTTGTAGAAAAATCTCTCTTGAAACAAAGTGGGAAAAATAAATTCCCTCCTGTTATTAACAGTGCCAACAACTGCAGCAGAGCCAGCCTGGGACCCCCAGGCTGGTGTGAACATGTCAAGGGATCACTCAACAGATGGAGACCAATGGAGGGAAATCAAAGTGTTTTGTGGGAATGGTTACAACACCCCCAAACCTGGCTCTTCCTTCCCCCCCTCCAAGCACCAAGCTATCAGCAGAGACAGGAGCTGTGACAAGGTTCTTCTATTTGGGATCTAGACCAACCCATGAGTTTGGGTCAGGTCCATGTCTATGTGTGTGATGTGCATCAGGCAACATTAGCTGGTTTCACCAACCTTGGGGTGCTCCACGCATGCAAAAATCACAGAGAAGGGGAGTTTTGAAGACTGAAAACCCCAAAACAAGACACCCTTGCCTGGGTTTGGGGATGGGAACACCTAACCATGCATCAAGCCCAGTCTCTGCACCGTTTCCAGCTCTCTCTTCAGACACATCAGCTGTAATACAGTGGCTTTCTCTGTTTTATTAAGCCTGTTTCCCTGCTCTGCTTGCAGATCTCTAATTAGAAATTCAATTGCAAAGCGAGAGGGTTTCTTTGTTTCTTTCCTGGCTCTCTGAAATGCAAAATAATAGCATCTGGAGAGAATCACTCAGCAGGTCTAGCTTAGCCATCTCCTCCTTGGAGGCATACAGATTACTCCCACCATCATTAAGGGTTGCTGCCTAAGCCCAATTACAAGCCAAAACCATCGCAGAAGGGACTTCAGAAACTCCAAAGTACAACATTTATACCCAGTTTCACATGCAACTGTTTGCATCCCACCAGCTCAAAGCAAAAAAAACCCAGCAAAAGCCAAATAAAATCCTGCTTGCCAGAGGAGAAAAAAAATAAATCCTTAAATCAAAGCAGCCGGTACCAACCCCTATTGTTTGTGGTGCTTGTAGTGGAACTGCCGGTAGACACACAAAAGGCGCCTCCCCAGCCCTTATCTTTGTTATTTTTGCTTTGCTGTCCCTTGAGGGATGCAGTCCTGCCGGCTGGGCCAAGCATCTGCCAAGGGGTAGAGACCTGGGATCAAAGCGGAGCATCCGCTATTTGCTACAGATTTCCGCAGGGCTTAGGGGTTAAGGGGTTTTTTTTTTTTTTAGATTGCTGTGTTCTAGTCAGAGCCCTCCTGTGAGATCACACCACTCTACTGCCCAGCCTCACAGCTTTTACTTACTGTTAAAATAATATATATTTTTTTAAAACCAGTCAAAAAACCAAGCAAAACTCCCAGAGCTTCAAGAATCTGTTGATAATCTACTGAAGACACCACTCTGCCCCAAAAATCCTGTCTCCAACTGAATAATGAGCACAACACTGGTAATTTCAAGTTTAACAAACAAACAGCCCCTTTTCCTGTGACAAAACCACCCAAAACCCCCATCCCTGCTGGAAGCTAAATCACACTCATCAATTAAACACAGCAACACCCCCCCAAACCCAGGAGAAGGGACAGCAAGTGCCAAGAGCAGGTGAGGATGACAGCTGACTCTTGAGTGTCTCTGCCCTTAAACTTTCCATGCCAGACAAAAAGGCTCCTGGTTCTGTGCAATTCAATATTCAGGGGCAAGAGGGGAGCAAGGGGACAAGATGAGCTGTGACATATGTCTGGGGTTTGGTATTTGGTGTGTGGGGCAGCTGATAAAATGCTTTGCTTGAAGTTCTTCTCACAGCAGCCCCCCTACAGAGGGGAAGCCCAGCCCTACTCAAGATGATGTCTGATCACTGGGTTTGTCCAGGTGGATTTTCATAAATAAATGTTTCTTTTCCTGAGTTGGTGTTGTAAGCTGTTAATTAGCCTGAAATGTAAAGAGGTGGCAACTGGTGGGAGCAGAGGGAGGGGGAAGAAGCAGTTAAAGGTGACAAAGCCCTAACAAGGGAAAAGGGGGTAAAAAGCAGCCCATCAGTTTGGGGGGACCTCTGGCATAAGGGGTGTGCTCTGAAACATCAAGACCACAACAAGACAAGGCACAACCCACAGATCTCAGCCACCTGCAAAGCTGGGAGCAGTCACACCCCACCAATTCCCAAAGCACAGGAAGGGCTGGGAGAGCTCCTCAAGCACAGACAGGACTTACCAGCCAGTTGCTCCTCCACATGGGTCTGAGGCAGAGATGTGCCTCAAGGATCACACTTGGTGCTGGTACTTCCACCTCTCCAGCTGGAGGGATTCCCTTGACAAAGCAGCCAAGGTGTCTGGCTCCACTTTTGGGTTTGGACTTCCCAAAGCCTATTGCTTTGCTAGGACAAGTACCAGCCACCACAAACTACAACCCTCCAAGACCTCAGCATGCTGCTAGGAGAGAAGGTGGGATTATAAGGACCCACTAACATGCTTCACCTGCCAGAGCAAAGCCCCAATCCCAGGCAGCCCTTGCAATCAACCCCAGCCAGGTATAATTTGCAGTTTTTAATTAGAGGAGCGCTGCTGATTGGCATCACAGCCAAAGGCCATGTCCCATGTGCCTATTAAGCTTCTGTTATTTATTTTCATAGGTTATTTTATCATGCAAAGGGGAGAGGAGGAATAAACTTATGTGCTGTTGTTGTGCTTCTTGTAGGCATCTGCTTCCAGCCAGGGAGTAGATCCCACTTTACATCAGGGCTCAGTCAGATCCTAACAAGGGGTTGTTTTATTGGTCAGCATCACCTTTTCCAGAAGGGTTTGTACCTCTTCTAAATGCACCTGCACACACATGAGGCAGAAGTGAAGGAGAATTGTGCTTATTATTACACTCAGAGTGAGCAGGACACAAGTCACAGAGCTCCTGCCGTGGCCACAGAGCCCACTGGTGTCACACACGGGGTGAAATTTGGATCTGTGTTCGGTCAAGCTGAGACACACCAGGTGAAAGAGGGACTGAGCCTGCTGATGGTGACACTCAGAGAGCAGAGCCTTGTTGTCACCTGTGTGGCTGTGACCTTTTTTTAGCTGCTCTCAGCCATCACAGTTTTGCAGACTTCAGTGAACCCATCAATCTGATTATCTGTGATGGCAAAGACACAAGTTCAACTTCATTAACATTTATGCATTCCACGGTGTGTTGCATAAATGTTTGCTTAATACACAAGTCAAAAATATCCCCAGAAAACAAAAATTAAAGATAGTTAATTGCTTGCAGCTATGCACCAGTGTGTAAACTGGGGTTTCCATAGCACCAAATGGTCTGTTAGATCATCATGACAAAGTTGGAGCTTAAAGAGAAACAACTTCAGACTAAAATGTCTGGAAATGGACTCTTCACTTTCTTCATTCAACTTTGTGAGCTCCCTGCCTCAGTTTCTGTCAGATTTTGGTCTCCCTGCCACAAACAGGGCTGCTAGAGAATTACAGACACTTCACCATGGCCTGGTTGTTTAGACAAGCAATTACTTTTTATTAGTGAACTAAATGAATCAAGCAGTAGTTTAACAAAGATTTGAGAACCTGCAGCAGTAATTCAAAAATCAACCCAACCCGGTTGCGAGCGGGAAATGAGGCTTCACTGCGGTTTTCATGTTCTTGGTGCCAAGTAACCACATCTGGAGGGCTTTCCCTCACATCAGCAAGATGCAAATACCTGAGGAGAGGAAGGGAGTGGGTGAGAGTGACAATTGCTTAAATAGGATGCTCAGGAGGTGTGTGGTGCTGTCACGCTGGAGGGGATGGATGCCATCAACCTGGACAGGCTGGAGGGGTGGGTCCAGGCCAACCTCAGGAGGTTCAACCAGGCCAAGTGCAGGGTCCTGCATCTGGGTCGGG